>CM055110.1:9205973-9308719 GCA_029204225.1 Diphasiastrum complanatum
ATTTCCATCTCTGGAAAGAAGCTATGGATAAAGAGTTAGCATCCTCTTTAAATTATATTTTCTTGTGATGTTTTTGTTGGTTTTGCAGATTTGTATCCATCAAATTTTATTTAATGACAAACAGTTCAATCGATTGTAGGAATAATAGATGTCATACATTCGGATATCGGTATTTTACAATATAAAGGTCGTTCCCGAAAATCACTTTTAGAGTCAGGAGTTTTCTTTTATGATCACGTCTATTTTTCTGATAAAAATGGTTTAGTTGGTAGAGTAGAGTCATATCCTCTACCAGATTTTTTGAGTGAGGAATGGATTTCTCTCTTGATGCAACAATTTTACAAAGTTTTTGATCTAGGCTATATATTGATATTCAGAGTATATTAAAATGTAGCACTGGATGAAAGAATAATAGATTAAACTGGTATCTACCTTTTACTATTTTTGTTGATTTTTTTTTTCAAATGCAATATTCGAAGAACGAAACAATGTTTATTTGTAGGGACTTTGATTGCTGAAATAATCGCCGAGTTGTTGGGTATGATGGTTTGGGATACAAAACAAGAAGTCAGCAAGTTGAGTGCAGAGTATGGTATTCATCCATGACATTTAGTATATCCCGTCGAAAAAAATACTCACTGTGTTGCTTGTGTGTATAGAAAGATGGATTAAATACATAATGTTTGGATGCCACTTCAATCGAGATTTTGGTATAAACTCTCAAGAGCAACACTTCAGATAATAGTCAAAAGAAATGACATCATCTTGGCAATGGTTGAGTTCGAAGAAGATTGGTGTCTCAATCACATTTGATCAAGAACAAGACATGTTGGCAAATTCGAGTCTATCTCAATACTATCAATATCGACTTGATGGTTGTAAAGTGTATGTTATGTCATACAAAAATATTCTTTTTTTTATTATTTCTAAGTGAATCAGTTTCATAAATTATATACTAAAACAATTTCTCTTGTGCGAGTAAGAGTTAAGGTAGGAAAGAGCATATAAAATGCAAAGATATTGGAACATCCATCAAAATTGAAGATCCATAGATTATGAAACTATGGAATTTTGGTATTATGTAATACGATTTTTTTGTATACATCATTTTTGAAAAATATATGAACCACTTTTTCTGTTATAATAAAATCTACAACGAATACAAGCGTGCGTCGAACTGATATCCAAAAAATATTGTTTGAATATTGGACCAGCGCGCACGATATGAAAAGAAACCACACAATAACTACAAGGGCGCTTTGAACCTTTATTGATTAAATTTTTACCTCTGCATCAACAATTTTCAGCTTTGTATATGCTATTGCATTTGGTACTGGAAAGAGTTCTAGTATTTTCTGGATTGGCATCCTGGCAATTTTGTGTGTGTGGTGTGTGTGTGTGTAATAGAGTTCATCTTTAAACAAACTGGATTATACAAACCCTCATCATTGACGTATAAGGACCACACATATAAGCTCCAATGATCACTGCAATCAGAAACAATAAATTTATGAGAATCAATGTGAAATTAAAATTTATATGAAAAATTCAACTTAATAAAATCTGAAAAAAAAACGCATACTTTGTTATGTATGGGAGTTCCCAATCTGATGTATTGGAGCATATCATTGTGCAGTACTTTTGAAATCAGAAAAATCAAATGCAGCCATGAAATTGAAGGGAAAACAATACTACATCTATAAACAATGGGGGTCTGGAAAAACTCCATCCAGTACTGAATTGCCCCACCTCCTACATTGTCACCTAAGCATTTTATCCCTACTTTCTAATTCACATGTATCTAATTTAGAAAAGGAAAGACCATCATTGGTCTTTGGCATCTTAAAATTGTATTGAGGACCTAAAGCTTTAAGATAAGTTTTTTACAATTGGTCATACTGTACATATTGAGAAGTATTTACAAAGCAAAGTGCAGGGGCTGATAAAAGTAATATAGATAAACCACAAAAAGAATTGTCATTCAAAATTGATTCTACTTTTACATTTAGAAAACCATCTAAATCATTTCCTAGAACAGGAGGTGGGAAACTAATATTTATGGGGGTAGGAGGAGACTGAGATTTTGAAGGAGGAGGATATTTATTAGGAGAGGAAGATTTAGCAGGAGAAGATAAAAATGGAGTTCTAAGAGGAGAAGAAGGAGGACTTAGGAGGAGATTGTCTAGCAAATAAAATCTCATCCAGAGGATATGGCTTTGAAAAATCTCTCGTCTTATTAGGAGGGTCATGAGACCTCCTCTTCTTTAAAACTTCTATATACGGAAAACAAGCCGGGATGGTTGAGATTGATTTCTTTTCTCCTCTCCAAATCTTGTTTTGGAGGAGAAGAAGGAGCAGGTTCTAAAGTACTCTGCAAATTTGTCATATGTGTCCCGTAGCCTAAACACAATGTTTAAATCCTTGGGCATGATGGTCACCCTCTTGGCATGGACAACTGCCACAACAGTATCTGAAAAAAATGTCACTTGAAAATCCTCATATGCAATGTGCAGCATCTCTATTGCCGTTATAATCCATCTCACATCTGCAGATAGACTTCTTGTAACATGTCTAATGGATCTCTGTATGTGAGCTTTCAGAATCAAAAGATTATTGGTCTTCTGTAGCTTACGAATGTCCTTGAGCCAAGGTGGGTCTCTTCTTCTACCCCTGGGCCTAGGAGGAGGTGGTGGTGGACGAGGCGGGGTGGTAGTGCATCTCTGATCCCCTCCTGTTATTGGGATTCCACCAGGGTGGACTCGTGTTATTTGCTTAGTCCGCGCCATTAGTATCCAATACCGGATCAGCACGTAATGAAGGAGAATCCAGGATCAGAAGTCAGGTCGAGCGCGTCGAACCGATACCTGAACTTAACCAAACCAATAGCTTGTAGTGGATGGACGTGCGCGACTAAAAGCAGATCGTAGGAAGGTTGTTTTGAGCGCGCTGAATCAATATTGCATGGATGTAGAGAACGATAAGGACTTTAAGCAAAAAAAAAAATTAGTGTCGTCCATCTGTATATATAGAGAAAATCCAAAATGATTGCATATGTGGTGGTTTGGATGTCCGAGGCTCAGATTATGTTGATGATTACTTCGAGATATTCAAAGGCTTGTCAATCAAATCAAATTAAATATCTATCTTTCATCAAAATGATTAGTCGATAATAACGATCACAATTAATTTCAACAAAAGTATGGTCACATCTACAATTAATTCTACAAAAGTATGGCCACATCTACAATTTATTGCTGAAATTGACAAGGTTAAGTTATAAATATCTGACTTTTTTTTTATATCCAGTCATTAAAATTTTGGAAAATTCCAATGGCCATTATTTCACCCAATAGCAAATTGACGTGCATATACTGCATGTGAAAACCAGAGAGGCTATTCTCGCGCGCTGAACCGATATTGAAAGATAATATGAATGATCAATGCCTGACTTGATAGATTCTGCTTAGCTTTGGACAATATGAAGAGTCTATCGAATCAAGTTTTGATTATGCATAATACCCTCCAATAATTTCAAAAATTTACCAAAATCTTTTTTTCCTACAATAGCGATTCAACGCGCGCAGTCCAAGTGAAAAATCATTGTCTTCTTTTAAGGTGCACTGATCCGATATCTGAGACGCACTGAAAATATATTGGAACGCATTATGAACGCCTTATGAAAATGTTCTGAATGAATATTATCTCAAAAGGAAAAATCTCGTCTTTACGGTGCTTAAATAGGACGAGAATCTGTAATAATTCTCCTCGTACACGTTTTTCAATGATGTCCATTTAATATTTGTTTATTATTTGCTTAATGATGATTCAGTGAGACTAGTGATAGACTATTTAATGTATTCCGGCGCAGGTATAGATTCTAGGGTCAGGGCTAATGATAATTCGTAGAATATAGTGATAGACTATTTAATGTATTCCAACGTAGGTACAAATTTGTCTCACTCTGATTGTTGGATAAATATAGGATGTGTTTCTCAATTCATTATTTGACAAATGTATGGCTGTGATCAACATGAATTGGCTATAAATATGGACACCACTTTCCATATTTCGATTCTGTGATCTTTTATTCTGAACTCACTTATCATTTCGTTTTCTTTCTTTCTCGCGATATCAAATTGATGCACGACTTTTCATATAGTGCACGGTCGGATTCATTTAGGGTGCTGAATCAATATCAGACTCTTCTGACATGTGCTCGTGGAAAATTTCAGTCTCGTCCTAGCGATATTGGATCAACGTGCGCACTATTGTTCATTCCTCTACCGATATCATTCGGTCGCGTTGAACCGATATCAAGTTCAATATGGCTAGTTTCTCTATGTCCTCAAATAACAAACTTCTGGATTTTTTGAATGCCAATGACATTCCATTTGAGAAATTAGAGTATTTTGCGAGTATTTTTTTTGTTCCCTTCGATATTGATAAGCTAGTTTATGAAAATCGTTATAATTTAATTTCTTATCTTGATAATTTTTATTAGATTATTAATACTCATATTTTGGATATAGATAGTTTTTTTTTCGTTCATTTTCAAGACCTTGTGCATTCCCAACCATCCTCTAAGCATAAATACAATAGAAAGTACTCTAACCTACATGACCATTTTATAAGAAATATACATTGTGATATCCACAAAAGAATATGTTGCCTTCTAATCAAAGGAATGGCTTTTGTCTTTTACATATCTGTTGAAATTCCAGATGATGAGTCTGTTGAATCTTCAACTCTTCCATTGATCGAAGAATTTGCACCTGCTCCAGTTGATGTAGATGATGCGGATACTGATATAGGAGTTGAAGATGAAGCATCCATGGCTTTGGATTATTAAAAAACTCTCCCTCGTTCTATAATCCTCTCTGATTCTCTTCCATCTGCATCTCTTGTTAATCAATTAACTCTACTCGATGTTCCCTTATATTTTATATATAATGAAAGTTATATTTCATTTAATGATATAGAAGATGATTTGAATTTGAGAGAGGATGGAATCCTCTCAATTTTTGCTCAAAATTTATCAAAATTTTCTGACATTGTTGATTACACATATGATGACCTTGAAAGTGAGATGGATTATGATAAAGATGGCAATTGGAAATCTGGCAATGAGGCCTTGGAGGCCATGATTGAAAAATCTAAAGCCTATGAAAAAACTTTGCCTACAGAAGACAAATTTTTTGAATTCCAAAAAAAATATCCCCCAAGGCCTAGATATATCCCCTCCAAAAATGTAGAGGCCATTGGAGGACATGACATTAGCAGAGCAAATGTTGTTGAATATGATGATTTTGATCTGGTACATAGATATTATATTGGTATTGATGTTGTTCAGTTTTTTTATTTCAAACATTGTGTTAAAGTATGAGTTTGCAGTGTTATGTATCATTCTAAATTTATTTTCTTTTCTCGTTTACAGGATGCTATTGAAATAGATGCCTTTGGTGTGAGACATGGAGGCGTCCGAGGTGTATCAGCTGGGAGAAAAGATGTGTCTCTATCTCATTATTTGAAAAACTTTCAAAATAATGAGATTTGTATACATCATTCATCTTTTAATCCATATACAACCACTGTCATTATGGCCATCGAATCATTATCAATTTGTTTAGGAGTCCATAAGTACGCAAGAGGAACATATAAAATAATTTTTGTGAAAAGAGATTTGGCTATGAAAATATTGGGTTATACTCCCAATGAGACTACAAAAAGATCATCTGCAATGGCCCTTTATTCGGGTTACATTAATATGAACAAAATGAAAAATTTAGAATTTTGGATCCATATGAAAGGAGATTTTTCCTTCGTGACAATACCATCTGTCTGAATCTTGAAGAGGATGATGATGATAATTAAACAATTTTTTGTAATAGATTTTTGATATATTAGAAGGATCTCTCTTTTGTTATGAATTTGAATACCTTTCGATATATCGTAATGTTTGGCGAGTTTTTAGCTTGATATCTAAATTGTGCTCTTCTATAAAACCACTGAAAAAGTTGAACTAAATATTTATTTCTTGAATTGTGTCCTCCATGATTTGTTGCTCAATGAAATGCTCCCCTTGCTTGCCAATGAGATTTTTCCATGCCTTGTGATAACCGGATACTTTAGCTCCCATATTTCTTTGCAAAATAAGTTGCATAATGAAGAAGGATGTGCTGCAAATAATAGTTTTGATTAGTTACATCAATAGAAAAAAATATAAGTCTGAATGAGAAAAGAGTTAAAATAGCAATGATCGACTTATACAGTGCTTTCTTATTTCGACGGCACCACATGTGCTTAGTTCTAGAGTTATCGGGCCATCTTTCTTTTACGAGACCTTTGATTGTTTTTAAGGAACTCATCTTTGTACTTACAAGTAGTTTTGAATATACAGTTTGAAGAGAGCAATTCTGAATTCTTGTTGCACTTGACGTTGTGCTATGGTGATTGATTCGGTAGGGTGTTTTCAATTATGTTTTCTTAACTTGGTATCAGAGCCCTTGGTGGCTGGAATCACCGGACAAGAACAGAGAGCTGCAAATTCACGACGGTTTGTTGGCTAGGAAGCACAAAACTGAGTTTGTGGAGATTCGTGGAATGGCTCAAAACTGTAAAAAGGATTCAGAGACAGGGAATTGTTGGTTGAATAAAAAAGCAAGCAAGTTTGAAGCTGATAAATTCTTCTGGAGGGAGGCTTGGCATTTGTGATTGGTTTGAATCCGATCGAATACCGTTTGAAGAGCGGTTTGGAGCAAAAGATAACCTACATTAGGGCAACCTCAGTCGGCTAGGAGCTGCAAAGGAAAGCTCAGGGAAAGCCTGAGTAAAGCTCAATATATTCTTCTCTTAAAAAATTTCTAGGGTTTCAAGGGACAAAATCAGAGATATCTCCTTGTAGGAGGACGTTTTCAAAGCTGTGAGAGGCTGTGAATGGGCGCCTTGGTAGCACGATTCAGCGGTAGGGAGGCCGCAACTAGACGTGGAGGAGGAAGGCAGCTAGTGCGATTCATGAGGAGCTGCCATAGCCCATGAAGGAGTGAGAAAACTCCATCGTTGGAAGAGAGAGGAGGAGGAGAGGTCGCAGGAGCTGTCGCGGGCTCAGTCCTGATCACCAGCTAGCGGTCCGAAATGTTCAGTACCTCAAAGGCCTTTGATCAACGCACAAACGCATTGACAGCCGTCCCATCTTGATTCATACAGATCGACAATGGTCATTTCACAATAGGTGGGTCATTGGATCTAAAAGATCCGTTGGATTGAAGTGAAAAAGTCTGAAGGGGTCTGAAGTGCAAAGTGCATTACAATTTCATTAAAAATCTTCAAACTGGCAAAACTGTTGGGTCCCAATTTTTTGAAGGGTGAAGTTTCTTCACACTGAAGAAATAGTTCAAAAACCCAAATTGCCCTTATTTTCACCTCCTTTAGCCTATTTTGACCAAACAAAAGTCTATAGCCTCTAAACGAAGGGCACCATGACTATACCTACAAGTAGAGTACACCAAAACAGAGTGATTGCCATGGAGAAAGTGTTTGAAGTGCGTCAGAAGTGATTTCACCATTCCATTGGGCAGGAAGCTGGGAGTTGGTGACGTGAAGCATTTTGAAAAACGACGCCAGATTGGCTTTCAATTTGGCGAAAGAGCGGCGGGTGGCCTGGTAAGCTAAAAATTGTAGGTCATTATTATCAATTTCTGACATCACGGTTGGCTCTAGCATACACTTTATAGCCTACAAGTGAAGTTTTAAGCAGTTCGGAGATGGCAAACATCAATGAGGCAATTTTGGGCGATGCAAGCAAACTTGATGGGGCTTCTAACTACAACATCTGGAAATTCAAAATGAAGAGCATTTTGATGGAAAAAGAGTTGTGGGAAATCGTGGCAAGTATTGAAGTCCGACCAAATACCAATCCAGGTGACATGAGGGCCTTTGATAAAAAGGCACAGAGAGCATTATCCTTGATCAATATTTCAGTGAAAGACCATGTGATCACTCACATAAGTGATGCCACGATGGCTAGGGGAGCTTGGGAAGCTCTTAGATTGCAATTTCAAACTTGCAATCTAGCTCGAGCCATGTTCTTGAAGTCGAGATTGAGCACAGTAAGGATGGAAGAAAATGAATCAGTGGGATCCTTCTTCACCAGAATGAAGGAGCTGAGAGATCAACTTGTGGTGATTGGAGAACCAATCAGAGATATTGAATCGGTACATACCACGATGAGCGGTGTCTTGGAAGGGCTACAGATGTTTGTGAGCGGCATTGCTTCGAGGGAGAGGTTGCCTACTTATGAAGACTTCCACGAAATCATGTTGCAAAAAGAGCAGCGTCACGAAGTGGTGAAGTCAAGACAAACCCCACAGGAGGATCAAACCTTTCTTGCTAAAGGCAAGCAAAAAGGATGTAAAAGGATTTCTAAGAAATCCAAGGATGATGATGATGAAGGAGAATCGTCATCAAAAGAGAAAAAGAAGAAGAAAGGAAAATGTTACTATTGCCACAAACCGGGCCATTGGGCACGCGAGTGTTATAAGAAGAGAGCAGACATAAAGGCAGGAAAAGTGACTCAACAAGGAAACATTGCCGAAGATGATGGAGAAGATGACGAGACAAGTGTTTTCTCATCGGCATTGGCATCCCAAGTTGATGATGGTGCCAGATGGTTCATAGATTCAGGTGCCACAAGGCATATGACCAAAAAACGTGATTGGTTTGAAAAATTCTCACCAATCCATGATGGGGATAAGGTCACTCAAGCCAATGGAGAGGAATGCCAGATATAGGGTGTGGGCAATGTACCTGTGCAATTTCCTGATGGTAAAATTAAAAATATCCCTAATGTACTTTATGTTCCTGGACTCAAAAAGAGTTTGCTTTCTGTTGGTGTAATGGCAAATCAACATCTTAAAGTTGAATTTGTCAAGGATGGATGCCTTATGAAGGATACGAACCATAACCACAAAGTGGTGGTGAAGGGTTTCAAGAGATAGTAACTATGGCCTTTATAAATTGGATGCTGCAAAACTAGGTGAATATGGTTTGGCTATCTCAACAGCATCTCAATCCGAGTTATGGCACAAAAGACTTGGTCATTTGAACTATGGGAGCTTGAGATTGATGGCAAAGCTGAAGATGGTAATAGGGTTACCAGCATTGTAGGATGATCACCATGCAATATGTGAAGGATGCATCATGGGAAAGCATCACAGAGAGATATTCAAGAAAGGTGGAGCTGCAAGAGCTAAGAAATCGCTAGAACTAATTCACAGCGACCTGTGAGGCCCAATGAAGACCATGTTGTTGGGGAAAGCATATTATTTTATGACTTTCATAGATGATTACTCTAGGAGGACATGGATTTATTTCTTGAAGAAGAAATTTGATGCTTTTGCTCGTTTCAAGGAGTTCAAAACTTTGGTAGAGGACCAACTAGATGCACGCATAAAAGTGCTAAGATCTGATAGAGGGGGTGAATACAAATTTGATGATTTTGAAGACTTTTGCAAAGAACACGACATTAAAAGACAATTTACACAGTCACACACGCCGCATAGTAATGGTGTAGCTGAAAGGAAAAAACAGAACTATTATGGAGAGTGCATGCTCCATGATGAAGCAAATGGGCTTGATCGATTCACTTTGGTCATAAGTGTGCAGTGCGGCAACGTTCTTGCAAAATAGGAGCCCTACAGTTGCGGTTCCAAATGTGACTCTTGAAGAAGCATTTACTAGAATAAAGCCAAAAAATGACAAATTTCGTGTCATTGGATGTAAGGCCTATGTACATGTGCCAAAGGAGGAGCGAAAGAAACATGATGCCAAAGCAATCAAGTGTATCTTTGTGGGTTATGATGAAAGAACGAAAGCTTACAGATGTTTTGATCCTGTAATGAACAAGATTCACATTAGCAAAGATGTGATCTTTGATGAAATGCATAGGTATAAAGACGAAGACCATGCAAGAGGTAAAAGCATCAAGAGACTTCCCACAATTCTGGAGGAAGAAAATGAAGAAGCTGCTTGACAAAATGATGCACGTGAAGACATAAGTCGAGAGGGCGAATATGAAAGAACACCACCTATTCAAGATCCTAGGGGGAGGTACTTGCCAATAGGAGCAATGAAGGAGAAACCGGTTGGAAGTAGGAGACATTACTTGGACACTCCTTGGGATACGTACTCTCCACGTAGTGTATCACCTGAATCTAAAATACCAAAATGGTATGAAAAGATCATGAAGGACGCAAAGCTAAATCAAAAAGGATCTAGCACACAAAGTGAAGTGAGAAGATCAACACGAGAAAGGAAGTCTCCCGATCGTTATCATGTGAACTATGCCCTAATGAGTGACATTTTGAAGTGACGAGAGCCATCAACCTTTGATGAGGCAAAGGATCACAAAGAGTGGCAAAGGGCAATGGAAGAAGAGATAGAATCCATCCAAAGACATGATACATGGGAGTTGGTTGATCTACCACTTGGAAAGAAACCCATTGATAACAAATGGGTGTTTAGAACAAAGTTTCATGCGGATGGCACAATAGCAAAGTATAAGGCATGCCTAGTAGTGAAGGGTTATGAGCAAAGCAAAGAAATTGACTATGAAGAAACATTTGCTCCAGTGGCTAAGTGGACTACGCTACGCCTTATCATTGCCTTAGCATCTCATTTTGGGTGGAAAATCCATCCGCAGGGCTTCATGGCAAAAGGGCAAGAACAAAAAGTATGTAAACTACACAAAGCACTTTATGGCCTTAAGCAAGTGCCACGCGCATGGTATGGATGCATTGATAGTTACTTTCTTTCACATGGATTTGTAAGAACAAATTCAGATCCAAATCTTTATGTTCTTATAAATGATGACAACATTGCCTTGATTGTACTTTACATTGATGATATCATTATCACTGGCAATGATGAGAATCTTACTCGTTCTATCAAAGCCAACTTGTGCAAGCAATTTGAGATGACAGATTTAGATCTTATGCACTATTGCTTGGGTGTCGAAGTATGGCAAACTAGCAGTGATATTAGGTTATGTCAAAACAAGTATGTAGGCAAGATATTGGAGAGATTTCACATGATAGAATGCAAACCTTCCATCACCCCTTGCAAAGCTGGTAAGAAATTATCTCGTATTGATGATAGTGCACATGTTGATGCTACATTATTTTGTCAGCTAGTTGGAAGTTTAATATATCTTACAACTACATGTCTTGATATCTGCTATGCTATAAGTTTGATTAGCCAATTCATGTCATCACCCACTATGAACCATTGGAAAACTGCAAAAAGAATTTTGAGGTATGTAAAAGGTACACCGAACCTTGGTCTAGTCTACAAAAGACAAAGTGTTTTACCTAAGTTGCAAGGTTATGTTGATGCTGATTGGGCTAGAAGTATAGATGATAGAAAGTTAACAACCAGTTATACCTTCAATTTTGGTAGCGGCTGTTTTTCATGGTCTAGCAAGAAGCAAGATACTATTTCTCTTTCTTCCACAGAAGCCGAATATAAAGCGTTGAGTTTTGCTACCCAGGAAGCTATTTGGCTACGTAAGTTGTTATGTGAGATTGGCATGAAGCAAGTAAATCCCACTGTTATTTTTTGTGATAGTCAAAGCGGAATACAATTGTCTAAAAATCCAATCTTTCATGCAAGGACAAAACATATTGAAGTAAAATATCACTTTGTGCGTGAAAAATTACAATCTGAAGACATAGGTATTGTACATTGTTCTATGTTGTTACAAGTTGCTGATATATTTACAAAAGTTTTAAGTAAAGAAAAGTTTGAAACTTTTAGAGCCAAACTTGGCTTAGACTAAGTTATGTAAAAAGCCTTTACTTGTAATGCTATCATGGAGGTATGTTCCATGAATAGAGTATACTCTAAAATGAAAAGTGACGTTGATCATTGAGGGAGAGTTAAAATAGCAATGATCAACTTATACAGTGCTTTCTTATTTCGACGGCACCACGTGTGCTTAGTTCTAGAGTTATCGGGCCATCTTTCTTTTACGAGCCCTTTGAGTGTTTTTAAGAAACTCATCTTTGTACTTACAAGTAGTTTTGAATATACAGTTTGAAGAGAGCAATTTTGAATTCTTGTTGCACTTGACGTTGTGCTATGGTGATTGATCCGGTCGGGTGTTTTCAATTGTGTTTTCTTAACTAAAAGTACCAGATAATGATGCAGATTAGCACCATGTAATGAGTAACGTTGTCTTTTCCCCAACAATCATGTACAGATTTTACAAATGTGGTGCAATGATAATGCAAAGTCCTCATATCTTCTGATGATAGGTTTTCTTTCCTGATAACACCTATGAGTTTGTCTAAGTTAGTCCACACTTGTCTCTTTTCCACTCGATTACTTCTTTCGAGTGTTCGTGTGGCTTGAACAATTTCTCTCCAAATTTCATATCTGACACTTGATTCTTTGCATGTGTGATTGGATAAGAATCTTCTTGCTTTAGCACCTCCAATTGATAGCTTATTAGGAACGTTTCCTTTTTTCCCGAAGAGTCTGTCACTTTTTTCAATCGTGACATTCCCGTTATATAGTCATGCATTTGACAGAACTATTTCCAACCTCCTAATTAATGCTTTAGCCACAGACTCCGGTTTATGATTCCATGCTAGTAGAATATGCAGGTAAATAAGTTTTTCAATAATATGAACCTCAGCATGCAATGTGCATATGTGAACATTTTTTAATGGAATTGGCATAACACTTTTCATATTTGGATCTTCAGCTTCTCGTGTTGGGCCAGTGTTTGTTGATTGTCCAAAATTCATATTGTAACAATCCTTCATGCAATAAAGACTAATGTTTTCAAATTTCCTGCAAGGTGCCATTGAATTTCATGGTTTTCGACTGTAAATTTTTCACCCTCCAAATGTCTCTCGCCATAATTTGTTCTTGAAAATATCCATGAAAGTATTTTATGGTCCTCTTTCAAGACCTATAGAGAAGCAAGTAATGCATGACATGTCAATAAAAACTGGCAAGGTATGAATTGTTAATAACGATATTCTAAATGAAAATTGAAATGTATACCTGGAATGCCACCAACCACCATATGTGATTTTCCAATTGAACACTAAACGTTCAATCATTTGTATCTGAAATTTTGTTCATCAAAGTGACACTCACTCGTTCCAACTTTTGACCCTTGATGATTTCAGATTCATCCAATTTTATTACAATAATGATCTTTCCATTTACTTGATGTTTGTCTTGTTTATAGAATCGAATAATGTATTTTGAATACCATTTGCGTATTCTGGAGATGTGAGATAACAACGTGTGTGAAAAAAAATAGCATCAGAGGCTTATCAAAGATAGATGAAGTAGATGCCCTTGCGTATTGATTCTTGTATTGTCACTAATAGGTTCATATTGGATTATCTTTGTAGAACACGTGGTTTCATCCACTATTGTCTTGTGATCCACAACATTATTGACATGTATATTTTGCTATACTTAATCTGATAACAGCTCTATTTTGTTCTGCATTCCGATTTGTGTCAATATTGTTATGCTTTCCTACATTTTGTCTAACTCTCTTATTGCTTAATTTGGTAAATTGTTCTTAGCAAAATATTATTAGTCTAGTTGTTCGCGACACAATACAAGACTTTACTAGTCGATAGATTAATTGTCTTCTTGTTCTATAATTTAGTACAAGATTTTCATACTTAAGTCACTGATAGTTTTTCCTATCACGTAGACTAATCTTCCACATGGATTCCCAAGGGAAAGCCAGTCCTATTATGGACAAGCTTGATGGAGCCAATTACCATATGTGAAAATTTAAGATGAAAATTGTACTAATGGCTAAAGAATTGTATGATGTTGTTACAGGTGTAGAAGGGAAACCCAAAGCAGACGATGCAACAGTCGCCAGATGGAAGCTGAAAGATGGAAAGACTTTCGCTTGATCATTTTCAAGATCACGGATACCCAGATCGGCGACGTATCCGAGGCCCAAACATCGAAAGAAGTTTGGGACATCTTGAGCACACTATACGAACTCAAAATGAAGAATGGTGATTTCCTGCAGAATCACATCAATCAATTCAAGAACCTACTAAGGCAAATGGCTGCTATTGGATCTGTCATAGACGATCAAGACGTAGTGATGCAATATTTACAAGCTTGCCAAGCTCATATGACAACTGGGTGATGATCATTACGATAGATCCAGAATTGACTCTTTTGAGAGTCATTACTATGTTGTTGCAGGAAGACATGCAGAGGAATGAAGTCTCAAGTTCCTCAATTGATTCTCATGCTTTATACACAAACAAGAGCACGACTAAGAAGAAAAAATAAAAAGGCCCAAAGCAATTAAAGCCATACCAGAAACCAGCATAGCACAAAGAACAATCAAATCCGCAGGCAAAGAAGAAGCTGTTCTACAGATACTACAAGCGAAACAACCACGAAATTCAAGACTGTCGGATACTACAAGCAAAGAACAACAGTAAGGGGCAAATGTAGCTATAGAAGCTCCATAGCCTATTCAAGAAGCAGATCATGATGCCTTCATGACCAGCCATCAAGGAGTATCCGACGACAGTTCTTGGTTCCTGGATTTCGGAGCCACTCAGCACATTACCAGTCTCATTGGCTGTTTCGAGTACTATACACCTTACAATACCGAGAAATATGTTCACCTTGGCTACAATAACACACAAGCTATTAAAGGTGAAGGTACTGTGAGATTAAGATTTGCAAGAATAATCTAAGCTACTCTCTAAAGTCCTGTATGTACCAAATTTATCTAGAAATCTGCTCTCTGTAAGCAGGATCACAAATTTAGGACATAGAGTATGATTCAAGTGTGATCAGTGCAAAGTAGTTGATAGGATAGGCAAGATCCTAGCACTCGAAAAGAGGCATGGATACTCGTATAGATTAAATCATTGTTTTTCTATCTCTAGTCAGGTGCTCAGTACTTCTATTCATGCAAATAAAAAAATACTTTGGCATTATAGACTTGGTCACTTGAATCATGTTGTTGTACAACAAATGTCTAAACAATCTATTATTCTTGATCTCGACTATCCTCATGATACAGTCGAGTTACCTATCTGTCAAGACTATCTAGTTGGTAAACAGACTAGGAAACTATTTAAATCAAGCCATCATCATACTGCTAGAGGATTGTTAGACATTGTACATTCAGACATTTGTGGTCCGTTGAAAAATCCTTCGCTGAAGGATGCAAATTATTTTATAGCTTTTATTGATGAATTTTCCAAAAGGACTATAGTGTACTTTATAAAGAAGAAATCAGAAGCTTTTAACTGCTTCAGAATCTTCAAGGAGCATGCAGAAAAGGAGACTGGAAAGACAATCAAGGCCCTAAGATCAGACAATGGTGGAGAATATATCTCTATCAAGTTTAAGGAGTACTGCCAAATCCAAGGCATTGAGCAGCAATTAATCACTTCTTACAATCCTCAGTCTAATGGCTTAGCCAAGAGGAAGAACCGTACCCTGGTTGAATCAGCTAAATGTATGCTAGCGCATGCATCACTGCCCAAGAGATTTTGGGCCGATGTTGTTTCCACTACAACTTACGTCCAGAATAGATGTTTGACCAAGGCCCTCTTAGGCAAGACACCCCATGAGGTGTGGATAGGCTCTAACCCTTCTGTGAAGAACCTAAGAGTGTTCGGATGCGTTGCCTACGTGCAGATCCCAAAAGACACGAGGAAGAAATTGGACATCCAAGGTCTCAAGACCATCCTGATTGGATATACTTCATCGAATAATACATACAAGCTGTATGATCCTGATACCCAGCAAATCTTGTATAGCCGGGATATAGTCTTCATCGAGGATCAGTTCGTCGACAACAAAGACAAGGATATTACTCCAGGAGCCATTGACACGACTGTCCGAGCTTCTGGCTCAGGCATGTCCATTGTCGACCCACTACTTGACAACGAATCAGACGAAGACATTGTTACTACCCAACAACAAGTACCAAGAGTGGTTCATCAATCGAATCCTCCTAGAAGATCAAGCCGAGTCCGCACACAGTCCACAAGGTATACTCCTAAGTCTGTATGTCTCTTGATACAGGAATCGATGACAGTCGAAGAGGAACTCAGCCAGCTAAAGTCTGATCTCTAGAGAGAAGCTATGAACGGAGAGTATTCCTCTCTGATCAAGAACTAGACGTGGTTACTAGTCGAAGCTCCTATTGGCTGCAATATCATTGATTGCAAATGGATCTTCAAGATCAAATATAATTCCAATGGAGCAATTGATAAAAGGAAGTCAAGACTGGTAGCACGAGAATTCACTCAGAACTGCAACGTCAACCACAACAAGACTTTCAGTCTAGTAGTCAAACATTCTTCAATCCGAGAAATCCTATCTTATGTTGTAGCTGCCGACCTCGAAGTACATCAACTTGATGTACAAACAGCTTATCTGAATGGAGTTATACAAGAAGACATCTACATGATCCAGCCTGAAGGATACATTCTGGAAGGTATGCAAAATCATGTCTGTAAACTCCACAAAGTAGTTTCTTGGTTTCAGATGATCAATACATTCCTCATTGAACAAGGATTCAAAACAAGCACTGCTGATTGCAACGTCTATCATCACCTTATACGTGGATGATACGTTGCTCTTCAGTAACAATACCAATTTGGTCAAGGATTCTAACCAAATGCTATTTTCAGAGTTCGACATGACTGATCTGGATGAAGCTCACTTCTGTCTAGGCATTTAAATCCCCAGAGACAGAGCTAGATGCCTTATCTATATCACTCAACAAATGTATCTTCACAATTTTCTTACTAGATACAATCTAATGAATTGTAAGTTAGCTCACTCACCGATGGATCCAGGCCTGCATTTGTCAAAGGACTAATGTCCCCAGACCAAGCTAGAAGAGGAGTAGATGAGAGAGTATCCTTATCGATTGATACTTGGATCTCTCATGTACGCAATGGTCTATACAAGGCCAGACATCTCTTTTGAAGTAAGCTCACTCAGCCAATATATGGCTAATCTTGGCATTACCCATTGGAAGGCTCTCATAAGAGTCATAAAGTATGTTCGAACTACCATGGACCAGTGCATCTGCTATGGAGATGTCAGCAACGACAATCTTTGTCAACTCAGTGGATATTTTGATGCAAGCTGGGGAGGAGATGTAGACAATCGTAAGTCCACATTTGGATTTACATTCTTCTTCAATTATGGTCCTATCTCATGGAATAGTCGTAAGCAAACTTCTATCGCACTTTCTTCTATGGGAGCCAAATACATTGCTGCTTCTCAATCTATTAAGGAAGCATTTTGGTTGAGAAATTTACTGTCAAACATTAATTTGTATTAGTACAATCCCACAATTTATCCTTCTGATGTTTTGTTGAGATATGATGTCTGTACATCCATTTGATGTATTTAAAAATCTGTTGCAACAACAAACAATAATAAAGATTGAGTAGAAGAATACTTGACTACTGGATTGAAGGTCTCAGTGTAATCGATGTTGTATACTTGAGAAAATCCTTCGGCGACAAGTCGAGCTTTTCTTTTATCGATGCTTCCGTCTGCCTTGTACTTGACTTTGAAAATCCATTTGCAATCAACTACATTTCTACTAGCAGGTAATTCAACAATCGTCCATGTTTGGTTCTTGATAAGAGATGAATACTCTTTATCCATAGCTTCTTTTCAGAGATCAGAATCGGGCTGACTGATTGCCTCTTTGACAGTCGCTGGCCTCTGAACAAGATAGGCACACAGACTCATCGATATACCTTATAGGTGATCTACTAGTTCTTGATGATCTTCTAGGGAATAGAGAAAGTTGATCATTTTCATCATACTGTAGTTGTTGAACTGCAACATCATCATCTTTGGATTCGTCGTTAATATGTTGTTCGTCGAAAGTAGATAAGCTTGGAACTTCAATGGGAATAGTCGACTGAGGAATCTCGAAGTTCAATATGTCAGACAAGTCAGACAAGTCGGCTACATGGGCTTTGCCTTTTCCCTTGAGGTGTGAGAGTAGAGCAGAAAAAGAAAAAAATAGAAAAAAAAAGTTGTGCATAAAAGTCTGCCAACGAGCAGAACACAACAAAAAGAGCAGAGTGTTAGGCTACCAACGAGCGAGACACTAATCACCTTGTTCTAAAAATCAAAACTGATAATACAGTTGCTCTCTCTTGTCCATCTTTCTTGTTTTCGCTGTCTTGATTGCTAGAATGATTTCAATTCTGTAATCTGTAGTCGCGTGCCTTGGATCCTGCAGGCTTTTGCGCAAGAAAACCAAATGATATCAATCTGTTTGTGAAACAAACCCGTTTGCGACACAACAGTGGTATCAGAGCAGACAAGGCTCGTGTCGCGATCCATCTCCTAGAACAATGTATTTGGAGGAGTCGATTTGTCGAGAGTCATCGATCATTTGCCTTGTCGTCACAAAGTGCAACGTGGTTCCTGAGTCAAGAACTATGTCTTGAACATCGGATGTGGGTGGTGCACATATATCAATGCACAGATAAGAAGTATGACTTTTGCTAGTTCGGTCTTCAACAATCTTTGAGGATTCGGGCTCCTCCACATATGATGTGTTGTTTGTGCTTTTCTTTCTTCTCTGCATCTTCTTGTTTCTTGGATTGTAGTAGCAATCCGTGGTTGCATGACCTTGCTTATGACAATGTATTCACTCAATCTTTGGATTTAGCCAGCATTATCCACTGTGTGGCCGTCACGTCTGCATCTGTGGCATGTCTTCTTGTCTTTGTCTTGTTGTCTGTTCCTCTCTTTTGATCTGCTTTCTTGAGTTCCCTGCTTCTGTTGATTCTGATCTGATCTCCTTGTCAACTCCCTCTTAGGTTGAGCCTTCTTCTTCGACTGGTCTCTGTTGCTGTAGAGAGCTTGATCAGACTCCTTCTTGTCATCGTAGTTCTCTCTAGATTCGACTTCTTCCTTGATGTCGATGATTGTCTTGTCGAAGGTCATTGTAAGATCTTTAGCCAGCAATGTCCGGGTTGTTTGGAGCGATCGTGGTAAGGAGCACATCAGGTAACTGAGTTGCTTCTCTTGTGAGTGTGTATTCTGCTCCAGCATTGTGTAGCGATAGGAATAGGTTCTTCATCTTCTTGATGAAGCTGGTGAGATCTTTGCCATTCCATCTTAAATAGATAAGCTGATCTTCTAGATGCATTATCTGATTTCGTGACTTGGTCTGAAATCTACTGATGAGTGTATCCCACATCTCTCTAGCATTAGAGATTGATGTGAGGTCAGGGTAATGTTGTCTTCCATGGAAGAGGAGATGACTGCTACTAATTTGTCATTTTTCTCTTTCCATTCTCAAAGTTCTTTGCCTGTGTTTGCTGGCATCTCTTCGGTGCCATCTACCCATGGCCATAACGCTTCTCCTCTTAGGATTAGCGAGGTCTTCACTTTCCAAGGAAGAAAGTTTGATTTGTCAGCTTCAAGTACTCAGCTTCAAGTATTGTGCATAGTTTTGATTGGATAGTGTGTATGGAGGCCATAGTTTGGCGCACTTTGGCTCAACATCAATGGCAAAGACAGAAAATTGGACGATGTCCTGTATGTGACAACACTGTAGAAAGATCTGCTATCTATAGGGACCTTTTCTCTTGTTGTGAAGCACACATCTCTATGCATATTATTTGCATACGTAGCTGCCTATGATCTGAAGGTCCACATTGTAGACGAGAAGATAGCATTTCTACATGGCCAGCTCAATGAAGTAGTCTACATGGACTAGCCACCAAGTTTTACTTGCGAGTCACTTGCTGACTATGCCTGCAGAATGCACAGAAGCATCTATGGACTAAAACAGTCCGCAAGCAGGCAATGGTACGAAAAGAAAGATCACGCACTAAGATCCTTAGGCTTCTAGCCTTTAATGGCTAATTACAACATTTATGTAAAAGTCATAAACGAAGAGATCATCATAATAGGTGTCTGATGACACGCTGATTATGTCACAAAGCGACAACCTGATTGCACAAGTGAAGGCAAATATTTCAAAGCACTTGGAAATATCTGACCTAGGGGAAGCAAAGTGCTACATGGGCTTACAGATTGATATAGATCTTCAAGTTGGGAGATTGTATCTACACCAGTCAAGATACATTCAAAAGATCATTAATGATTTCGATATGACGAATTGCAAGGGAGTAAATACCCAAATGGTTTCTGGCACAATGCTGACAAATGAAGACTTTCCTAGAGATGAAGCAAAACGACAAGCAATGGAGCATAAGCCTTATAGAAGGCTTATCGGTTCTTTGATGTACTTGGTAGACAATACGCGGCCAGACATTGCTTACGTAGTGTTCAGGCTGAGCCAATTCAATATCAATCCAGGTCCAACACACTGGAAGATTGCCAAGAGGATCCCGCAATATCTGTAGAACACAAAAAATAATGGCCTATGCTATTGTCGAAAAGCAGTATTCAAGACTGAATCTATAGTGATGCAAGTTGGGCGTCCCTAAAAGATGATAATAAAAGTGTCTCAGAAGGATGCACCATAGCAGTCGATGCGGCTATTATCTGGATCAGTAGAAAGTAGACAATAACTGCCCAATCATCCTGTGAGATAGAATATGCTGCTGCAGCCACAATGGCCAATGAGTTGACATGGCTCAGACAGTTCCTAGATGGACGATGATAGAGCACCGATGAACTGTTGATCTTGCACATGGAAAACACCTCTGCTATTCATCTGACAAAAGACCCAGTGTTTTATTCTAGAATGAAGCACATCGCCATCAAGTATCACTTGATCATGGATTTGGTTGAGAAGAATGAGTTGAAGACACTGTCTTCATACCGACAAATCTTTACAAAGGCATTGGATAAGGCAATGTTCGAAAGGCAGAGAGCCAACTTGGGAATCAGGAAAATACACGGTTTAAGAGGGAGCTGAAGAAACATTGAGTTTCTACTTTAAAGCCTTGGTATTTTTTTCTTGTCTTTTAGACTACTGCATATTTTAACTAGTTTTTGCACAGTCTACATATTTGAACTGTTTGTCACACAGTTCATGTTTTTCCCGTTTTTCACATTCAGAATAAAATGCGACAGTAGGTCTAAAATGACCCATGATTTTGTTTTAAGCAACCTTCGACTTTTTTGGCTTTTTTGTCACATACTCAGAAGGCCGACATGTCGGGTCAAGTCAACACTTCAGAGTATCCATATGCAAGCCAGGGTGAGGATGAACTATCGAACCTCAGCTACTTGGACGTGAAGTTTTTCAAACTATCATGATCCACCGTCGCCATGCAATGTTAACAGAAAAGTATTGAAACAGATGCTTAGCTTAAACTTAGCTAATCAATCTTGTAATCTAATCCAACATAATATATGTATTGGATCAGAGATAGAGAGATACACAGATATAAAGAATCTTGAACGCAATAGCTCTAATACCATGTTATAGAAAGAGGGTGTGTGAGTGTGAGAAACTAAAATAGCTCGAAAGAAAACGAAGATGAAAAGAAACGAACTCGAAATTCGAACAAGAAATGAACTCGAATGAAAAGTGTTTGTGCGCAGCATAATGAGCTATATTACTCTTTCCCTAAGCATGACTACGCCTATCAGAAATGAACAGAATGTTAGTGATAGAAATCACGGTCGATTTGAATACGTAGCCAAACATTAAACAACAAAACATCAGAAGGATAATTTGTCATGAACAGCTAGACATTTTATTAGCCGCAAATGATTCGCAAAGAGCTAGACTGAGCTTGACTAATAATCAACTGTGAATTAATCGCAAAAGGCAAGACTAAATATTAGTCACAAACAGCTAGACTAATAGTAATTCGCTAAGAACAAATTACTAGATTGAGCAATAAGAGAGTCACACAGAATGTAGGAAAGCATAGCAATATAAACACAAATCTAAATGCAGAACAAAACAAAGTTGTTATCAGATTAAGTCTAGCAAAATATACATGTCAATAATGTTGTGTAGCACAAGACAATAGCGGACAAAACCGCGTGCTCTACAAAGCTAATCCAATCTGTAGAAGGAATGAACCTACTACTCATTGAGATAAATCTCTCATCACCCTTTGAAATGTGGATGGGGCATTGCATGGACCGAATGGCAGAACTTGATATGGCCATGTAGATTACCATCTTGTCATCTCCATATGCCAACAAAGAAGTGAAGTACTCTTTGTAAAATGTCATGTGTAAGCTTGCACCACTATCGATCCACCATGGATCTAGATCTCCATCATTAGCAAGCATACATGAAAAGCATCATCATTTGAGTTTTGAACATCCAAACCATCTTCGTCATGAATAAGATTACCTTGCTTGTCTCCTTGATCTCTCTTCTTCTTGTAGCACTCACTTGCAAAGTGTCCTTTGATGCCACAATAGAAGCACTTTAGCTTTGAACTATTTTTATTTTTGCCATTTGAAAAAGCCTCCCCTTGATCTTTCCCTTTAGACCACTTACTTTTGCTTTTACCCTTGAATTTGTCCTTCATGAACATAGCCTCCTTTCCAACTTGAGATGTTGATGTAGATCCAGCTCTTGCTTGAAGCCTATATTCTTTATTGATCAAGATCTCTTGAAGATCAATAAAACTTGGCAAAGTTCTTTGAATGGCAAGACTTTGTACAATGTTAGTATGAGCATCCAACAAACCATTAAGAATAACTTGAACAAGCTCTCCTCCCTTAATTCTCTCATCAATGCAAGCTATCTCATCATTCAAAGCCTTCACCCTCAAACAAAAATATTTGAATTGTCTTCATTCTTTTAAAAACTTTGAAAGATCTGTCTTCTTAGAGTCAACACTCTACATGTAGACTTGGACTCATAAAGCTTCTTCAATGAATCCCAGGCATCCTTTGATGAAGTACTCTTATCAACTTCCTTGAGAAGTTCATTGGTAACATTTATCTTTATCATGTGTAGAGCTCTTTTATAATATCATTATATATTTACTAAATAGTTTAATTGTATTTTTGGTGGATGCTAGAAAAGCCCTTCAAGTGCACATAGAGAGATCAACAAATAGTTGAAAGACAAAAGCTAGCCAAACATTGAAAAAAAATGTTTGGAATGTCCTCATAAATATCTCAGCCTTGTCATTGATGGCATGGATTAGAAGAAAACGATGTTATCTCATTTTGTTAGGGTACCAAAAAATTTGAATGAGACATATTTATTCAAGTTCATCTTGTTAGAGCACTTGTGTTTAATGGCACTTTGGAGTCCATTTTTTTATTATTCCAATGTTTGAAATAATCCAAATTTGACAATCACCACTATCTATAATCTGCGAATTTGACAATTATTCCAATGTTCAAAATTATCCAAATTTGACAATCACCACTGTACACAAGATAGTCTACAAATTTCACAATCACCCCTATACACAAAATAGTCTACAAATTTGACAATTATTCCAATGTTTGAAGCGATCCAAATTTGACAATCGTCCTTGTACACAAGATAATCTACAAATTTGACAATTATTCCAACATTTGAAATGATCCAAATTTGAGAATCACCATTGTACACAAGATAATTTGCGAATTTGATAGTTATTCCAACGTTCAAAATGATCCAAATTTGACAATAACCACTGTACACAAGATAATCTACCATTTGGCAATCATCCTTGTACACAAGATAATCTGCAAATTTGGTAAAATTCTTTTGTTCCATCTGCTTCCAAGCGCATTATTCAGATTTTGGTGACAAAAATCAAGATCTTCAAGAAGTGTCTAAGGCAAAACACACATGCATTAGATCCTTACTCCGATGGATAAAGAATCGCTACTCATGTAAGTCATCTAAGAAATATCGTATCCCATTGGATAGAATGTGGAGGTAGTTATGGATCTAAGCCCTTGAGTTAAACTAAACCCTAATGAAACTATTTTTGACGGTAATGAGAAGAGGATAAACAAGAGGAGCTCAAGAGAGGGAGGGTTTTTTAATGCCCATTCTTGTTTTTGTCTAAGAGTACTATCACGTATTTGCACCTCAATGTATTATTCTTGTGAAACTAATGTACTTTAGGACCATAAATGGATCTACAAAAGATCCACAAGAGTGATTGGATACTTGCTTAACAACCTATCAAAAAACTAGACACAAAAAAGTTGATCTAGATGGGCAATTTGACAATCAACAAGCATTAACAATCAAAAGCATTGATCAACATTGAAATTCAAGCCCACACGTGCATGACATAGCTTGTTGTACGACGTGTACACTGAGAATGAAGTAGAAATCAATTCGGTTTCATTTGGATCACAAAAACTCAATGTAGATAGTGAACTAGCTTGAGATTGCCAATGAGCTCCAGAAATATTATATCTTCTCACTATGAGAGCTTGGAATACATAGCAAAAGTGACTTCCTTTTAGGTGGAATTCTAGCATGTAATAGTTAACTTGGCTCTCTTGCCCTAATTTGCAACCCTAGCCTAATTCCTAGAGTCATGCCTAGTAGGTGACGAGTTGGTCAATTTTTCACCTTAAACTTAGGTGTAGGTCCTATAATCTAGGAATCACTACCAAAATGAATGACCAACCTATAGACTTGACCTAACCTAATCTAGGATGGGTTTTCCACATGGCATCATGGCCTCACATGTGTGGGACCCACTTATATACATAATTTTCATTATTCTACATGGTTTTTGATCAAGCTAGATTTGCCAATTTTTGGCAATTCTTCACAATTCTTGCAGTTAGACTAGCTTCATAATGACATGAAGATTGTATGTATATCACATGGTATCACGCAACGTAATGATAAACTTGCAAAACATTATTACATTAATACACCCAATGTAATATCAATTAGTGTGGCAGGCCTTTGTTGATGCATTAACAACATCTAACTAATGTACTAATGATTATGATAGATGCTTTATTTGAAGTTATCATAATTGAAAAATGTCTATTGGTATTGTGTATTATACCATAGTATCAATAAGTATGAAAAATGTACTAGTTCTAATAATATTAATACATAATTGCTATACAATAATTTATAACCTTGATATGTTTTTTTGACAAGAAATCAGAAGTAGAAAATTGGTATATGCTCAAACCCAAAACATTTAGAAGATAAAGCACTCTCCTTTAACTTTTATGAAGTTCGCAAAAGGTAATCATGGTCTTACTATGTAGGTATTTTTTGAAATGACTTTGATACGAAGTGTCTTCTAAACATACACTGTAGCCCCACACTCCAATGCCATTCTTAAAGAATGAGATGAATCTTCCAGATGTTGGTTGCAACAAATCTTTGAAGGGCTTCAATTTCCAAGAAAATGACAATTCTTACAATAAAAGATTTTATGTCCACAAAAGAATTATAATTATCAAGTTTGAAGTTATCATAATCATTCTTATTATTACATCGTAGAAAATCTTGATATTTATTATTGCAAGTTTCTACCATGGAGCTTGACTTTTGAGAAGAGACTCAATATTCCAAAAGCTAATGTATGCATTGCAATGGCAAGATTGATCGGCAAATTTATGTCGAAGCAAACAAATCCATCTGTTTAGATTATGCTTTTTGGTTTCCAAGGGGAGGCTCAAACTTGGGACCAAAGAAACTTTGGATGCCAAGCTAGCCAACTGAGCCAACCCCATTGGGTTAAGGATAATTTGTTTAGATTATGTGGAGAAGTGAGGCCCGAGGGAAAATCAATATTAGAAATATCTCAAGAACGGGGACATTCTAAATCTATTTATACTAAGGTAATTTGGTTGATTTCTTAGTTTTTTCACACAATACTTGTTGGCAAGTTAAAAGAATTTGAAGGATTTTGAACACGCAACACTTGTGAATTGTAGGCTTTAGAGGGCTTTGACAAATTGAGAACCTCCCAAAAATTTAGTCTCGCGGAGGGTTCTCGTCAACTTTGAATGAGGGTAATCGAAGTGTAGGCAAGGCCCCACCTTCATCCAACGGTGTAGAATATTTCATGATTATCT
Source organism: Diphasiastrum complanatum (assembly GCA_029204225.1). Classification (NCBI taxonomy): domain Eukaryota; kingdom Viridiplantae; phylum Streptophyta; class Lycopodiopsida; order Lycopodiales; family Lycopodiaceae; genus Diphasiastrum; species Diphasiastrum complanatum. The sequence continues at coordinate 9,231,999 of CM055110.1, forward strand.
ACACTTGAAAGCATTGTGGATTATTGGTTAAGAGTGGGGCCTATTTGCAGCCTCGTCATGGAGTAGCTTTTTCGCATCTTGCCCCACCCTCATCCAACGATCCATAAGCCTTGAAATATCTCATCATGAATCATGATAGCTTATGAAGGATTCTACAATGTTGGATGAGTGTTGGGCCTTGCCGTGCGGCCTCCGACAAAGATGAGGAATAAGCTTATCCCTGAGTCATGAATCACAATTGGGAAGAGCCTATTCCTTCTAGTGTTTGTGCAAGGTGCAATCACTACAACTTTGGCTATGGAATGAGGGGGGGGAGCTCCCCTCAACATTTGATTGACCACAACATTCATACTTGCCAGGGCAGCCCTCCATCATGATTGGGAATACACCAATCCCTTCAACCTTCATGGAAGGCTGGAAGCATTAGCTTTGACAACTCAACGTGGAGACTTGAGAGCGTTGTGAGCGGTGCTCTAGAAAATAGGCCAAGTATGACAACGGGACCGGCATTATATTCTCAAAAACTTCTCACCGTTTTTTATGAGTAATAATACTAGACAACCAAGAGGCTTTTAAAAATGCAAAATTTTCAGGATAACTTCAAAAAGGTTTCTGAGCACTGCAGTGGGGTGAGTGAGTGCGACTCTGGAGGAGTCTGCGAGCTCAGATCAACCAGCATCTGCTGCCTATAGTGTCAGCACATGCAAGCTGGACGGCACTCCAGTCCCCAGGTCTCGTGCTTGACTTGCCATGAAAGAAACGTACACTTTCTGAACTCTTAGTAATGAACTCTTAGTAAGTAACATGGGACCCATATTATATTAAATAATATAGGCTCATATTCAACGCTTAGCAATGACTACTTTGCAAATTGTGTTGCAAAGTAACACAAGTCACATGACACATGTGACTTTTGGTAAATAGTTGTTATTATGTGTGAAGAATTTGTAAATTTGACAAACTCCTAGTTTATGTGTTGATGAACAACGACTTAGATGCCAACACGGGTGTTTGACGGTTCTCATTAGAGAAATAGGATATTTTAAGGTTTGAAAGTTGAAGCTGCTTGTGGTGCACTGGTGAACTCATGCCACTGCAGGAGATTTTTTGAGATTTGGATTCTGATATGGCACCTGGTCACTGTCCATTGTCCCACCAAAACCGTATAAAGTATAAAGCTGGCCTTTTGAACTTTCCGACATGATGATGTGATAACTGATAGCTCTGTGGCCTGCCATGTGATAACTGAGTCATGAGAAGTAAATGTGAATTGGGCTTGTACTCTTAATCTTCAAAGTCGTTGGGTTGCGTTTTGAAGCCTTCCAAGTTCCAAGCCCTTCAGTGGCCCCTTCACAGTCTACTTTCCTAAAAATTCATTTTTATTTTAACCTTTCCACATTAAACGAATTTAATCATCAATATAGTTATATCACCCTTCAAATCGAGTGAAATTCTTAGTGATGAAAATCCCTTTTGTTTTACACCTTTCACCAGGAAAGTATATCCCTGCCATGTGTAGTTGATCGGTAGTTGTGGATAAGAATTAAAATTCTGGCTGTTCTGTGTACAAAATGTAGAAATGGTGTAGGCAATGAGGCATCATCTTGGAAATTCTTCAGTTGCAGTATATCGAATGCACACGTTCCTGCAAACTAAGATGCAACAGATAGATTACTCATGTTTTTGAAGATCCAAATTGAGGTTCTAAACTTTAAAGGCTGAGTATTTAAGGCACAGAAAGCTCACGGAATCGGAGCAGCTGAAAGGCAGGTTGCTCCTATGTAAAGGTAGAGTTTTCTTTTGTTTGGTTGATTAATTTCTAGTTTGCTGCAGTATTTGAGTTCAGTCAAAGACATGATTGCTGATTGATTTGAAGATTCAAGCGTTAGGTAGCTGGAAAAGTGAGAGATGGCTTCTTGTTCTAGCATCACTTCTGTAGATCTCCAAGCTCAGGTGCCTAGTTGCGTTAATCGAGGTATTTCATCCACATCAAATCGAGGCCATCAATGCCAAATGTTTCTAGGAAAAATGCGAAAGTTTGGTCTAGGAAACCCAACTTCAGGAGTTAGTTTCCTTTCATCTTTCCAAGGTACAAGCCTTGGAAATGTATGCCATCGCCACAGAAAGCATCAGCGCAAGAGCAAAGTTCTTAGAGCAAAGTCTTCTCAAAAAACAAGCCTCAAAGATGACAAAAATCAGCCAGAATTTGAGCAGCAGCGAACAGAGTCAGGTCGTGACATACATTCAAGCATCGATAGGAGGCAGCTGCTGATTTCATCATTCACCGCTGCAGGACTTCCTCTAATCAGCAACCAGAGCTTGGCAGCGCCTATTCAGCCTCCCGATTTGACCCAGTGTCAGAAAGCGGCTCTTCCTCCAGGTGCCAAGTCTGTGAATTGCTGCTTGCCTGAGCCTACGAAAGTCATAGATTTCCAATTCGACTCAAGCTTACCAATGCGCGTTCGAAAGGCAGCACATTTAGTTGACGCAGCCTATATAAAAAAGTACAATCAAGCTTATGAGCTCTTGAGAAACCTTCCAGATAATGATCCCCGCAAGTTTTCACAGCAAGCCAGTGTCCACTGCGCCTTCTGCGATTCTGCATTCCTGCAGCCGAATACAAATGATTTCCTGGAAATTCACAACAGCTGGCTTTTCTTTCCATGGCATCGCTGGTATCTCTACTTTCACGAGCGCATCCTCGCAAAAATGTTGAATGATGACACATTTGCTCTCCCTTTCTGGAACTGGGACAACCAATCCGTAGCTTCTCCACTACCTAACGTCCTTCCTGCTGTCTTCATTGAAAATCCTTCACTCCTGGATAAGTTGCGAGATCCATTACACCAGCCTCCCACACTAGTGGATCTTAGTTACTCTGGACAGGATGAAGGCTTAGATCCAACATCCCAAAGAGCGGCAAACAACAATCTCATGTACCAGCAGGTAGTGAGCGGAGCCAAGACACCAAGTCTGTTCTTCGGGCAAGCTTATCGTGCAGGCGATGCCAATGCTCCTGGGCCTGGCACAGTGGAGAATGCTCCTCATGGAACCGTTCATGTGTGGACTGGGGATTCCAGCCAGCCCAATTACGAGGATATGGGGGCATTGTACTCGGCCGCCAGCGATCCAATCTTCTTCGCCCATCATGCAAACGTAGATCGCTTATGGACTGTGTGGAAGAGCCTCGGAGGTAGGAGGAAGGATATTACTGATCCAGATTGGTTAAACGCAGAGTTTGTGTTTTACGATGAAAATGCCAGTCTGGTGAAGGTGAAGGTGGGCGATGCACTAAGCATTGACAAGCTAAGTTACACCTATCAGAACGTGGGTAATCCATGGATCGCTGTTAATTCCTCGCCATTGTCAAAATCCAGCTCTGTTGCAGGTACAAAACCTGTATCATCCAATGGAGTGGCAAGTCCTGCTACTGCAGAGGCTACACTGTTGGAGGAAATTGAGGAATTCGGAGAAGAGGTAGAAGGAAAATTCAAAAAGCTTGAGGGGTCTTTCCGATCAAAAGTAAAGAGGCCAGTCAAGGATTTGTTCCGCAAGCTAAAGAGCCAGATCACAGACGAAGAATTGGAGGAGGTGCTAGTGATCCAGGGCGTAGAAGTGCCATCTGACAAGATTTCTAAGTTTGATGTTTTCATCAATCTGCCTGATGCAGACGACAAGACTCCCCTCAACATTCCAGAGTTCGCTGGCAGCTTTGTGAATGTACCGCATCTGGGAATGGGGCCAGGAATGAATCGCAAAGCAACACTGCGAATTGGGATCGGAGACAAGCTGGAGCAACTGGGTATCAAGGATCTGAGTGATGTTATAGTGACTCTTGTTCCCAAGGGAAAGGGAAAGGACGTACCCATCGTAATCAAGGGGATAAAGATTGAATATGATTAAGCATATTGTGATCCTGGAGAAGCTGGATTATGTCTCGATCCAGCTAGATTTCAGATAAAAATCATAGCATGAATCAATCTCTGTCTCTCTCTCTCAACAAACAATTTTTTTTTCCTTACTTTGTGTGGAAGTAGGAATGGTTAGATACCCAAAATAAGTTACTTGAAGAGGTAGAGGGAATTGGAGCTCTTAGATTTCATTTGTAATTTGTATTTGGCCTTCTAGAGTTCTAGCCTATGCGTTAGAGAAAACAAAATATTTAAAGAATAAGTGGAGGGAATTGGGCGTTCTTTAAGAGTAGAGTCTAAGATACAAAAGACAAAATATATAATAGTTGGAGGGAATTTGGATTTCATTCATAAATCGTTTGAAGACTTCTAGAGCTGAGGAAACATCTCTCATAGGAGAGAAAGGTTTTGTGTGCCTTGTGAGAGCCATTGCCAAGCTTTAGATTTAACTTCAATTGATCCATCTATTCACAAACAATGTAGGCTTTTTAATACATTTTTGAAGGTTCTACTTACTATTTCTTTTATGGAGCTTTTTTGTTTATTTTCTAATTTTGATGACGACTCGTATGAAAATTTTGGTATTAAAAAAAATCAGAAAAATAGGAAAAGAAATTCTCCATTAATATTTTGAAAATAGTACATTGGTATGGCTCTCATGTGTTCATAATGCACATGCATCTTTGTCCACTATGAAAGGTGTGTCCATAAATAGAACTATCAATATCTCCCTAGACACAATTTACAAATGAAGTCAAAAGCCCGAACTCTCTTTACTATCTTTCTCTATATACTTTGTTATATTTGATTCAAAGGCTTACTATGACAAATTAGTATAAGTTACTTTTGTAAAATTCGTTTGCAAATTGAGCTTGATAATTTTCTTGATTTTGATCAACCTTGTGAATATTAAATAGCTCAACTTCAAGCAACAACGTCATTCATGTTGTGAATTTTATAAAGCATTCTACACATAGTTGTCAAAATATGTCACGAATTAAATTATAATTCTATGGACTTTAGTTTTTGGATTCAATTGAATTTCATGGTTAACAAATGCATTATCTGGACACAACTACAAGAATAATACTAGTTTGCTTTTGGATCATCTCGGTTGCTCATGTATATTTGAAATGTAAATATTGAAATTTGTTGGAGCAATAGAATTAACTTGCACATATAGTTATACTTATAATGACAGATTTTTCGTCATGTAATAGATTGATATTCATTTTAAATTTAAGTTCAGTGTATGTTCAATACAACCTATCGAGCATTCATGCATAATGGTCATATGTTTTATAGTTAGGGAAAGTCGTAAGCTTCATAACAAGCAAAAACAGGAAATGTCATCCTTCAACATCTTTGACTTCTCCAATAGTTCGTCAAAGTCATCTGATATGTCGGTGTCGTCAAAGTTGTCCGATAATTCTGTCTAGGATCAGAAGATCCAATTGTCCGCTAGTGAAGCGAGACTACTACTCATGAGAGAACCGTGCTTCTCTCACTCCAACGCACTGCATGGATTCGCATGTAGTGCCCTAAAGAAATCAGAGAAAATCAATATAGATTATTTTCTAGTTGTGTTTGATCTTGGATCTTGAATGCTTATGTTGTTTATTTCATATGTCTGAGTTTTCTTGTTCCCTTTGAATTTTGCACCTTGGTTGAAATTAAGTCGAATGTTGTATTAATTTTATGAACGTAGATCAGTAGTAACTGACTACTCTCTAGAGGATTGTAGGAGTGTTTCAGCTGCAGTGCCCAACGAACGCATCTGAACTCCATCCGAACCTTGAAAGAGAGTCGCCACTGTTTCGTAAATTTTCTCCCCTAGATTCATCAATGGTATCAGAGCATCTCACGATTCTCATCAAAGCATACACTAGTGAGATTCCAATGGGTACACTTATAACATATACCACTAGTAGTGCACTGTGACACCTCATTGGACAACTATGAAGCCTATTTGGGCCACATCATCCAGTTCCCTATGACTAACTGATAGACGCAAATAATCCACCATCACAAGTTTAGGCCTCCAACCATTAATTATGACCATATGCACATGAGGGCCACAAATCCCTCACAATCATAATTAACTTACGGGATATAATAACTCAAAATGGGCCCTTTGTCAAGATGTTGTTTTTGACTTCGCACGCCTTCAACGCTTATGTGTCTCAATGAATGGTGTCCATCTATGACGAACTGTAACAGTGGTTGATGGACAAAAATTGTATTTAACTTTCCCGGCCAAATTTTCATGATTTTCAAATATGTCGGGCAGAACAAACAATTGTGATTGGACCACAATTACTACCCAAATACTCTTATGTTGCCCATCATTGTACACTCAAGGTTGATTTGACGTCAAGTCATAAACTATAGTTAACTAATCCTTGTAGTTTAGGAACTTGTTGTTATTTATAGGTCTCATTTTCTTCATTCTATCTCTTATTTTGGTCTTGTGATTTTGTGTTTAGCTATCTTGTAAACTCCACACAATGGAGATATAAACTATCTTTTCTAGATCATAAATATAGAAAAGAATAGACAGAATTTCTGTAAGAGACAGAGCGAGACGTAGCAAGTAGAGCAGAAAAGAAAAATACTAGAAACAAGAGTTGTGAATGAAAGTCTGCCAACAAGTAGAACACAACAAAAGAGTAGAGTGTCATTCCGCCAACGAGCGAGACACTCATGATCTCGTTCTAAAAATTAAACTCATAATACCGTTATCCTATTTTTGTACATCTCCTTGTCTTGTGCCATCTGTCTTGATTGCTAGAATAGAATGTGTTCTATGATGTGCAGTCGCGTGTCTAGGTTCCTGTGAAGCTTTCGCGCAAAAGAAAATTCAAAGAAACAAAATCATTCACGAATACGAAAACGAAAAAGAAACAGATTTGCGACAATATTGAAATAGACAATGAGAAAGAAGGCATCAATGAAATGCTTGATGCGTAGTTATTTATGTCTGAATTAGAGGGTGATTCTTGGTACACTGATCTGGCTAATTTTTTGATGCACGGGACTTTTTCAGACCATTTTAAAAAAACTCAACATTGTTAATTGATTTGGCGATCGAGATTTTTTCAAATGATTGAAGGTCAGTTGTATCAACGTGGTCATGATCAAGTCTTACCCCGTTGCCTACAATCCAAGGACATTCGAGTGATTATGGATGAAGCCCATTATGGCGTTGCAGGAGGACACTTTGCTTTGGAAGTTACGGTTAGGAAAATATTACAGGCAGGGTTCTGGTGGCCTACCCTTTGGAAGGATGCTACTGCTTTTTGTTGGAACTATGATGCATGCCAAAGGCAAGGAAGGCCGGTACCTACAATCGTCTATCCACTAGGACCATTACAGCCTATAGAACCATTTAGCACTGGGGACTGGATTTTATCAGCAAAATAAACCTACAATCATTGAATGGTCATACATATATTATCGTAGCAATGGATTATGCTACAAAATGGGCGGAGGCAAAGGCATTGCGGGAACACCGCCAAATTTATATTCAACAATATTTTATCATAGTTTGGTTGCCCATTGGAAATTGTGTCCGATAGGAGACCGCATTTCATGAATGACACGATAAAGGAAATGACATATTTATTTCATGTTATTCATAAAATGTCCACTTCTTATTACCAACACGGGAATGGTCAGGTTGAGGCAACTAATAAAACGCTGAAAGTTATTATCACCAAAACAGTTTCTGGAGAAAGGAGGATCTTGTTATGATTTTTTGCAACCAGCGTTATTGGCTTACCGCACAGCCTATAAGATATCTATGAGCTATATGCCATTTCAATTGGTTTACGTTGTATGAATTTATTTTACCAACGCTACGCATCCAAACGGTGTATAATTTGATCCATGACGAATCGTTGCGTGAACAGGTTATTGCATTGGAAAATTAGAGGAACACAGAGGCTATGAATACTAGATGACCTGGGTAATTAAACAGCAACAAGCTCGGTGGTTCAACAAACATATACATGAGCGAGACCTTAAGAAGGGTGACCTTGTGTTATATTATCTAGGAAGCATCAGGAACATGTTAAAATCCAAGGACCAACATTGGGAAGGGCCATATCAGATTCTTAACATTTTTGGAAACAAAGTAACCATTGCATGGCATAATCCCTCGAGACTACCCATTTGTCGTCAATAAAGCACGTGGAAAAAAAAAAAACCAAACCAAAAAAATATTTTTTAACAAATCATGAATCAATTTGAAGTGGATTTTTAGGGAGTTGTTACCAAAATCACATATTTGTGAAGCGATAAGAGGTATCATGAGCAGCTCGGAAATCATGATGCCAGTTACACCTCATGATTACGATTTCAAATACATAAGATGGATTTGAGTGTCTTTTGGGAAGCACGGAGGAATACATTGTGGATAATTCTCATATTATCGTGAGAACATGGACCCCAACAAAGTTCAACGATGACCACAACAACGATGACGTCAAGAAGACATCGACTCGATTGAAATGGAGTATCATCTTCCTATGAATTTCCAGTCGTTAATGTAGTATAGACAATAGGAGAGGATTGAGTTGGCAAGGCTCATATTGCAGCATAAAAAAATGGCCATTCAGCAGCATGAACAGTTACTACGAGAGAGACAAGAGCTACGGGGACAACGACTGGTTCACCAGCAGATAGAGATGCAACAATTTGCAGAATAGCAGAACGACTCTTTTAAAATTTGGAATGTCGAATATCAACTTTATGGAATTAACATATTCTATTGGATTGTCAGTTTCATCATATTGTTTTATATACTGGTGGTGTTCATACACAAATACTATTGAACAATATATGTAGTTGGACTACTAAGCCGAGCGGTTTTGGATGTGATACACAACAGAGTTCATATACAAATCAAATGTATATAAATTAGCTTTAATTGAGCATATGCGACAATGGTCGGACATCACTATTGCTCATGATCAACTAGTGAGGATTCATTTTTTTTGGTTTGTTACATACTTGCAACACTAGCCATTTTTATCTTTTATGAATGTCTGAAATCACGCATATTGTATTAGTTGAGCACGCACTACTAAAACGATGCAAGCTATGGATGCATGTTATAAATTTTTTTGATCTACGGATTTTGTTAGCTCGGGTAGTATTAGTAGATATTGATGACCAGGGATCTGATGACATAGATTTTTGATGTAAGATATCTCATATGAGCACTCTTGAAGTCATGGCGAGCAGTTGCAATCTTATTATTGGAATTTTCATGAAGCGAATTACGGGAAAAAATAAAAAATAAAAAATAAAACTTTAAGATTTCATAATAACAGTACACTTTATGAGTCGTAAACTTATTACGGGTTAGCTCTCTTAGCTTACAACACTTTGGTAGAAATAATATGAAGTGTGAATTCTTGAGATTTGGAAGGATATTCATTAGAGAAACTTAGAGCCCAACGAGGGCCTTTGAAAAAGATGTGTTTTTATTTATTTTTTATTTTTTTGTTGCCATGTGGACCAAATGAAACCTTGAAATCGGGGTTCTACTTAACGTAGAATTTTCCAGAAATTTTTGCATATAAATAAAATAAAAACTTTCTAAATATATTATTGTTTCATCAAGCAACATGTGAAAATGCTATTGGTTGTTGAGGCCTACCCTTCCAGCTCATCACTACCCTGAAGAGACCCAAAAATATTGAAAATGAATATGACAGATGGTTTAAATGAGAAAATTGATGTACCATTAATGTATATGCATTGTCAAATCATGGTTAATAGGGTTAACTAGAGTTAATTCGCAGCACGAAATAGTTCAGTGTTTCAAATTTTTGCCAACACATTTTCAGATTCATGGCTTTTTGTCTATGCATATTTTCAAATTCATAGTTCAATGTTTCAGATTTTAAAACAAAGGGTGACAATTTTGAATTTGTTGACTACACAGGAAGGCGCCACATGTGGCCCTTCCTCTCCACCTCCTAGCTTTGAGTCCACTTCCAATCCTCCTACAAGTTGAATGTCGAAGGGGATTTAGTGAGGGATGAAAATGGGACAATATTTATTAATAAATTACATTTTTTATGTTCCTGTCATTTTGGGAGAAGATTATATAAAAAATGAGTGACCAATCTCGAGAATCAAAATCCAGGATTATGCAAGAGTTGTGGGAAGAATTCTCGCAAGAAAATGAGTTTGATCCAAGAGCCATATTGAAAGATATGAGCAAATGGATGTTACATAAGAGCGATGCCATGTAAGATGCCTTCTGAGCAAGCAAGTCAAAGCCTGCAAGAATGAAGCCAAAGATCCCAAAAAATATCGTTTTTAGAAGGACGTTGCGGTGAGTAGAATGGCCTTAGCCAGAGACACTTCTAAATTGGGATCAAGCGGAAACACAGGCCTACAGGCCCAAATGGTATTTGATTGACTCATTTGTATTTTATAATTCATTTTTAAATGCCATACATTGTGACTCATTTTTAACTTGTCATTCGTCATTGCTATTTCTACAGCTTCATGACTTTGCCTGCCATTCCACCAAGGCAGAGGATGACATTGCATTTTGCTTGTCATACAATTGTTTGGTGGTAGAGCTAGCCCCTCAAATCCAGCCCACAATGAGTTATATTCATCACTGTATACATCAAATTTATTTGTTTTTATATATAATCGGTAGATTGAATAATAAACGAAAATTTTTCATTTTCATTTTTTCTGCTTGTATTAATGCAGATAGGCGCATGTCTAGAGCATGTGGCATGTAAAGGTGATAATGACCACAATGGCTCTGATGACAAAAAATAGTATTGTATAGTTTTTTTTTTTCATATATATATATATATACTAGTAAAGAGTGCCCGTCGTTGACGGGCAATGGAGGCCGATCTTCATAAAATGCATTTTTATTTCAACCTTTCCCGTGAAAAGTCTGATAATTGAAAAAATTCTTAGAGCACCCTTTAATTTTTTGATAATGAAAGTCTCATTTATTCAACACCTTTCACCATGAAAGTATGTACATGCACTTTAAAACACTATGTGTGTTGGTAAAGGATAATTTGAATTTGGAGTGGGTCCCTTAGATGCATGCATGGGGAGGAGGGCCATGGATCCTTTTTCCCATACATGCATCCTCCTTCCCAAGTTTTTTAGCTAGAAAAAGCTCATGCATGGGTGAGAGGAGGAGCATGCATGGTGTAGCGGAGGCATCCCAAAGGGAGCCGAGAACCACGACTTAGCTTCCCAGCCTTCAACTCTTGTCATCCAAACCCACTTGACATACAAGCAGCCAACTCGCCAATAACGATCAGACTTAACCAACTTGAAGTTCCGAAAACCAACATTGAGATCCAACCTGGCGCCATGCCAGATCAGGGGTCCCGATGTGGGTGACTTCCCTCCAAGCAAGCCGCCCGACATACATCAAACTTAACCAACCCGAAGCTTCGTTACAAACGAGTAACATCCAATCCAAGCAAGCGGTCTGACTTACATCAGAGTTAACCAACTGAAAGCTTCGTCATGAGCGTTGGAAGCCAACCTGGTGCCACGCCAGACTGGACAGCCATAAACAGGTAACTTCTACCCAAGCAAGCCATCCAACTCAACCGACAGGTTAGAGCCCGTTCCCCAAGAGCTAAACCCATTCACGTTCATGCAAGGAACACTCAGAACCACAAGCCGCGACAGATATGGAGACAACCAGTTCCTGGACCCAAATGGTCCCGACAACATACCACTGGTGGCACGGACCGAATGGTCCTGACGGCATACAACTGGCGTCCCGGGATACGACCCTCAGCTATGTGCCAACTTAAAAATTTTGAAGCGGCCTTACAACTGGCGCTTTTACCGAACATTGAAAGCCAGAAGGTAATTAGAGTCAGTTTGAGAAAAATCCCACTTTATTGATAAATCTGAGAAGGTTACATCTCAAGTGTGTGACCGACCCTGGTCTCCGGGGCGCTAACATGCCAAGGCGACAGCCATGACAACATTCCAACAAGGGAGGCTGAGACTTGGTTGGAGCTTGCCCTGAGTCGCAACCCGCACTCCCCTATAGTATTGGTGGGATTCGGCACCCTCCCTCATACCAAGCACTCTACCCAAGCTGGTAAAGCACATTTTTCTCTCTCTAGAGAGCCATGACAACATTCCAACAAGGGAGGCTGAGACTTGGTTGGAGCTCGCCCTGAGTCGCAACCCGCACTCCCCTAAGTATTGGTGGGATTCGGCACCCTCCCTCATACCAAGCACTCTACCCAAGCTGGTAAAGCACATTTTTCTCTCTCTAGGATTTTCTCTTTCTAGAAAGTCATTTTCTCTCTCTACATTTTATTGATCTCCAGGCTTCCTTTAATCATGCCTAGATCGTGTGAGGTGATTGCACATCGATCTGAGCTCTCTGGACTTCGCTAGAACCGATCAAAGATTTTCAGCCATAGGAACTTTGGCCGGCTGGATTTAGTTCACAGTGGCGCCAGGAGCGGCGCCGGAAGCAGCAGGGGCGCTGCTGGCGCCAGGGACAATGCTGGCGCCGAAAGTAAAGCTTGTAAAGGTAGCTTTACAACATCCACCCACCTTTATAAAATCTGATGTCCTCATCAGATGTCAGATTAAATTAAAGGTGTCTCCCAATTAAAATAACTGTACATTTAAGCTACTTGGCATAGTACTCAATTTTACTGGCCACTTTTTACTAGCATTGAAGCTGGCACACCACAAGTCGGAGGCTCAGCTCTTTGTACTGAAAAATTACTTAATTTTAAAATATCACTTTGTCTGGAAAAAGCGTAGGTTTTATATCGCTTTCGTAAAATCCAAGAACCTTATTAACTGGTGACAGAGCCCCTGTCGCTTCTGACTTCTGACATTGGAACTCCTTTGAGCTCCTGATTTGTCCTTGATGCACTTTGTGTTGAGCTCCCTGAGCTCTTGATTTAATCAATTTCGCACAAGTATCAGGACTCCCTAAGCCAAAGGATTTATCGTTTGATTGCCCACTTTATGGTCCACTCTGTGCCTTGTTGCTTCTGCACCTTGATTTCTCTCCTTGTCCCAGTCTGATCTTGATACATTTCCTTCTTGGCTCTTTAAGGTAGGCAAAGATTGAGTACTCCGCAATGCACCTCTCACTTAGCTTGAAGTAGCTCTTTGAATCAGCCCAAATGTAACCATTGGCCTCGTGGAAAGCCAAAGGGTCACACCAGTTTGATCCGCATACGAACTATCTCTTCGCGTTTGTTTGAAGCACCATGTCCGTCGCGCAAAACTTGACTTTCACAATTCCATCACTGGTTAGTTGTCTCACAGTCAAAACAAGAAGTGTACATCGAGCTTGGCTTCAAGTAGCTCTCTTTGAATCAGACACATGCACCCAGAGTTTGCACTAGTCCGATCTCAACGCGAACCATCCCTTAGCGTCTGTTCGAAATACCAAGTCTCTAATGCAAGACTCAACTTTCACAGTTCCTTCATTGATCAGCTGCCTTACACGTAACACAAGCCAGCGTACTCATATGTTTTCTCATCATTGCTGGTCCAGAGAAAGCCTATAACAAACTTTCCTTTCCACAACAAAAACTTGTCAATTTATTAGGTCCAAAGTTTGCCAGTCTCCTCGTGTGAGTATGGCTAGGTCACCTTGAATTTGCCCCCGTTTTGATCAACTTTCATTCAAAATTTGCCCCAAGAGAGAGGTGTGTGTGATAGTTCCTCTCCACTTATAAAATTAGCTGATCGGACTTAGAGTAGAGTTCTTCGGACAAAAAGCCTTTCCAACACTTTGCTTCCCATCTGCTAGGATTATGGCTCGATCCAACTTGTTGCCAATCTCTGAAGAGGATCCTAGTCTTTTCCCTTTGAGGCAAAACCCAACTGATATTGGATATCACCCATGCTCAATGAGTTTTAGTCCCGAAGGTGGCCATCCAAAATGAAGACCAACTGCTCCATAGAAGATCTCTCCTGAAATTACCCTTTCCAACTTTTGACTTCCTGCTTGCATCTTGGTGGGCGTTGTCGCAGATGAAACTAACCCAAGAAACAGGCTAGCCATCCATCCTTTGCAAACATTGAGTCGTTTCGTTGTCGTTCATGTGCGAGTACTTGAACTGCAAATCCGCCCCACAGATTCTGTAGTCCTCTTTGTTTGATGGTATCAGCCTTCAAAAGAAAGGTTCCTTCTCAAGCCATCAGCTCCTTGTATCACAAGCAATCATGCAAACTAGGGAAAGCACAAGTACTAAGACTCACCACAAATACATACAAGTAAGACACTCAGGCAAGTTTACTAACAAGTAACAAAGACAAGGTCCCCCTTTGAGATGGTCCTGCCAACGGACCTTGGCCTGGCCACGCCCATACAAATCGATCACAGAATTAGCCCACATAGGACACCCCTCCAACTATCCGTGCTTCCACCATTAAGCAGCACATTGCCTCAGTCATGCCCCACCACTTTTTGGTCGATAGCCCTTATAGCTAAATGATCGGCAGCTATCCCGCACCGACAGCTAACCACCTGTGCTTTACACTCGAATTCGAGCAACATCTCTGTATCAATGGTTAACTCGTACAGTTCGAATATGTCGCCCCGCACCCCACAAGGCACAGACCGTGCTTACACCAACCTAATGGCAGCACACTGCCTCATCTGTCCTACGTGCAGACAGCGCCAGGCCTAAATTGCGAGAACTGACCATGCTTACACCTCAAGGGCAGCACCTTGACTCATCAAGTTCCCCGTTCTGCCAACCACCCCGACCGTGGACACACCCGTGCTTACACTGTGGGCAGCACCTTGCACAATAGTTGTCTTGATGAACTCCAAACCGTGGTCTTTTCCCCTCATACCAAGCACTCTACCCAAGCTGGTAAAGCGCATTTTTCTCTCTCTAGGATTTTCTCTTTCTAGAAAGTCATTTTCTCTCTCTAGATTTTATTGATCTCCAGGCTTCCTTTAATCATGCCTAGATCGTGTGAGGTGATTGCACATCGATCTGAGCTCTCTGGACTTCGCTAGAACCGATCAAAGATTTTCAGCCATAGGAACTTGGCGTGGGCTGGATTCTGGTCACAGTGGCGCCGGGAGCGGCGCCGGCGCCGTTGGTGTCGGGAGCAGCAGGGGCGCTGCTGGCGCCAGGGACAATGCCGGTGCCAGTGGCGCTGGAAGTAAAGCTTGTAAAGGTAGCTTTACAACACATGGTGCACCCATACACATGCGCAAAAGTGTACATAAGTTTAAATATATATATAGATATACTAGTGGGTTAGCCCGTCGTTGACGGGCAGCCAACAATTTGGGTGGCGGCTTGTGATTGAGACATGTGGATAATGCTTAGTGCAGGTGATTGATGATCTACTTAGCCATCCTCCTCCTCCATGTGGTCTGTCGCACAACATTTTTTTGTGAGACAATACACTGTGCGTGCCCCCCTCCATGTTGCCGAGAAAGTGAAAAATGTAAAGGGGGGTTCTGCCAGATAAAATGGGGGACATGGGTGGGGGAATGGAGCCCTCTCCCCCACCCTAAAAAAAAAAATGTGTCAGGAGGCTAAATCCACGTAGGTCAGACACATGGCAAATGATGAACAACGATGAGATGGATGGATTTCAGATATGATTGTTGGCCACTGCCAACTGTATCATTCCTACAGTCCTCCAGAATGTAGTTAGACACTGTTGATCTACGTTTGAGATTAACACGACATTCAACAAGATCAAACCAAGGTGTGAAATTAAATGAACAAGTGAATCAGACACATGAATTATAGCAGACTAATTTGTATTCAAGATCAAACATAATAAGAGTGATGTGTGCGCAACGACTACAAAATCATCTATTGATTCTTCTGATTCTTGAAGCACTGCATGCAAATCCACGCAGTGCGTTGGCATGAGAGAAATACAGTTCTCCCACGAGTTATGTCTCGCTTACTAGCAGACTTGTATCCTATAATTTTCTTGCTCACTAGCATTAGACTACCTCATATGTATGTTATCAAGTATCATCCAAAAAGTATATAGTCACATCGTATAACCTCTAGATTAGAGTGATTAAACATCTACAACTAATCACAAATTACAAGAGTGGCAGATTAGCCACGACCTAGAGTGTATCTGCTGATGTCATGCTATTAGATCAGATATCTGTACTTCTGGGTACTTGCATGATCTTGCTAGTCCTTTTTGGAGCGTGAGGGCAGAAAAGGTGTCGCGACAATTTTTGTGTCATCTCATGTCTTTTGACTTTCACGTCGTCTGACTTTCTCCCCCTGTACCGCAAAAAATTCTCTTTTGCAAATTTTTCTCGTTCATGTCTCTTCGCAAGGGTGTTCATGAATATTTTTGCTTTGTGTCTTTTGACTTTTGCGTTCGCAAATATTTTGTCAAGTAGAGGGCTGAAAGCTAGCAAAGCTTTGGTAATAGAAATGTTTTGCTTCTTTAGTTCTCTCTCAAAGCATGATAGCTTGATGACTCCAAGACTGCTCCTCTGTCTCTCAAAAAGTCCTTTGTCTAGGGCTTTTGTGAAGATGTCAGCAACCATGTCTTTCGTTCCAATGAAGGTGGTCTGCAGAATCTTCTTTTCAATAAGATTCTTGATCAAGTGATACTTGATCGCAATGTGTTTTGTCCTTGAGTGAAACACAAGATCTTTCGTCAGATGTATTGTAGATGTGTTATCCATTTGCAAAACCAGAGGCTCATTTCTTGTTTTGCCGAATTCGTCCAGGAATTGTCTGAGCCAGATTATCTCGTTGGCCATTTTTGTTGATGCAACATATTTTGCTTCATAGGATGACTGAGCCACAATGGTCTACTTTTTGTTGACCCAGAGAACTGCCGCTCCTGACGCGATGGTGCATCCTCTTGAGACACTTTTACAATTGTCCTTGAGGGATGCCCAGCTAGCATCACTATAGGAAAGCATCTTGAACCCTGCATCATGACAATAACACAAGCCATAATTCCTCATTAATTGAAGATATTGCAAAATTCATTTTGCAATCTTCCAATGTGTTGAGCCTGGATTCGTGTAGAATTTGCTCATCCTGAACACTGCATAAGCAACGTCAGGGCATGTGTTGTTTGCAAGGTACATCAACGAACCTATCAGCTTTCTATAAGGTGTGAGCTGCATTTGTTCTCTCTCTTCCTCAATCCTCATACAATCATCGTTTGTTAGCACTGTTCCTGCGAGCATTGGAGTATTTGCTCCTTTGCAATTCGCATCCCAAAATCTTCTAGGATTTTTTGGGTGTATCTGGAATGGTGAAGGTACACCTTACCTCCCTCATAGTCCCTTTCAATTTGCAAGCCAGGGTAACACCTAGCTTCTCCCAGATCCACAATCTCGAAATGTTTCGAGATGTTTTCCTTCACTTCAACAATCAGCTTCTCACTCTTGCAAAGTATCAGAGTGTCGTCCACATATACAGCCACAATAATGATCTGCCCATCTATAGCTCTGACATACACATTGGAATCAGCCATCAGTGGCTTGAATCCTAATGATTTCAGGGCTTGATCCTTCTTTTTGTAGAATTGTCGAACTGACTGTTTCAGATACTTCTATGCATTCTGCATGCATAATCAGGAAGTGAATTCGAGACATATCCTGGGGGTTGATCCATGTAGACCTCTTCGTCTAACTCACCATGCAAGAAGGTTGTCTTCTCGTCCACAATATGGGTCCTGAGGTCATAAGCAGCTACATATGCAAATAACAAGCGTAGGGACAAATGTTTGACAATAGGAGAGAAGGTTTCAAAGTAGTCAATACCATATCTCTGAGAAAAACCCTTCGCTACCAGTCTTGTCTTGTATTTCAAGTCATTCCCATCCAGTCCATACTTGAGCTTGAAAACCCATTTGCATTTGACAGTCTTGCGCTTATGTGGTAATGGCTGCAACGTCCATACCTGGTTCTTCCTCATGGATTCCATCTCTTCATTCATGGCTTGGATCCATTTGTCCTTCTCTGGACATTCAATTGCTTCCTCAAAAGTTTGGGTTCGCCACTGAATCCACAGAACTCTTATGATGTAGAAGTAGAGCTGCCTGGCACATATCTTGCTGGCGCTCTTCGTGGTCTTGTCAACCTTCTAGGAGATCCTCCTGGGACAGCAATGCCTTTGTTTTTGTCTGTTCTGCTAGGTCCACAACTATCCTGGTTTGCAAGAACTATAGTAGTAGGCTTTCTTTCGAATCTTTCGTCTTCTAATTTGTCACTCGAATGGGAAGCGACTCGAAACTCTTCATTTTTGTGTTCATCTTCTGCTCCCTCTGTCACTGGTGGCAGGTCATAGTAGTGTCTCTCCATAACCTCATAGCTGACAAAATTGTCATTGGCCATTGTCTAGCTCTCATCAAATATAACATCTCTCACTGTCTTCACAGTGTTCGTGTCTGGCATGCAGACCCTGTAGTATGACAAATTATTGTCATAACCTACCAGAAATCCATGTTCAGCTTTCTCATCTAGCTTCTTTAGAAGCTTATTAGGAATGTGTGCATAAGCTGCACAGCCAAAGATTCTGATGTGAGATAGGTTGGGCTTTCTACCCCACCATAACTCGTGTGGTGTCGTGTGAGGGACACCAGACTTACCTGTCCTGTTCGGGATGTATCCAGCTGTAACTACTACTTCAGCCCACAGTACCCTCGGAGCCTTCGAGTAGGCCATCATGCATCTAGCAGCTTCCATTAGGGTCTTGTTCTTCCTTTCTGCAACATTGTTGTGTTACAATGTGTAGGCTATAGTCCTTCTATGAATGATGCCACGATCATTGCAGAAGTCAGTGAAGCGATTTGAGATGTATTCGCCACCTCGATCTGTCCTGATCTACTTCACTTTGTTGCATGTGCATCTCTCTGTCGAATTCACATATTTTGTGAATTTATCAAGTGCTTCAAATTTATTCTGAATGAAGTACACTTTGACAGATTTACTATATTTATCAATGAAGGTTATGTAATATTTTGAGCCTCCTACTGAGATCACATTGAAAGACTCACAGATGTCAAAATGCACTAACTCCAGAATCTCGGTCGTTCGATAGGAGTCTTTGACAAATGGAGTGCGTGACATCTTACCCTTCAAACATGCATCCCAGGTGGTTGATCTGGTTGCATTCGAAATGCTGACCCCTATTATTGCTCCATGATGGCTTGCTCGATAAAGTGCCATTGAATTCATGTGGCATAGTCTCCTGTGCCATAGAGTGTCTGGCGAATCATCATGAGTTTGATGCACATGATCTACAGGCAGGCGTACCTTCAGGTGTTATAGATTACCTCTCCTTCTGTCTTGAATGATCAGGGTACTAGTACTAACATCAACCATGTTGCATGCTTCGTCAGAAAACGTCACACGCATCCCTAGATCTGCTATTCTTGCCACATAAATCAAGTCTTGCTGTAGTGTAGGCACGAACAAAACGTCTTCGAGTCATCTGTCTCTGCCATTGGTGTTGAGCCACAATGAACCAATACCGTTCACTTCATGTTTGGAAAAGAACTATGAATCTTGATGGATCAGCACTTCTGAAATCAGACATGATTCGTCTTGATGTCACAAAGTGTGAGGTGGCTCTTGAATCTAGGATCACCTCATATGTGACAGATGTTGATGTTGCACACACGTCTTCACAAATTTAGACGATCAAAAATTTTCTGTTTGGCCTCTCTTCGTCCAATTTCGAGATCTCAGGCTCCTCGACATAGGATGAACTGCTACTATTCTCTTGTCTGTTCTGTGCTGATTTGTTCCTCGGGTTTTGGCAACAATCCATGGCTGCATGACCCTTCTTGTGGCAGTGGATACACTCAATCTTTGAATTGAGCCAACATGTATCTACTGTGTGCCCATTTCTTTTGCATCTCACCCAAGTCTTCTTTTGGATTTTAGATATGATTGCTGGTCACTGCCAGCTGTATAATTCCTATAGTCCTCCAGAATGTAGTCAGGCACTGTTGATCTACGTTTGAGATTAACACCACATTCAACAAGATCAAACCAAGGTGTGAAATTAAATGAACAAGTGAATCAGACACACGAATAATAGCAGACTAATTTACATTCAAGATCAGACATGATAAGAGTGATGTGTGCACAATGACTAAAAAATCATCTATTGATTATTCTGATTCTTCAAGCACTGCATGCAAATCCACGCAGTGCGTTGGCATGAGAGAAATACAGTTCTCCCACGAGTAATGTCTCGCTTACTAGCGGACTTGTGGATCTACAGATCCTATGCAAAATTGTCTAGCACGCAGGCGGACTTGTATCTTGTATTTTTCATCTTCTTGCTTACTAGCATTAGACTACCTCATATGTATGTTATCAAGTATCATCCAAAAAGTATATAGTCATTTCGTATAACCTCTAGATTAGAGTGATTAAACATCTACAACTAATCACGAATTACAAGAGTGGCAGACTAGCCACAACCTAAAGTGTATCTGCTGACGTCATGCTATCAGATCATATATTTGTACTTCTGGGTACTTGCATGATCTTGCTGGTCCTTTTTGGACCGTGAGGGCAAAAAACGTGTCGCGACGATTTTCGTGTCGTCTCATGTCTTTTGACTTTCGTGTCCTCTGACTTTCTCCCCTTGTACTATGAAAAATTCTTTTTCACGAATTTTTCTCGTTCGTGTCTTTTCGCCAGGGTGTTCGCGAACATTTTTGCTTTGTGTCTTTTGACTTTCGCGTTCGCGAACATTTCGTCAGGCAGAGGGATGAATGCTAGCAAAGCTTTGGTAATAGAAACATTTTGTTTCTTCAGCAAATTATGCAGACTTGGGGTTGCCATGTGGCAAACCACGTAGGCATACCATAGGCTTGCGTGGCGAACCAACCAGGCTCTACCACGTAGGCTTGAGTGGACATTGAGAGAGAGAGAGAGACGGTTCTTGAAAGCTGCCACATGGCAAGCTACATAGGCTTGCTACGTGTAAAACCATGTAGGCTTGGGACTTGCTAGATGGAAAGCTATGTAGGACTACCATATGCTTGTGTAAAATTCCAGATAGGCATATCATTTCTGCTATCTATCAAGCATGTTGCAGACTACTTGCCACGTGGAAAGCCATGTAGGCCTACCTTATGGCAAGTCGTGCAAGCTTGGGGTTCAAACCATGTAGTTCTGAAGTGCTCGCCAAAAAATCACACCCGAGGCCAAATGTTTTAGAAAGTGTGATTGAAGGTTTGGTTATTGATGTCCAAAACGTATTTGGTAGCTTAGAATGTAATACCATAGATCTTACTCAAAATAAAGATTAAATGATTGAATGTTGTTCTTGAGTTTATTTCTACAAAAGACATCTAAATGACTCAAATCAAGGTCAAAGAGATGGAATGACTTTGAATTTAGTATATGTATTGAAGCTATGGTAGGTTATTGTTGTAGGTCAACATAGTTTACAAAAAAATCAAAAAAATGCAGTTGTATACTTGTGGCAAAATATAGAGGCTTCATGTAAACAATGACAAATGGGTTTGGAGTGAAATCAAATTTTGATTTTTCTCTCAAAACGCAAATGATACACACATTTTTGACTTCTTATATAGACAAATGTGTGGTCTTAGTTTATCTTGATGATGTTTTCATTCATAGTAGAAAGTTGCGCTAAGCATGTTGAAAATTTCTCACAAGTGTTGAACATATAGAAACTTTCAACCTGAAATTCTAGCTAAACAAATGTCATTGGGGCCAAACAAATTAATGGTCAAAATAGATTTTTCTAAAGTTAAAACCATGATAGACCATGTCATTTCAAATAATTTTAAGTAATTTCTCATATTATAGAGTGTAAAGTAGCTAAAAGGTTTCTACACTCATAGTTAGGACCTTATATACTCAAGATGTGCTCAAGTCAAAATGCACATGCATTAACCCCTTAATCTAGTGGACAAATTATCAATAGCCATGTAAGTTGTGTACGGAAATTTTCTCTCATGGATTAGGTGGAGACAATAAGCCCAAACCCTATGCAGACAATAATTGTTTTTCTTAGTGGAATGAGGATATATGAGAGGAGCTTAGAGAAAAGGCTTTTGCTACACATTCTTCTTCTTGTTTGGGTGTTATATTGTGTATCTACATGTATTAGTATCGTAGCTAGTATAGATACAATACTAATACATGTATATGACACATCTAATTCAATCACAATAGCCAACACATAAGGATTGAAATTGAAGTAGATGAATTCAAATCATCATGGAAATTACATTAAGATTTGATTCATGTGCCCGCCTAGCACAACACAAGCTCACATTCGTAAAGATAAATGGAGGTTTCTCCAAAACTCTCACTAAGAAAATAAGCCAAAAGATCATTTCAAAGATAGAATTAAAGTATTTATACACAAAGACAAATGTTACCTATATTTAACAATCT
Organism: Diphasiastrum complanatum; assembly: GCA_029204225.1. Classification (NCBI taxonomy): domain Eukaryota; kingdom Viridiplantae; phylum Streptophyta; class Lycopodiopsida; order Lycopodiales; family Lycopodiaceae; genus Diphasiastrum; species Diphasiastrum complanatum. Next base: position 9,254,331 of record CM055110.1, read on the forward strand.
TGTGACTTCTACTTAATATTAATCAGTGATAGATAGAGGCTTGAATCAACTACCAACTTCTTTCATTTAGACAAGATATGAAACAGTGTATGCATGCGTAGAGTTATCAATAGCAATTCTATGAATAGGCGGTCCATGCGTAGGACTCTACTCTAGGTGAATCTATGTATAGGAAACTTAGGGCTATGCATGGCTATGTGCCCAGGTTGCTTTTGGCTCTATATATTGAGGCCAAACTCGCCCTACTCCTCATTGTGATCATTGATTTATTGCCAGAGTTTTACTCTACATTCATGCTTCTTGTTCCTTGGCTTGGGGGTGAAGCTTCTAGAGTTGATTGGTTACTTCTACATGGTTGGGTGGTTTCTCCATAGTGTGTTTTCCATTGTGTGTTATCTTGTAAGTAGGATCTTAGGGAGCTTCCCTTATAGTGGTATTAGAGCAAGGTTTACGAAGATTGGAGAACATGGAGAAGGGCTATCTTTCGTCGAAATTTTGGATTGGATTCATGGGAATTCTCTTCCAAGGTGCATAGCAAGCTTGCAAGTGGGTGTACTATCCCAGTTTCAATTTGCATGTTGCTAAGATCCATTACTCTTGGGATTCTTTGTGGTTTTATGGAGAATTGTCCTTGAAGGCCAATTTGTGATGCTTTTTTGGAGCTTTTTTATGTGTAGATCAAATCTTTGGTAGATCTGAATTTTCCAGCAAGTGTACTTTCGTTTTAGGGTTCATTAATGATGAAATGAATGATGCATGTTGGTTCTCTCCAATGATTTATGATTCTAGGCTATGTTTTGGTCAAAATTGCTTGGTTTTTCATGTTTTTTGAAAGAGTTGTATTCATGAATTTTCACTTTATGGTGATGAAAAAGCCGGAAAACAACCAAAAAGCATCATTTTTGTTTGTTTTTTCATAAAGTTGGTTAGTAGGTGGCTGTAGAACACCATGTAGAACTTGCTTTCCCTAAAGTTAGAACCAAGAATTCTAGGAATTGAACTTATAGGAACCAGTTTAGATTAGTGAATTGATTAACCTGAGTTTATCAGTCAAAAATTGATCACAATGTTTTCACTAAGTCTAAATTATTTCTCGATAATAGATAAGTTAAAATTGACAGAAGGAACCGACAATTTTTACTGTGTTGTCATTTTTTAACTTTGGAGTTGGGAAGTCCCAGATTCAAAGTTAAAATTTGATTTTTTTTTCCTTTGTTGTTGAATTTCAAATTGGTAAAAATTGGAAATCAGTTATTTGTCTGATAAGTTTTCTAATCGATGTTGATCGATAGAAATCAGTCAAGTGAACATTTGTGCAAGGTACTTGTTAAATTTGAACTAAAATCATCAAACAATATGAAATGACTAGATTGGATGAGTGGCAATAGTATCTAGTCAGAAAATCTGACATGATACGGTCCAAGAATTACTGAAATCATAATGGTGGGATTTCCATTCATGTGATTTCATATTCTACGTTTGGATAGGTTTTGTCAATATTAATAGAGTAATGCCAAACCAGTCAATAGAAAGAAAAAATAGTCCAACTTTATTGGAAAATGGTAATAATAGGAATTACATAACTGATTTCATTTCCATTAAAATCCTATGGTGAATTATATTCAAAAGATCAGACTAGTACTATTTCATATACTAGTAAATGATTTTTGATATATCAGATATTCAGCCCCGGTATAGGACAGAAATGAAATTGTTTTGGATTTTTTCCTACAGTATTTAGTTTTTAAACATTTACTAATGTCGTTACGTCTTCTTGGTACCTTAGTTGAAATAGACTTTCAGGGAACTGAAAATTCTGAGGAGGGAAGAAGAGTGGACATCAGAAGTAGTAAGTGTGATCGGAAAATGTATTTCACAGTTAGCATCTTGGTAATCCATATAAATAATTGCTTAATACTGATTATTAAAAATTTGTAATCCCTGGTTAGAATTCAGTTGAATTCGTAATTGATATTTTTGTAACCATTGAGTTATTCGTAGTTTTGGATGTCAATTGTGAGGTTTAGAAGTGGAATCTGATACGTGGATTACATTGGATCTGTTAGTTGATAGAAGCTTGTCCCTAGATTTGATGCATCAGTAGGGGTTTGAAGCTTATCATTAACCAGAATGGATCAAGATGTAATATTGAACCATGTTAATTCTTCTATCTAAGTCACATAATCAGATGTGGATTTTGGGTATCCATCTGATAGGCATGCCAATCATCCAAATAAAAGGATTCTCCAATGTTTGGGAACAAGATATAATTTCCTATAGTGATTGTAGGACATCTAGATGATCAATGGATCTCTAGAATATCAGATAAGACGATAAAGGGTTTTCTAGAAGGAAAAGCTGATGGTATGGGACGTCAGTAATTTTGGAAAGAAAATTCTAAGAATCTAAAGATTTGATTATCAATGATATGTTTTAGTACCTAGTCCTGATATGGGAAAGAAAAAAACCATTCGATCAAATGTGGGGTATTTTGGAAAATTTTGAGGTTTAATCTATGAGAATAAGTGAAATATCCAAAGTGGACACTTATATCCATAAGCAAGTAGTTAGCCTTATTGAGATGAAAATACTCCTTGATTTCAATATTAGAAAAATCATGCCAAGTTGTGGTGATTTTTGGACTTATGTTTCTAGCATAAGTAATGTTGATGATGATATGAAGTGCACATTATATGATCATGTTTGTTGTGATCATTTTGAGACATGGAGGTCTCGGATTTTCATCAAGGAGGAGCACCAAAAAGTTGATCTTGAGGAGTCATCTCGAGGTTCAAGTGTGCCAAGGATTGCGAAGGAGAGTCCTTCTCAAGTTATGATTCCAAGAAGAATATCAAGAGACATGGTTGAGCTCATATGGCTCACATTTCAAGTGAAAGAGGAGCACATTTCAAGTAGTATACATCTCATGCTTGCTTCTCTTATGTCATTTGGTGAATCAATTTGCTTTAGTGAGACTTTTGCATCTCAAAGTTGGAGTAAAGCAATACTAGTTGAGTATGGTGTCTCTCTTGAGAACATAGTTGATGTTCTTAATGATATGAAATTGATTTTAGATCAATTAGAAAGCAAATGGTTATTTCATCAAATGTATGCTCTTGAGTCTTGCAAGAGCAAGAGTGAGTTGTCCACTCATATTGTGAAAAATTTCCTTTTTTCATGTATTGAGGCAAATTGTAAAATCTTTATGAGAGAAAGTGAATCATCCTCTAAGAAAACTTATCTCCATAATGAAGTATCTAGCCTCATTAGATCTGAGATTAGCATGGTAACCAAGCATGAAGATATGATACAAACTCTTTGTTATTATAGCATGCATAGTCTTGCCAATGTTGATGAGCCTAATCCTCGAGATCTTGGTAACATGATGCTGGATCTTTGTGATCCTCATGAGTCAAGAAGGACTCTTTATTTTATCATGGAGTTGTAGCTATTTTCAAGGAGGAGGAGCTTTTTGATCAACCATATGCTTCAAGGATGGAACCAATCAATGAAAGAGGTGCTAGGATGGTGCAAAGCTCTCAAGTTCATCAAAAAAGTCAACATCAAAGAGGCACTATCATGGATATGGTGATTTCGGATCGACATCAAGCTCATTGGTTGATCTTCACACCTTTGAACCAGCGAGGATCCATATTAGAAGACCAATTCAGCCCACAGAGTCAATCTCAATATCATCATGTTTTTATTAAGCTAGTTTTGAGGAGGAGTGTTAAAATTGGCAAAAGCTAACTTGATCATATCTTGCAAATACCATTATGAGTAGTACATATCATCATAAGACATGTGTGGAGCCTGTTCCCATGTGTGAAATAAATGAATTTATCATTTAGATGAGTCATATAGGTTGTACATACCATTTCATTTGAGATCTAGTGGCTAAAATGGCCAAAATCTAGTTTTCTAGCTATATGCCACTTGGCATCATTTTATTGGTAGGAAAAGCTATTTGACATGGATAGGAGTGATCTCACACATGACAAGGACTTCTCACATGTGTGAAAACATCAGTAGTAGGTGAGATCCAACTTTTAGTAGATATTTGTGCAAGTCCCTATAAATTAGGAAAATTGCCTAAAATCAAGGGAGGTGGCTATAAGTTAGGAAACTTGGTCCATGTGCCAAATTGATGATTATTGTGGATCCTTTGATGAGTAGGCACTCTTACACGTGCCAAATCAGCTGAGTAAGCATCAGCTCTTGTGTATATATGGTGGCCCATTTGGCTGTAATTGACATGGAAGCTAAATCTTGGTTTTGGAGCAATTCTAGTGTTTTTTCTCTATTTGTCTTGTGTTTTTATGCATTGATTGGGTTCTAAGCTTAGTATAATTTATTCTCAGCCTACTGTCCATAATCTGACAGGTTTTCACACGTGTGAAACCAGCAAGTACAAGTTTTGATCAATAATCATTGTTCTTGTTAGATTTATTCATCTAGATTTGATCTAAATGCTATCTGATCTTGTGTAGATTGATAGGTTGATCTAATTTAACATCCAATCACACTTGTGGATCTGATTCAGACTATTCTTGGTCCATTTTGTTGTACTTTGACATTTTATCCGTCTCAGAGATTTCTCGGATATGTTATTTACTCATGAGAAATAGACAATATTTTGTAGCTGAGTTACAAGATCTCAGTGAGATATGTGAGTAACATATGTGGGTTTTGGAGGAATCTGCCAGGTAAGGATGTGTTTATAATTGGGTCATAGTGAGATTGTTCTCATATGTGCACAATTAATCTTGTATGAATCTGCTGTGTAATCCTAGTTAATAAGGTTATCTGGTGCACTTAACCTAGTCGGTGAACATGAACATATGATCAAGTATTGTTTTGACAAATACTTGCAAAGTTAACAAATATTTGTATAGAAGATTAATGGATTAACTTATAAATGATTTGGGTAAGGATCTAAATGTGGTGTTATACTAGTATAATTGAATTCTTCACCAAGACATTTAAGATTTCTGAGCCATTGGCAATTAACTTGAGTACTTGATTACTCCAAGATGAAGTTAATTGGTAAAATGATCAGTGTGATGTGGATTCACTAGGAACTAATGGTTTTTTAATTATATTGCTTGTAAGACGCATGATCAGTGAATCATTTGGGTTCATCAGTTGAAATTCTGTGCATTGGATATACAATATTTTTGGGATAGAGTAATCTTTAGTTAAGGAATAGACTCAGCTCATTAGTGATTGTATCCCAGAGAGCTCAAATGGATAACGAATCATAATGAATCCAAGAATAACAACTGAATTGATGTTTAGCAGGACTTTGGGTATCTAGATGTGATTCTGGATTGTAATCTAAGGTTTTTGTAGTTGAAGATGATTGTCATTTTTGTATGCATTCAGTCTTTAATTACCATTTGTTTATAGACCTTGAATCTTGGCACTTCAGTTTAAGAATCCTAGTTGAAGATGTTAAAAATTCACAATTCTAGCTTGACTAGTTTTGGTCATATGACTTGTAAATAGTTAGATGGTCATGACGTGGCTTGTCACACGTGCCAAATAGCATAGGGTTCCATTCATAAGGATGTTCTCAAGTAGACCTAAGTGTTAGAACCTTTGGAATGAGTCCAAATTATGCTTAGATACAAGAGAGAAAAAATAGGAGCTATTTTTGGTAATTTTTGCATTGTTGAGGGATCTCCAAGATTCCAAACCTAACTTGGTAGGGATGAAAGATCCACCAAAATTAGCATTAGGGATAGGTTTAGGGCTACTCATACCTGCCCAAAACCGTGATGGATCATGTATATATAGGTGATGATATCTCACCAAAATCAATCAAGCAATTTCATGTTTTTTCTCTCATAATGGTGCAATTGCTCTCTATGTTCATAATTGTTTGAGTAATTGTGATTACTAATGATTATAGGATTGAATGTAGGTCTGGTGTACAGTACTCAAACACGTGTGAAGCCTTCTTCAAGGATTTGGGCCATTTAGTGAGGTTCAAGCATAGATTTTTGATGGATTTTGATGGTTCAACTTGTGCTAATCTTATGAAATCATAAATTATTGTTTCCCTCATCATTTCAAGTGTTTTAGGATCCTTATTTGCTGTAATTTTTACATGGTATCAGAGCCTAAAGGCTGAAATGAGCTAAATCCTTGGTTTTCATTCAATTTGATCACAATTTTTGATCTAAATCTTGTGTAGATTGGATCTTAGCATCTAGTATTGATTCTAGAACTCAAAGTGAGTCAAATACATTGGAGATTGGTGTTGTGTGACTTAATTTGCAGGTGTTTAGGTGTCTAAAAGCTGAGGCAAAGTTGAATTCAATTCACATTACCAAGATAGCAAGTTTTGCTTGCTCCAAGCATTGATTTCTAAGCAAGTTTTGGAGGTGATTTCATAGAGGAGGCTTTCTAGCATTCAAGGAGAGGGAAGATCAGAGTTTTGGGGACTCTTCAAGGCTGTTCTAAGGTGTAGTAGACACCTCCTAAAGTGATTTAGGTTCAGTCCAACCATTGCTTGACTTATGCACCAAATTAGATCAATTTTTCATCAATTTTAATCATTTTTTGCTTGTGATTGGATAGTAGATTGTGTTGCATCCTCATTAAGCTCCATTTAGATCTTTTACAAGTGATTTTGGAAGTATATTAGGTTGCTGAAATTCACTCTTGATCAGATCATTTGGAAGCTTTAATGTTCTTTATAGAAAGAGGGGCAATTCTACTAGTATTGTCTACTTCAATCAAGCAAGTGCATTGTTTCTAGTATTCTATGATTTGATTTTGTTAGAGATCATGCTTAGATCTTTATAGGAAGTCTATTACTGATCTTTTCAGGTCCCTAAGAAGTGGGATAAGGTAGACCTTCAATCAAATCAATAGAAGTAACCTTCATTTGTGTCAAGTCCTTGATTAGGAGACTAGATGGCATCTATAAATGCATATCTTTTGGATACTAATGAAAGGCTCAACAAAACTAACTATTCCATATGGAAAGTTAGAATGGAATCTATCATGATTATGCAAGATCTGATGGAAATCGTAAATGGTATGGAGGGTGAACCTATTCATCCTCAAGAAAAAGCCAAATACATCAAGAGGTGCAATGTTGCACTACCTTGCATAAAAATGAATGTTGCAAATGAACTCTTAAGAGAGGTAGGAGATTGCACTTCAGCTCAAGATGCTTGGGAGACTTTGCAAAATGTCTATGAATCCAAGAACCAAACTAGAATGTTAGCTTTGAAGAATCAAATCTATAGAAGCTATCAAAAGAAAGGAGAGAGTGCACATACTTTTGTCCTAAGAGTAAAGGAATTGAACAAAGAGCTAGCCTTTATAGGTGACCCTATCAAGGATGAAGAGCTTGTTCAACTCATATTGAATGGACTAAGCTTTGAATTTGACAATTTGGTTCAGGGATATGCAATTATGGGTAAGCTACCCATACTTGAAGATCTCCAAGGCACACTCATGGCCGAGGAATCAAGAAGGAGCCAAATGCAAGAGAGGATGGATAGGCTTTCCATCCAAGGTGGAGATGACCAAGCTCTCTTCACCAAAGGCAAAGGCAAGTCCAAAGGCAAAGGATCAACATTCAAGAAGTCTACAAAGCTTGAGGATCAAGAAGGACCCTCAAAGGCATCTCCATCAACCACCAAAGTCAAGAAGGACAAATCAAAGGTGAAGTGCTACTATTGTAGCAAGATGGGGCATTATGCCTCGGAATGCTTCAAGAGGAAGCAAGATCAAAGCCAAGCCAACATGAGCAAAGAGGAGGAGGAGGAGAGTTCACATGAGGACTCTCTCATGATGTCATATTTTCTTCAACAAGCTTCAAAGGAGAAGATCCTTGGTGGATTGACTCGGGTGCTAGTTCACACATGACTAGTAAAAGGGAGTTTTTCTCTTCTCTCTTATCTTATGATGGACCTATAAAGTCTATCTATACAACAAATGATGAAGCTTGTAAGATTGAAGGAGTTGGTAGCATTCCCCTTTGCTTAGGATCTTCCAAAAAGATCAACATAGAAGGTGTTTTGTACATTCCTACAATAACAAAGAATCTACTAAGTGTTGGCCAAATGGTAGACAATGGTTTCAATGTTGACTTTGCTTCAAATGAATGTTTCATCAAGAAGAAGGGTAAGATAGTGGCTAAGGGCACTAGAATTGGCAAACTTTATAAGCTGGATGCATTTGTGGATACTAATGTTGTCATGTTGGCCGAGAAGAGCAAGATATCTACCTTTACTTTATGGCACAAAAGACTTGGACATGTCAACTCGGGTTCCATGGAGGCTATGATCAAGGAGGAGTATGCTTTAGGCCTACCAAGGTCTATTGGGAAGGAAGACAAGGTTTGTGAAGCTTGTGCCTTATCCAAGGCACATAAGAAGGTGTTTCCTAACTCCATCACAAAGTCATCTCATCCTCTTGAACTCATACACTCGGATGTGCACATTGCTAGCACCAAATCTAATGGAGGTTCATCCATGTTTTTAACCTTCATTGATGACTACTCAAGATATTGTTGGGTGTTCTTACTTTCCTTCAAGTCTCAAGTATTTGATACTTCTGTAAAGTTCAAGTTGTTTGTGGAAAAGCATCATAATCATAGCATCAAGATTCTTAGAAGTGACAATGGTGGAGAATTCATCTCCAATGAGTTCAAGGCCTTTTGTGAGGAGGAAGGGATCAAGAAAGAGACTTCTTGTCCTTACACTTCTCAACAAAATGGAGTTGTGAAAGAAGGAATAGAACATTATGTGAATGTTATAAGGCTTTAAGATTAGATGCTTGTTTGCCCAAATCCTTTTGGGGTGAGTCTCTTGTATGTGCAAACTACTTGATGAATAGGGTGTCTTGCAAAGCAATTGAAGGCAAAACTCCTTATGAGATGTTGTATGGAAAGAGACCCAATCTTAATCACTTGAAAGTTTTTGGGTGTATATGTTATGTGCATGTGCCATTGGAAACAAGAACCAAGGAGGATCCATCTTCCACAAGAGGGATCATGCTTGGATATGCAAGCCCAAGCAAGGGCTACAAAGTCTATCTCCCATCCTTGAACAAATTTGTTGTTTCAAGGGATGTCATCTTTGATGAACATCATATGCATATGCTTGAAGAAGGCTCAAGTGCTCCAACAATCAAGAAGAAGATTTCCCAGGAGCAAGATCTTGGTTTTGAGGAGGAGCTCATGGAGGAGCAAGCACCAAACCCACCTATCACACCAAGGAGATCTTCAAGGGCAAAAGTGGAGCCATCAAGGCTCACATATCAAGTCAAAGGACAGCAAGTTGAGGGTATCTCATCCACTTCTTATGCTTTATCTAGTTTTGAAGAACCGTCTAATGTTGAAGATGCATTGAACTCCAAAGAATGGTATAAAGCTATGTTGGATGAGTATGATGCCTTGATTGAGAATGAAACTTGGTTGCTTGTTGAGAGACCTCAAAGGAATGTAATAGGATGCAAGTGGGTCTTCAAGCTTAAGTTGAATGCAAATGGGAATGTTAACAAACATAAAGCAAGATTAGTTGCAAAAGGTTATGCTCAAGAGAGAGGGATAGACTATGAGTAAACTTTTGCACCCGTGGCCAAGATGGTCACAATAAGACTAATCATTGCACTTGCATCACATTTTGGATGGATTCTATGTCAAATGGATGTCTCTAATGCTTTCTTGAATGGTTTTTTGGAAGAGGATATCTATATGGAGCAGCCACAAGGGTTCATCAAGCATGAAATGGAGAACAAAGTATGCCATCTCCAAAGAAGCATCTATGGCTTGAAGCAAGCCTCGAGATCTTGGAATTCAAGACTACATTGCGATCTTATTTCACTTTCTTTTGTTCAAAGTGAATATGATCCTACTCTTTACATTAAGTTTGATGATGTTGGTATTGTACTTTTACTCATTTATGTAGATGACATCATCATTAGTGGAAATAGTGTTGATGGTATTGAAAAAATCAAGATAGATCTATCCTTAGAGTTCAAGATGGTAGATCTAGGGTGTCTTCACTTCATCTTAGGCATAGAAGTACTTAGAGGGTCTGATTTTATCTTTATAAGTCAAGTAAACTATGATCAAAGTCTTTTGAAGAAGTTTAAGATGGAAGTATGCAAAAGTGTTGACACACCAATGGAGCAAGATGTAAAAGTGCCAAATGAAGATGATGAAAGATCCTTCATGGACATCACTTTGTTTAGGCAACTTATAGGTTCCTTAATGTGGATCACTATAACTAGACCAGATCTTAGCTTTAGTGTATGTAGGTTGAGCCAATCCATGCAAAAGCCATTGAATATCCATTGGAGAAAGGCTAAGAGGATTCTAAGATACATCTCGGGTACATTGGATTTTGGGATTCTATATAGAGGAGATGTGATTAACCTTCATGCATTTAGTGATTCAGATTTTGCAGGGGACAAGAGGGATAGGAAATCAACAAGTGCCTATTCAACTTTCATAGGAGAAGGTGTGGTTTCATGGCTTTCAAAAAAGCAAGAAACTATATCTCTATCTTCAACCGAGGCCGAGCACAAAGCTTTAACAACCACTACAAAGGAGGTACTTTGGATCAAGAGATTATTGGTGGAACTAAAGATCATGGATTCAGAGGAGACACCAATCATCTACAATGACAATATGTCAGCCCAACACCTTGCATCTAACCCAATCTTCCATGCAAGATCTAAGCACATTGAGATATGCCATCACTTTGTGAGAGAAATGGTGCAAGCCAAGGAGATTGCTTTGGAGCATGTTCCAAGCAATGAATGTGTAGCTGATCTACTTACTAAACCACTTCAAAAGACACCTTTTATGAAGTTCAGATCATCACTTGGAGTGATTAGTAAAGCAATGATTGAACCAAGCTAGATAGCAAGGAGGAGTGTTAAAAATTCACAATTCTAGCTTGACTAGTTTTGGTCATATGACTTGTAAATAGTTAGATGGTCATGACGTGGCTTGTCACACGTGCCAAATAGCATAGGATTCCATTCATAAGGATGTTCTCAAGTAGACCTAAGTGTTATAACCTTTGGAATGAGTCCAAATTATGCTTAGATACAAGGGAGAAAAAATAGGAGCTATTTTTGGTAGTTTTTGCATTGTTGAGGGATCTCCAAGATTCCAAACCTAACTTGGTAGGGATGAAAGATCCACCAAAATTAGCATTAGGGATAGGTTTAGGTCTACTCATACCTGCCCAAAACCGTGATGGATCATGTATATATAGGTGATGATATCTCACCAAAATCAATCAAGCAATTTCATGTTTTTTCTCTCATAATGGTGCAATTGCTCTCTATGTTCATAATTGTTTGAGTAATTGTGATTACTAATGATTATAGGATTGAATGTAGGTCTGGTGTACAGTACTCAGACTGTGGGAGGCCGTACTTTCACACATGTGAAGCCTTCTTCGAGGATTTGGGCCATTTAGTGAGGTTCAAGCATAGATTTTTGATGGATTTTGATGGTTCAACTTGTGCTAATCTTATGAAATCATAAATTATTGTTTCCCTCATCATTTCAAGTGTTTTAGGATCCTTATTTGCTGTAATTTTTACAGAAGAGTATTCCTAAATCCAGTATTTTCTTAATGGAAAGACTTTTGGAATGATTTTTCCTATCTCTGTGTTATGTGGGACATATACTCCAGTATCCTATAAATGATTAAGTATGGTTTTGGATTCCAGAAAATTATGATTGACGTATCATACGAATCTAAATATTTGTGGTTGACGGATCATAAATAGATACTTAATTGTTGTCAGAGGATTAAAAAGAATCGTAATGGTTCTTAAGTGTGATGATTAATTCTTGATCTATTATTTGAGTAAGAATTTGAATCAGTGTTTTTGAATCTATCTACTCCAATGTTATATTTGAGGACCTATGGATCTCACAAGCATTCTCACAAAATAAGTTATCTTGTTTGTGAAGAATTAATTAGTCTAGTGGATGCTATTCTACTACAGTTTATGGTCTGTAGATGCTTGAGTATAGTTATTCATCTGATTGGATCTCCAATTATCATAGGAGACAGACAAGTCTTGCATTTGGTGCTAGAAACATGAGCATTTAACTCAAAAGAGTATCTGGGATACTCAGAGTTGAGTTTTAATCATTCTATATTTTAACGATTCTCTTAGAGATTCTAATTGAATGAATTATCATATCTTAGAATTTGGATTCTAAGAATATTTGTACTTGAAAGCTTATAAATTATCTGTCAGAATTGTGGATAATTTCAGACTGTAATCGTAATTATTTTATTATTTTTTCAACTTTAATCTCTTGAGTTATGTTATTTCACCCAATGTTTCATGTAAGTGCTTTGCATGAAGGTGATGTTACTAACTTATGATGAATATAATCTAGTTGGGAAATTTATCGCTTATTGTACTTTTTTCAAACTTGAGTTGTACTCCAGTGCAGAGATTATCACTTGGAAATAGGATTATCTCTGAGTACTTGTTTGATGTGAAAGTTGGATTAAGGATAATGATTTTCTAGGTTGATATTTAAAGTTAAAAGAACTGTTCCTATTATTCTTTCTTGTTTAGAGAGTTTCTAAGGATAGAAACAGTTTAAGGAGGGAAAAATGTTATGTCCATGACCAGTACATAGGATTCAGTATACTCCTAGTCTTGGATACACGGTAGTCTAGTAAATCAAGCTGTTAGTTATGCCACGTCATACTGGATGTGACCCGAAAGTAACTAATATCCTTGTGAGGCCTAGAACACACTAAATGGAGTTTAGAAAAGTTATGAGACAGTGTATGCATGTGTAGAGTTATTAATAACAATTCTATGAATAGGTGGTCCATGCTTAGGATTCTATTCTAGGTGAATCTATGTATAGGGAACTTAGGGCTATGCATGGCTATGTGCCCAGGTTGCTTTTGGCTCTATATATTGAGGCCAAACTTGCCCTACTCCTCATTGTGATCATTGATTCATTGCCACGATTTCACTCTACATTCATGCTTCTTGTTCCTTGGCTTGGGGATAAGGCTTCTAGAGTTGATTGGTTGCTTCTACATGGTTGGGTGGTTGCTCCATAGTGTGTTTTCCATTGTGTGTTATCTTGTAAGCAGGATCTTAGGGGGCTTCCCTGAGAGAGAGAGAGAGAGAGAGAGAGAGAGAGAGAGAGAGAGAGAGAGAGAGAGAGAGAGAGAGAGAGAGAGAGAGAGAGAGAGAGAGAGAGAGAGAGAGAGGTGTTATCTTGCCCCAATAAATTTCAATATCTATGTTTTAGGTAACTGCAATACATGAGCAAAGAGAATAAGCAAAAAACATATATGATTATTTTTCTATCGGTGTCCGAATGGAAAGCCAAAAACATATATGATTATTTTTCTATCGGTGTCCGAATGGAAAGTATTTTAACTTCTTAAATTCAATCAAATCCAAAAACTCCATAAGAGATATACTTTAATTCATGACTTTTTTTGAAAACTATGTGCTTAATAAAATTCACAACATGAATGAAGTTGAACATTAATCATAACTTTGAATTTTTTTTCCTAATGTGCTTTGATACCAAAGTGAAAATATGCCTTATGCCTTCAAAATTATAAAAGAAACAAAGAAACTCAATAGAGTTAAAAGAAATAACAAATTAAATATGCATTAGTATTGAGAAGAGTATATTGGTTGTGAAGAGCTAAATTGGAGCTTAAATCTAGAGTTTGGCAATGGCTCTCATAAGGCACACAACTTCCTACAAGAGCCTCCTCAACAGAAAGAAGTAGAGAGAGTTGGGTTTTTGGTTGTGAATAGATGAATTGGAGCTGAAATCTAGAGCTTGGCAATTGCTCTCATAAGGCACACAAACCTTTCTCCACCGTGAGAGACATAGGTCTCTTCAAGTAGAATTGTCCTTAACTCTCCAACAATTCACAAATGCAATACAAAAGCCCCAATTTTCTCCACTTATTCCTTATATATTTTGTTATATTTTCAGCACAAAGGCTAGAACTCTCAAGAATGCCAAACACAAATCACAAATGAAATCCAAAAGCTCAAATTCCCTCTATATTTTGATATCTCCAAACTCAGATTTAAAGACCAGTAGAACCTAAAATATTAGTACTACTCAATTGGGTCCTTTTGTCTTTAAGAGACCCTCCGTATAAGTGACTTAGTTTGGCTCTCTAACTAGTCCTACTGGTACTCAAAACAACACCTGCATATATATATATATATATATATATATATATATATATCTCTATATATATATATATATACACACACACACACACACACACACATATATATATATATATATATATATATATATATATATAGCGAGAGAGAGAGAGAGAGAGAGAGAGAGAGAGAGAGAGAGAGAGATGTTCAAACTTCATGCCATGAGAATTCTCTGAAATCTAGCCAGATTCGAGACAATCCAGCTTCTTCAGGATCACGCAAAATGCTCAATCATATTCAATCTTTATCCCCTTGATGACGAAGGGTACGTCTTTTCCTTTCCCCTTGGGAACAACAGTCACTATAACACTGCTCATATCCTTGATGCCCAATTGCTCTAGCTTGTCTCCGATCCCAATTCGCAATATTTTTTTACGTTTCATTCCTGGCCCCATTCCCAGATGCGGTACATTCACAAAACTGCCAGCAAATTCTGGAATATTGAGAGGAGTCTCGTTATTTGCATCAGGCAGATTAATGAACACATCAAACTTGGAAATCTTGTCAGATGGCACTTCCACACCCTGGATCACTAGCACCTCCTCCAATTCTTCATTGATCTGGGTCTTTAGATTGCAGAATAATTCCTTATCTGGCCTCTTTACTTTTGATCGGAAAGCTCCCTCAAGTTTTTTGAATTTTCCTTCTACCTCTTCTCCGAATTCCTCAATTTCCTCCAACACTGTAGCTACTGCAGCAGCAGGACTTGCCACTCCATCAGACGATACAGGTTTTGTTCCGGTAGCAGAACTCGATCTTGACAATATTGACGAGGAATTAACGGCGATCTGTGCATTAGCCACGTTCTCATAGGTGCTAGTGCAAGAAGCCATCTCTCTCAGTTTTCCAGCTATGTAGCGCTTCAAATCAATCAACAATCATATCTTCGAATGAACCCAAATACTGCAGCAAACTAGAAATCAATCACCAAAACCAGATAAAGCTCTTCCTTTAGATGGAAGCAACATGCTTTTCAGCTGCCCCGAGTCTGTGGGCTTTCGATGCCTTGAATAATTTTAGCATTTGGAAGTTACAACCTCATGCTTTTTGATCTTCAAAGGCATGACTAGTCTATTTGTTTCGTATCTTTGCAAAAAAGTGTAATAATACAACCAAGGTATCTCTAAGATAATTCCTATTCCATTTTTAAATTCGTTTGGTTGACGTGACAGGGCTGTTGAAAAAGGTGCTGTAACTGATGTTGAAGACGGTGCTGACACGTCTAGGGTTTCTCTTTCCACACGTCCATGTATTGCATCTTCAATCATGATTCATGATAAGATATTTTAATTTGTATACACCAGATAATGCTTTTTGGTTTCCAAGGGGAGGTTCGAACCTGGGACCAAAGAAACTTTGGATGCCAAGCTAACCAGTTGAGCCAACCCCGTTGGGTTACACCAGATAATGGGTTTAGGGTTTAGGGTTTAAGATTATCTTGATAAAACAACATATTAAGATCATAATTGGTTTTTATGAATTGGATAAATTAAAGGAGAAGGTTCTATTTTGTGAGGTTGTAGGGTCGAGCATATGCTAGGTTTTTACTCTTCATTTCTTGTTAAGAAAAACTGGCAAGATTATGAATTGTGGATAGGCAAAATATATTACATAATAAGAAATTTAATATTTTCCATACCACTAATTAAGTAAAATTGTAGCATAAACCATTTAGCACCCTTGATATTGTATAAATCTAATAAGCATTACCAATATATGTTTTTCATAGAAAACATATGTCATAAGTTACTGGTACATTAGTTACATGTTGTTAATGCACCAATGGACACAACACACTGGATTCTCATCATACAGCTCTTGGAGAAATCATCATTGTTTAGAGGTCATGGGTTTGTGTTAAGCTTTCCACCTTATTACTTTTTTTTTTTGAGAATGTTGGTGAGAGTATATCACAATTTGATCAATCATTTATAACATTGATATATCACATTAATCATGACTGTGACTTTGAGAGTGATACTAATTGGTATTAAACAACCACAATTGCGTTTGACCCCAATGACATTTTTTCAATTGCAATTTCATGTTAAAGGTTGATGTTATGTCCAACACTTGGGAAAGAGCTTCAACATGCTTAGCCCAAGCATTTTCATAAATAAGAATAATATTGAGAGAAACTACAACCAAACATTTGATTATATAAGTAGTTATAATCATGCTCATCATTTATAATTTGAGAGAGACAATATGAATCAACCACAATTGAGAAACATTGTTTTGAAAGAATATAACATGACAATTGGAAATAGACTGAATCATCACAAACAAAATTGATATTCATGGTGACAAGAGCAGTTCATGTTGCTGATGCAAAGATTATGACTAAGTTTTTATATGAGAACATCAATTGTTCGATTTGGGTGTCTCGTTGAGATTGTGAGTGATCGTGGAATGCATTTTGTTAATGACACGGCCAAGTGTTTGTTGGAGGACTTTTTTTGTTATTCATTGGTCTAGTACTCCGAATCATCCGAGGGGTAATGGACAAGCAAAATCTTTCAACAAGCTTCTTTGTAATATTATAACAAAGACAATGGAATCAAGTAGTTCTGATTGGGAACATAAACTTCATGCAACATTATGGGCATTCAGAACAACTCATAAAGTTAGTATGAACCAGACACAATTTCAACTTGTCTATTGTCAATATGCAGTTATGTTATTACGGATTTCTTACATGGCCGTTATTCTCTCTCTCTAGGTTCTTGACTAATGGCTTATTACCTACTCAACCCTATGTTGACCATTTATAGTGTCATGCAATGCCCAATGCACAAAGCATGTAAATAAATATTGAGGGCTCACACATCCTCAATTTTATATAGCTATGTAATTAAATAAGTTAGACACCGCATAATGGTGCACTCGTATTGCACAAAGCACCAATAGTGCAAAATACCCCATGAAGAATTAGAAGAATAAGTGGCTGATTTTGATTAAGTGTGCCTCAAAGTAAAGTAGGAAATCTATGTGGCATGGCTCAAAGTAGGAATTGGAAAAGCATTTGTAAAGTCAAGTTACTTGTAAAATAAATCAAAGCAAGTTAACTTAGACTCTCAAGGTTTAGAAATGAGCCAATAAGCCAATGCCACTTCAACTTTTTTGGACCCAACTATATAAGAGTCAAATCATTTATATTCTATGTTCTCCAACTTCAAAGAGTTGAGTTTCTTCCCATCGTGTTTTGTGAATGTTTGTGAGAGTGGGAGAGTGAGAGAGAAAGAGAGAGAATTGTGAGGTGAGTGTTTATGTTTTATGCTTGATGTTTGCTTTTCTATTATACATGCACAATGCCTAGATCGCTAGTGATGTGTAGTATCTCCTCTTGCTAGTTTAGATTCATCGTAGTTTGCAGGTTCAGCATGGCATGTCACCTTGCCATACGAAGCTATGGTGTAGGAGCAGGATTTTGCCACCATCGACGAGATACAAAGGAGCTAAATAGGTCATGAGGCACATATGGAGACTAGCTTCCATGCCCCTTCATCTATAGTCTCTCTTCGCTTTTTGATTCTCCTTGCTACATTATACATGAAAGGTGTTAGATCAAAGGGCGTTAGGCCAAGTAGGTAGATTTCTCCTTACATTAAAGCCTTGGAACCCAAATATGCCAAGAGCCATGAAGGGTATGGCACCTACAAATGGCAAGGTTTATGGTTTGGAAGGAGACCTTACTCGATGTGATTTTCTAGGATTGTTATGGTTTTAATCCTTCGATTGGACATAGCTTAGGCTTTAATAGAGACAATTTTCTGCCACTTCTCCTATCGTAGAGATGTAAATTTTGACCGTTACATCATCTTTCTCCCCATTGGATCAATTCCTAACCCCGCTATACTACAACAGAATTGAATCTTTCTGTTTAATTGCCCATAACACTCTTAGTAGTAGCAAATCTGTTGGACTGGTGGTAAAAATGGGTAAGATAAAATTTTTGCTCTGTTGCTGGGAAAGTAGTTGAGTAGGTGTTAACTTGTCACGTTTGAGAATTCTTGTTGCTTTTCCACTATTTTTTTGTTTTTAATCATCCTTAGAAATGTTTAAATCATGTGTTGTATTTGATTTTTTGTTTATTTTGGTCAAAATTGTGTTTTAACTACCTTTTACAGTTTTGACATGAATAGTATGAGTGTATTTTACTCTATGGCGAATGTTTTTCAAACACTCAGTTTACATAGTCCAAATATTCGTCTTTGTCAATAATTTTTTATTTTAAAGGAGTTTTTCGATTTCGATTTTGATTGGATATTTTGAATCATAGAGTTGGCCTGCATTTGGGAAAAAGAGATGAATATTTTTGCCTGCTACAAGAAACACTCACACTCACACTCACACGTGTGAATGCGAATGTTTTAAAAACATTTGCACCTTCAGGAAAAAAGGTTGCATATAGTATGACTAGGTTGCTACCCTGACAAAAAATGTTTTTACTAAGGTTTACTATTCGAAAAACTAATGATCGATGAGCCATTCCAAAGGCTCGCACTTAGACTAAAAAACACTCACCGCCAGTTTAGTTTTTGAGTAATCCAAGGTGATCAATTAGTGGAATATACTTCCATAGGCTAATACTAGTGTATTATCATTTATTATTTTTTCCCCAGTGATTAGGATCTAAGTACTATTTTAAGTAGAAATGTCAAATTAGTGCATCTGCGAGGGCTTTGTGGCGACTAAACTCTTCTAATTTAGAGTTAGCTTAATGTCTTGGTCTAGAATCCATCCTAATAACTAAGATGACAAGAATAAATCAGTGACTGTTTCGGGGCTTGGTGGTGATTTAGTCTTCCCATCTTAGTTTTCCTAGGATACATTGCCATTTTTGTATCCGTTGTCATTATTTCTATAAGATAGTGTGTGTAGCATAGTAGAGTGCTAGATAGAGCATCGAATTGATTTTAGTTGTATATTGACCAAAGGCTTGTTGTACTTAATCATCAAATCTATCAAGATAACACGATTGAATTGGTTGTCTTGATGGTCTGTTGACTACCCTCCATCCACCATCCACTTTATCTATTTTAAATTTTTGTCAATCCATCTAAAAAGTCTCATGATTGAGAAATCCATCAATTGAACTTGATTTGAACATTGCAAGACTAGTGGATCAATATGCATTGTTTGGGAATCCAGTATAGATTATTGATTTCCTTTCAATCTAGCACCTATACTATTGATAATCTTACTTCTTTCGATCTTAGTTGACGATAGGAAAATTCTTGATCATATCATCTTTTTTTTCCCAAAAAATCTATAAAAAATGAAAAAGAGTTGGAAAATACAAAAAGAATATATAGTGATTTTGGATGGATAGGTGATCGTAGATGTCGTGATGCATGTTACTTCCGACAATTGCTCTAGAAAAAATTAAAAGCCAAAAACAAGACAGATATTCAAAAGCCCAAAAATAGCATACATCAAAACTTGTCCAATCTTGGACGAATATGTGAAAGTAGGTGTCTTGCTAGCTTCCGAATCCCGATAATTGCTTAGAAAATACCACAATGATAATAATTATAAACTTCAAAAACTATAAACAATTTTATCTATCTAAAATGGATCTAGTGTCTTAGGGATTGTGGACTAGAAATGAGCCAATGCGGAAGCTCACTAGAGTCATAAACCAGTAGGTCAAGGTGCACACTCATGCCAAAGGACACCACAATCACCTCCTTGTGAGACAGGAAAATTATAAAATCTATAAACAAAACCATCATATGCTAGACTAGTTGGACCCTCCTTCTCGATGTAAATATATATCATAGATTGTGCCATTGTATCTATCTTCGTGCCATTGTTATATAGTCATTTATTTTCCTCCCAATATCCTTCTAGTCCAACTAGGCCATTGCCTTGTATAGTCTTCTAGACAAAGGAGTTGTAGATTTTTGTTTTAATAAAGTTTGTCTATATTGTCATGAAGAAAGTGGAGTTTATTGTATAGTTAGCACAAGCATTCACAAAAATATTCACATATCTCAGTAACTTCTATTTTTTAAAGAGACATTCACATTCCACTCACATTTTTGTAAGATTTTTTAATCCGAGTTGATCTTAGGAATCACCAACTCCTATTCCATCTTTGGAAAAAGAGGCGAATGTTTTTAAAACATTTGCAATGCAAAAACAATTTAAGTTGGAAAGAGAAATTTACACTTGGAAGGCCTAAAACTGATGCATGTAAAGCATCTAGAGCCACTCATCGCGCCTTCTTGCCACTCCAACTCTAAGATGCTTATCAATACTTTCTCAAGTGTCAAAACAAATCAAACATCTTCCCATCCACCTCCTAGCACATTGCTATAGCATAGGTATAGCACGTTACCAGAGGGTCTTATTTAAACGAAACATTCACTATCCATGTATGCTTTAGGAGCTTCCATATAACCCTTCCCGAACACTCAATATGGCCATACTACAATCAACTTTTCTTGTCTTAATCTCTAGATTGTCAGGTCAACGTTCCATCCTTCGACATAGATGTTATTGTTAGAAGATTCATGTGAAGATTCTTCTAACAGATTCCAGCCATAATAAGTGTATGAGGAATCTCAAGGAGCGGAATCGACCCACCAAACTATGACAGAGAGTGTCAACAAGTCACAGATAAAGGAGCTCTAGAATCTGGATATACCAGGAGTGCCAATACTAAAGAGGTCGACAATGAGCGTAAACAAAGCCCAATGTCTCACAAACATATTTTATGGCTATGGGAATAAAAGAATGGCCGAGTCGGCAAAATAATCAAATCTACCAAAAATGTCATGTCAGACACCCGTAGAATAATAAATTTGAGCTTGATTGCATGGTGGTTGCGGAAGCAAAGAGTAGACAATCAGACAAGGCAATCAGAAAGTCAGACAGAAAGTGGAAAGCTTGCAATATTGCCAAAATTTGAGCACAAAATCAAACAATAGTTTATTTAGATTAAGTATAATGAAATAAAAGTTAGATAATTAAGGTGAGCACAAGACTATAGCAGGAAAAGCCACGTGCTCACAAAGCTAACTACAATCTG
The DNA here is from genome assembly GCA_029204225.1 of Diphasiastrum complanatum. NCBI lineage: Eukaryota > Viridiplantae > Streptophyta > Lycopodiopsida > Lycopodiales > Lycopodiaceae > Diphasiastrum > Diphasiastrum complanatum. The sequence goes on from CM055110.1 coordinate 9,275,605, forward strand.
TAACACATATGAGCTTATACTGACAATCTGTATGAAAAGGAAGAATCAATGCACGAAGGCATGTACAATGTATGTCTCATGGAATGCTTAATTGATTATATACAATTTACATTTGTGAAAATGAAAGTTACAAGAGATGGCGTGAAGCCATTGTGCAGTCTAGAGGAGATCGTGGGTGGCTGTTGTTATTGTCAAGTTAGTTTGAACAGTACAGGAAGTGAGCATGAGGAGGCTCTGACTTTGTTGATTTGTTGATGGCATCGAGACTGTGTGTGTGGCTTGCCTTGAGAAGACGTCGATGTCAATGACTTCGATGTCTATGGAGTTTGATGTTAGAATGTTGATGACATGGATGTCGATGATGCGGACTTCGACGAAGTCGATTTTGCTTCTTACAAGAGCTCCATTACGAATAGTGACCTTCGACAATTGTCGAAGACTTTGGGCAATAAGTTGGGAACATCGGGCAAGTATATGTCGGAAAAGTTGAAGGAACACTGTCATCGACTTTCCGTGTATTTCTGTAGGCTGTGCGGAAATACGAATAAAAATGTAGTGATGTGAATGAAAACAGATTAACATAGGATTTAGGAGAGTAGAGGAGATAAATCCAACAACCCTCCTTAATATGGATCTGTGAATGCCTTGATCTTCAGACTAAGCAATGCACAAAATCTGTTGTGTGCATTAATGCTCAATGCCTTTGTAAATACATCTGCAACCATGTCAATGCATTTGATAGTACGTTAAACTTATCTCTGTCGAGAATCTTGCCCTTGACATAGTGATATCAAATCTCAATGTGCCTACTCCTAGAGTGAAAGCTAGGATTGGCCGATAAGGCAATGGCACTCTGATTATCACAGAATATGATTGTCGAATAGTACTATTTCAAACTAAGATCTGACAGTAAATTTCTCAACCAAAATGCTTCTTTAATAGATTCAAAAGTAGCAAAATACTCTGTTTTTGTAGATGAAAGAGCAATAGAGGTTTGCTTACAACTATTTCAGGAAATATGGTGGAATACTTACTGCTGACTTTCTATGATCTTTAGATAGTTGAGACAAATTCAAGTAATTTGAGACTATTCGTAGTCTCAATTTATAAAAGTCAATTTTAAATATCCAAACAAACGACGACTCCAAAAGAGTCACATAGCATGTCACCAACAAATTTCTTTAACATCTTTCTTCTTAATATGATATTGTGATCATGGTCTTAGTAGGTATCATAAATAATTTTCTATATCAATGAAAAAAAGAAAAGAAATTTCATAGACAAACCTTTTACACGTTGTATGTCCAGTTGATAGTTACGAAATCCAAAATTGATTAAATATCACCGTTAGAATCAAGCACCAAAAGTAAAGAACAAAGTTTCAATTGTCTCTAAGATGAAACTGAATTAAAAAATGCATCAAACTTTTTAGATCACTAGAATAAGGCCCATAATCTTGTCTAAAAAACATAATTGGAAAACTAACATATATTGTTTTTGAGTTAGAAATAGATCACCATAGCAAGTCAATTTCCAAATTGACATTAAGTTGTTTATCTACTACACAATTTTGTAGCAGAAAAAGGCTCGTCTCACATGAAGGCCAAATAAAAGATGACTAGTTACTGCCAAAGTCTAAACTTGCTCAACTAATCTACAATAACATCCAAAACATAGCCATCTACATTTATGCAAGCAACTATGAATTCACAAAAATCTTTCTCTTTGAAAATTTTCCAACAATTCGTGAATATGCCCCAAAATTTGTTGATGAGTAGCTGTAGGCCTTGCAAAACTAGTAACAATAGCTAATACCATTGCTTCTCCCCTAGAAAGTTGTCTGTTGTTAGCTTGCCATTGTTCTAGTTTCAAAAGTTGATATGCAAACAACTCTTCATAAATTGATTTGCCCTCGATTGATCTTTATTCAACCTTGTTTTCATGCACAAGAGATGTGAGTCCTTGATGACATGGTATTTTAAACACTGGTTACAAATATCTGTGTAGTACATGTTCTTCTATTATTGGCATTTGACCAATATGATGTAGCACTATGAATGATTGAATGTCATGTTTCATTTGCACTGCATCCAAGAGTGGCCATAGCTTTTTTTATCAAAAATTCCTCTGAAGTTAGACCACGACAACTATCAAATACATGTGGAAATAAACAATTTCTTGCATCATGCTTTGTAAGGTGAGTCATCTATGAGGATTGTGTTTTGACATTGCAATGTTTTAAAATGTTTCCAAACCTTGTCCAAAGGTTTGAAGTCTGCACGTACATCCTTTTTATCCGGTGTCTTTAAGTCACTTTGGTAGCAATTTGCATCCAGGTTGAAGTTGCAACCATTTTCCTTCATAATACTCAATGTTCAAAAGACTTGGGCTTTTTATCCCAACGTTTGATCAATACTCCATTCAAATCCAATATAACATATAAAGGATCATTTGATGGATCTTCATAGAAGAAAACATGTGGTGAATGATCTTGAACACTCGGGATGTCATGAACTCTCAAATTGGAATCTTCATTTTGTGTGATCTCTGAATCTTGATCATAACTTGATTTTAAAGTATTGATAAAAGAAAATTCATCCATCACTAGATGATGTCTTTTTTCATTATCCACAGATAGATCAGCTCTAAACATCTTGCTTGAGTATTCGCTTCAAAGACACAAATAGAGTTTGACAAATCATTTGGCATTAATAATTTGCATGTACATTGCGATAGAAAATATCTAAACAAAATATAGTTCCAATAGTGCTTGGGTGGACCAAAGTCTGTGGTTACAATATGTTCCAATCCAATTTAGGCAAAGTATTTGTAGAACAACTCATCATACAGACAATGTGGACATCAGCTGGATCACATATAGAAACCGGAATTTGGAACGTCTTTTCTATACCAAAAGGATACTCAAGATCAGACTTGTACTAGAAACACCAAAGTTTTTGTTTAGGACTTCATGTGCTCTTTCTGAAATTGTAGTTGAAGCAGGTATAGAAATCAATGCACTCGAAGACCCCATCTCCGTATGTCTGCTTGATACATTTTTCACAATTCTTTCTTTGGTATTAGTAGATTTTCTACTTTTTTTTGACGGATTTTTAGTAACCACATCCGGTAGTGTTGTTTTTGAAGACTTCCTTCCTTTTTTGACTATGCTCGTAGTGATGTTATTTGTGGTTTTTTTTGTTTCACACATTGTTACATATTCTTCTATCTCTGTTTTTGTCAAGTGTACACTCTTCAATATAAAATCGTTGGTTATCAGCTCATGAGATTTTCTTTTCAAAAAATCTTTGATAACCTTTTTCATAACCCTTGAGCTTGGAACTTTTCCAGTGCGCAATTGCATTTCTTTTACTTTGTTGAAACCTATAACAATATCCTCAGTAGACGTGATACCAGATTCATCAATATGATCTGTATAGTCTGGTATCTTCCAACCCATTTGAGACATGGACCCCTCGATATTGTTCAAACTAGGAACCATCTTAATAGGAGCATGCGATGCAAATTGTAACTCCAAACCTTGTATGTCTTTCTGACGTTGACGCTCAACACATGCAAACAAACATGGAATTCCTTGTGCAGAAACAATAATTTCCATGCTAAGCATGCACCCATAACATTTGAATTCACCAGTACCAAGATTCATAAACAAAAAAACATCTCCATTTTCTTGATTTGGTCCTACTAATTCAATATACCACATATTTTTATTAGATACGTCAACCCGCTCTGAAACTACAATGTTCATTTCAGGAAGAATTGATGCATTTGAATGCTCCAAAAGTGTAGATGATGATTCAATGATGGTGTCCATGTCTGCAAAACAAAAATATAGTTGCTAAAATAGAGATGTGTTTTTTTTGTGAGCCCGAGTTTCTCTTACAGTTTATGACTTTTTGTGTTTAACAATGGTTTCGAGCTTTTTACTGCTTTTGTAATAGTGTGCATGAGTGCCAGCTTAACGGCACACGTAGTGTAAAGTTGGGACACGTGTCCCGTAACGGGGACCGAACTGCCATGCAGCGGTACCCCACAAAAATTAGACTGTGTATATGTACCTTTCAGTCTCCGTTGTAAATACAGTTCAGAAGTGGTGTGTGATCTCTCTTTACTGCTTATATGATTGATGTTAGATTGCTTGCTAATTAGCTAACTATACTGCCAGTAAGATCCTTGACATGGTATCAGAGCCTGGGAGTGGAGCAGTTCGGAGTTCGGGGTTAGCTGGAAGCCAAATTTTGGGAAAATTTGAAGAACCGTTTACGGTTTGTCAAGCAAGCAATCGTTTTTATAGCGGTCAGTTCCAGCACAGAGCCTGTAGTAGGGCGACCTGAGCCAGGCAGGGAGCTGCAAGAAAAATCTCAGAAAGAGATTGTACAAGGCCCATAAATCTCTCTTTCCTCATATACAAGGGTTTACAATCAGAAAGTGTAAGATCTTTGGTTGTACAAAAATTGTTTCTGGATCTATAAAGAGTTGATCCTCAGCGCTCTATTGAATAGATTCAATTGCTTGGAGGCCATGGAGGGCCGCGGCTAGGACACTCCATTCAGCTTAGATTTGTAGCCAAGACTACCATAGCTGTGAAGAATTTTATGTCAGAAAACAGTAGTCTCCACAAAAATCAGCTATTTGTAGTAATTTATCAATGAAATCAGGATCTGACAAGTTCCTCCAGGGCGCAGAGGTAGGGTGCAGCTCTAGCTACAGGTTCAGATCAGATTAAAAATCCTCCAGAATCTCGTGAGAATGGTCTGATACAGTTGGAAAATCAGTATGGAGAAGAGGGAAAGAGAGATGTCGCGTGGATTGGAGGAGGAAACTCGCGCGCGGGAGTTGGGCCAGGCACATAGCGCTTCGGAGGGTCCAGCGGCTGCAGGATTTTTTTGCAATGCGCGTAGTCGCAGATTAACATCCGATCAAGAGGACTGGAGATCTACGATGGATATGGAGAAGAATCTGCACCGTAAGATCGAAATAGACGGTGATTTTGTTGAGAAGTACCCTGAAGCAGGCCTAAAAAATTTGAAAGGTATTTTACACTTAAACTTCTTCAAAAATCTTCAATGTGAAATTGGAGCTCGTCCCCAAATTCATGAAGTTTGAAGTTGTTTCATTGTGAAGAAACAATGCATTTTCTACAAGGGCACATATCTTTTAGCTCATTTCTTTGTTTAGGGCCGTCCCAAAACAAAAATCCTCCAAATTAAGGGCAGGAAATGACTGTACCCTGCAAGTACGATACCTGAAAACAAAGAGATTGCCGCGGAGAAAGTGCTCGGACCGCGTCAAAAGTCGTTTCACATTCCAGTGAGCAAGTAGTTAGGAGTTGGTGACGAAGGGCATTTCGGAGGACGACACCAATTTGGCTTCCGATTTGGCGGAAAAGCGGCGGGAGGTCTTGAAACTTTTTTGGTCAGACCTTAAAGTTGACTTTTAGAAGTCTAAATTGCTCTATAAGCTTGTCATTGGGCCTCATTAAAGCACTATAGGAGCAATTTTTGGTGAAATGGCAGGATTGGGGGAATCCGTGCTTGGAGAAGCTAGTAGATTGGACGGGGTATCCAATTATAGCATTTGGAAATTCAAAATGAAAAGTATTTTCTTGGAAAAGGAGCTGTGGGACATTGTCATTGGGGTGGAACAACGACCAACTACAACTCCAGCTGATATTTGTGCATTTGACAAAAGGCCGCAGAAGCCCTTATCCTTGATAAATTTGTCAGTAAAGGATCATGTCATTGCCCACATTAGTGAAGCTGTATCTGCAAGAGGCGCTTGGGATGCACCCAAAACACAGTTTCAAATGGCGAACCCCTCTCGAATGATGTTTTTGAGGACCAAACTCATAAGCGTTCGCATGGAGGAGAATAAGGGCGTAGGGTCCTATTTCACACGAATAAAGGAGTTACGAGACCAGTTGATAGCTATTGGAGAGCCAATAAGAGATGTTGAGCTAGTTCACACAGCTATAAATGGCCTATCTGAAAATTTTCAAATGTTTGCAAGTGGCATTGCTTCGAGGGAGAGATTACCAACATTTGAAAATCTTCATGGCATCATCCTACAGGAGGAACAAAGGTGTGAAGTGGTAAAAACTCGACTTCCCACATCGAAAGATCAAGCAATGCTAGTCAAAGGGAAGCATAAATACAAGAAGCAACCCAAGAAGTCAAATGTAGAGGATGACAATCAAGGATCCACATCATACAAGAAGAAGAAAGGCAATTGTTTCTATTGCCAAAAGCTTGGACATTGGGCAAGAGACTGTCGCAAGAAGAAGACGGATATTAAGAGGGGCAAAGTAAAGCAGTTGACCAATTTTGTCGAAGAAAAGAATGATAGCGATAACGAAGATCAAGGCACGACATTTGCGACAGCATTAGCATCGCAACATTCCATTGATCACACACATTGGTACGTGGACTCAGGAGCAACGAGACACATGACTGGCAACAAATCATGGTTTAAAAACCTGGAGCTTACTGATGATGGAGATAGAGTTGTGCAGGTGAACGGCGACGAGTGCCAAATTCATGGAGTTGATATAGTGCCTATTCAATATCCTGATGGACATGTGAAGGTAATTGAAAATGTGTTGTATATTCTTGGCCTTCAGAAGAGTCTTTTATCTGTTGGTACAATGACAGATCATAAGTTGAAGGTGGAGTTCAACGACAAGAAATGCCAGATCAAGGATGTGAAACGGGGTTTCAAGGTGATTATTGATGGCTTTAGGAATAAAACTTGTGGTTTGTACAAGTTAAATGCTATTGTTATGAAGTGCAATGTGTTAGCATCTACATCTATATCACAAAGTGATTTATGGCATAGACGTATGGGGCATTTGAACTTCAAGAGCTTGAGGCTACTTCGTAAGCTCAAGATGGTAACAGGTTTACCTAGTTTGGATGACAAGGAAGAGTCCATTTGCAAGGAGTGCATGCTAGGTATGTTACACAGGAAGAAGTTTAACAAAGAAGGAGCAACAAGGGCAAAACGAGTGCTTGAGTTGATACACTCTGACCTATGTGGGCCAATGAAGGTAATGTCTATTGGCAAAGCATTTGATTTGCTAACCTTCATTGATGATTACTCACGAAAGACCTGGATCTACACCGTTAAGCAGAAGTCTGACACATTTGGATGCTTCAAAAGCTTCAAAGCATTGGTTGAAAATCAGTCAGGTGCTAAGATCAAGGTACTCAGGGCAGATCATGGTGATGAGTATTATTCCACATATTTTATTGATTTTTGCAAGGAGCATGGCATTAAATAGGAGTTTGCACATGTTGATACACCTCAATAAAATGGGGTAGCTGGAAGGAAGAATCGATTGTTGTGTTCTTACAAAATAGAAGCCCTACAGTTGCTTTACGTAATCGCACACCCGAAGAGGCATTCACTGGTAAGAAGCCTAAGATGGATGGGTTGTGAGTATTTGGATGCCGAGTGTATGTGCACATACCTAAGAGCGAGAGAGCCAAAATGCAGGTAAAGGCCTTGAAGAGCATTTTTACAGGATATGATGAACAAACCAAGGGGCTTTGTTGATTCAGATTGGGCAGGCTGTATTGATGACAGGAGATCTACCACAAGTTATGTATTTCATGTTGGTAATAATGTATTCTCTTGGTCAAGTAAGAAACAAGACACAGTTGCTCTTTCTACTACAGAAGTAGAATACAAAGCACTATGTTCAGCTATGTAGGAAGCAGTTTGGCTAAGAAGAATGTTAGAAGACAATGAAATTCCGCAGAATAAGCATATTCTGATCAGATGTGATAGCCAAAGCGCTATACAGCTAGCTAAACATCCTGTATTTCATGCACGCACAAAGCCTATAGAAATTAAGTATCATTTCATTAGAGAGAAGTTGTTATCAATAGACGTAGTGCATTGTAAGCCAGAGAATCAGTTAACTGATATATTCACTGAACCTTTAAGTACTGATAAGTTTGGGTTTTTTAGAGAAAAGCTCTTTGTAAGAAAGATAAACTAGGGCTTAAGGGAGAGTGTTAGAATAAGTAAGCCCGAGTTTCTCTTACAATTTATGACTTTCTGTGTTTAACAGTGATTTTGAGCTTTTATTGCTTTTTTTATTGGTTTCCCAGCTTAAAGGCACACATAGTGTAAAGTTGGGACACGCGTCCCATAACGGGGACCGAACTGCCATGCAGCAATACCCCACAAAAATTAGACTGTGCATATGTACCTTTCAGTCTCTGTTGTAAATACAGTTCAGAAGTAGTGTGTGATCTCTCTTTACTGCTTATCTGATTGATGTTAGATTGCTTGCTAATGAGCTAACTATACTGCCAGTAAGATCTTTGACAAGATGCATATCGACAAATTTGTGAGCGACGAAAAAAGTATTAAATCTTAGATTTTGAGAAACAAGAGCATAAAATCTACAATGATGAGTTTAAATATGTGACTAGACTTGTGTGTGTGTGTGTGTGTGTGTGAGAGAGAGAGAGAGAGAGAGAGAGAGAGAGAGAGAGAGAGAGAGAGAGAGAGAGAGAGAGAGAGAGAGAGAGAGAGAGAGAGAGAGAGAGAGAGAGAGAGAGAGAGAGAGAGAGAGAGAGAGAGAGAGAGAGAGAGAGAGAGAGAGAGAGAGAGAGAGAGAGAGTCTTGTTATCATTCAAGATTCTTGACGAATAGTGTTCGTCAAAATATGTGCTAGAGCTCTGGGCATTCAACTAGCCCAATGGCACTTGAAGTGAGATCCTACAAGAAGCTTTCGTAAATGCCTTGACTAGGTGTTTTACTCAAAGAATAAGAGGATTTCTCATCCATCGATTCATGCATGAATGAAAGACTAATTAGATGTCCCCTTCAGTTATTGCGTATATATGCATTTGTGAAATTGAGATTTTTAGTCTTTTTCTCATGCATGAATGTGGATGAAGCATATGTTTGTCAAACATATTTTCTAGACTTTCTACCATTCCATTGATAGTATACTTACTAAATCAAAATGGAGTTTCAATGGCTTGGCTTTCAACAAACACGGCTCATCAAAAAATTTGCTATAGGTCATGGGATCTTCTTAAATAGCTTTTCGAAGTCAATACCTATAGGAACTATTCCTACAATTGTTGTATGATTGTCTAATCTTTAATAAAAAATCTCCCATGTATCCCCAAACCAATTGTTTAGATTGATCAATTGAAAAGATATTCTAAGCTTTTGAAAGTGTGTGTGTGTGTGTGTGTGTGTGTGTGTGAGAGAGAGAGAGAGAGAGAGAGAGAGAGAGAGAGAGAGAGAGAGAGAGAGAGAGAGAGAGAGAGAGAGAGAGAGAGAGAGAGAGAGAGAGAGAGAGAGAGAGAGAGAGAGAGAGAGAGAGAGAGAATTTGTGTAGTAGGCCATAGATTTCAACAAGCTAATTTTGAAAAGATACATGGATATGATCAAGACCACTAGATGCTGAAAAATCATTAGAGAAAAGACCAACACCACAAACTAATTTGATTTTCCAATAACAATGATTCATCAAAATGCGTTCTAAACAAAGCAACACTAGAGAGAGAGAGAGAGAGAGAGAGAGAGAGAGAGAGAGAGAGAGAGAGAGAGAGAGAGAGAGAGAGAGAGAGAGAGAGAGAGAGAGAGAGTGAGTGCATGTGTGTGTGTGTGTGTGTGTGTGAACTTTGAAGCACTTGCCACTCAGCACTGTGAACTAAGAACTTTCAACTCAGTGACTCAGTCTTTAATATGTATGGACATTGGAATATGGCAGTATCTAGTATCTACAAGTGTATGATCGCCTATTTATGAGGTCTCATAGATGATAGGGCCCAAATCAAGCCTACCGTTTATAAGATAGGGGTTATGCAATGGGCATTGGGGCCTTGGGCAAAGATATGATTGTCGACATGTTATCGAGTACCTGCTACTATGTAGCATGTCCAAATTTTTGTCTTAAACTATAAGTTCTGACTATGAGCATTGAAGCGATTGATTTGAATTTTTATTCTAAGGTCCGAATACAACGTGTCTTGCTTTCATTATTCATGGACTATTAATAGACAAGCACAATCACCCTCACTCGAAAAAAAAGCAAGCTATCGCAAGGAATCCATGCGAACATACCTAAACCCTCACCAATGATTACAAGGCTCTAGAATATACCATCAAAAGCAAAAACCTCCTCCTTGTGGACAACTTCCATGCATGCCTTATGATTCTTGAAATGCTCATATGAAAATTTGTCAAAGTTTAGTCAATAGGTATAAATACCAAGCTAACTCAGTGGTTGTCTTCTATGGCCACGTAATTAATCAACCTTAACTATGATTTCAATAAAGCCATAACCACATTATCGCAACAATTTTAAGAGTAATCTTAATTTATTTCATTTTCCAACTACCAACAAGACAAACTATCATCATACACTAACAGTGTTAAGTGCATGCCATTTTCGGCTGAATAAGGAATTATGGTTCCACACTACGTGCATTAGTGTTACTATGGAAAGTCTAAATTTTTTGCATGAAAACTAAAAAAGATCCCACAGACGATAACTTGGCTAATTTGTAATCCATTCAATCATTGTAAAGTGTAGCCTAGGGTGTTTTTATGTTGATGTCTGTTACATTGTACCAGCTTGTGTTGAGAAAAGTCAGAGTTCAAGGCGAGTTCATTATCTCACCAAGGTTTTGGAGACAAGCGAAAATGTCAAGTATACCTAGTCAGGGTCGCATGCAAGAACACATGTTATTGGCTATGGCTGGTTGGAGATTTCCATGACATATGAGGTATAATCAATATAATGATACAAGTACTACCATGCAATGTTGACGTTAGCTTTGTTTTACGATAATTAATAGCTAGAATTTTATTTCTATTCATCAAAGAGAAACAAAATATACTTGTAAAACAAAATTTTATTTTGGTGCTTTGTGGTGTTCTTATGGACTCTCTCAAAAATTAGTATGAAATTTTGGCTAAAAATATGTAGACACAAAATCTAATCAATAGTGTTGGAGCCTATTTTGCCTATGTTTGTAAAAATTTGATACCAGTTGGGTATCAATATCAACATATTTTATAAATTGGTGGCTAATATCAATCGACCTGGGTATTGTAGGGGTGATACCAGCCGAGTATAATCCCGGGTATGAGAATTTATTTTTTTATTGGAAATAAGCCATTTTATAAAGGGTAGTATGCATTTAATGAAAAGCATGACCTCTTTAAATGTAATATGCATATGATTTTAAAGGCCAATAAATTATTGGTGCCCACCAATGTCTTTGGGACACCGTAAATAATATTTCTCACATATGTAAATTTAAATTAACTAAAAATGGATATTATATTGATACCATGTAAAATTCAAATTTTTTGCCCCTAATCCGGGTATCGATATGTGCATTGACTGGCTAAAACCAGCCCGGGTCGGATATCAACCGTAGTATCACAAAATCATATACCAGACGTGTATGAGGTCTATGATCCCATTGTTGATACCATTGCTGCTACCATCCGGACACCTATATACCCGCCCAACATTGGTATACACCCCAAACATATTTGGAGCTCAAGCATCAGAAGCAAAAGGAATAAACAAAACAAAGTAGTATGTCTTGGAATGAAACAAGAAAGAATGAGCTACTTGCAATGAAACATAGGTCCAATAGATCCAGTACTTGATCAATTGAATACATGTCATGATGCACTAGTAGACATATTTTGTTGTTAAGAGGCCTAGATACTTGAATTGGGACCAAATTATGGAAGTACCCTATAATCAGTCATGAATAGAGTCACTGCAAAGAGCTCGAAAAGTAGAGCTATGTTGCTCTATAGGTCACATCAATCCAAGCTCATAAAATACGTTGGTGATACTCTCGAGGAGTGTCATAATACGCAAAATTTAAATGACCATTAATATGCTATCCATTCAGTGATGAAGTCAAATCAAAAGATTATGTACAGGAACCTTTAGTATTAGGCACAACTGCAATATACCTCCCAGAGGATGAAATGATCAAACATGGGAACAACAATGGAGCATGGATTTCAAAATGAATGCACTAGAAACGAAGGCCAGCCTCATAGACATTTACATCTAAGTTAAGGTTTAATGTTCCAAAATGCATTGAACATGTATCTTACTTAGTCTTGGAACTTTATCCAATAGAACTTGAGAATGATATAACTGGCAAGGTAGATCATACAATGTTTCATATGTTGGTGACTCTAACACTTCAATTTGGAGATTTTATAATGATAAATGAAAACTTAGTCTAACGATTTATAGTTGACAACTTATTTTATTATAGTATTTATATGTAATGATGTTTTTTTCAAGTACCAATATTTGATCTATTTCTGCAATTATTTGAAACAAAGATACACAAATTGTTCTCCCAACCAACGTCAAATAGCTTTGAACATTGACTTTCAAACACTTGTGATTTCCACAAGTCCTTCCTCTGGATCACATTTGGTTCTTTGGATTGAAAACCTTCAATTTAACTTAGCTCTAGAGGAGACTCATGTAAACATCGAACCTCCAAACAAGTGTTATGTTCCACAATGAAACACCTAGATACACTTAAGCATATGATATGAACATCGTCATGTATTTCTTGTAGAAAGCTTAGCGACTTATGATGACAAACAATTGAAGGGAAAAAAGCACAACATATGATTATTTTATACCTAGCAATCACCAACAATGTCGATCCCAAGCCTCTAGCTACGCAAAAACTCATCCATTCTTTCTCTCCTTAAAAGGTCAATATGATTGCTATTGAACAATACATAAACTTTCAACAAAAAAGCTTCTATCGAATTAATATTTATAACCATGGTGAAGATTTGATCTCAAAAAACTACAAAGCTAAATTTAATTTTTGCCCATTGCTCACTTTCACTTATAGAAGTGGAAAAGAATTTGCATAGCCTTTTTATACATTCCCTAGGTGGATTGAATTCGCATTCCTAGGATTTTAGAAGCATGGTCTCAAGTGACTAGTTCAATGGGATCCGCCAAATTCCCTGGTTTTTCTTTTACATTTAGTCAATCATTCACAGAAACTTTGTTCAAAGTTGCCCATTGGCTCAAGACAAAACAAAGACGAAGGGATTTTTCTCACAGTGTAAAGGAGAACATAAGCTCTATAAACATGAATCAAGAGGCAGAAATGAACTGGCCAACCTTCGCAATAGGATATGCTATTACAATTCTCTATTGACGTACAATAATTCAAAATCGATGCAACCTCTGCTTCACTAAAGCACCTTCACTTTGATGATCACTTTTGCTATTCAATGTTTCTTCAATAATGTTAAGCAAATTTTAGAAATAGCAGCCAAGAACAGACCTTATTCTTGAGCATATGAAGCAAGGTAGTTTTTACCATGTTGTCGTACCCAAAAAGAATCTTGGCTTTATTTTGCCAAAAGTCCTAAAGTTGCAAGAACACTGTAGAACCAATCAAAAAAATACTATATAATGAATAAAGTAAAAAAATTAACCTATTGAAGCTTTAAGGTTTCTACAATGATTAACCTACAAACATCTCCACATAGCATCATAACTCCACGTGAAAAAGTTGACCTTTGCCCTTCTAGATTATGTGCAACCCATGTCGGTTAGCTTTCCTCTCAAGCATCTCTTTCACGAGTTTGGAAAGTAGATTAAAATGCAATCAGTGTCCCTAGCTACAACAAATCACCATTTCTGCAATGTATAATTCTCTCTTACTTTGCATGCTACAGCCAGAAGTACTTTGCAGTTCGTATGACAGCAGGCTGAAGATGCTTTCATGTGTAATAGAACCACCACAGTATTCCGACCTTTTGACCAATTTTATTCTTACCACCAGACATGAAGCTCCAAGCTCCTACTAACAGTTCTTGCCATCTATCATTTTTGCCAAGATCATGATCATCATCATTTCCATATGCTCACAAAACTTCCTGCCTCGAGATCAGTTTGGCAATACATGTATCTGCAGCTAAAGGAGTGCCATTTCAGACTTATTTTGTAGCCGAATACCTAGATACATAGAGATGTATTTGGAAGACATTCTGCTCAAAAAACCAGTTGGTCTTATCTTTTCAAAGTGGGAATCTGAAGATGAACCTTTGCACCAAATATCCATCTACCTTCCATGTGCAAATGCCAATAATTCTGCCTCAACTTTCAGCTGCTACAGTAGGACTGGATGAAGAAATGTTCCAATCTTGCATTGTGCATCCCAACACAGTAGGTGGCTAGTATCGGATTATTGCCCTTCCCAGCACAACCAATAAAGATAATTTATGAGGCATATATAACCAAGTATTTTTTGTAGTTCCTGATTGCGCCTGCACAATAACACCCCTGTGCAAATAATGGGAAGCACGACACATCTTATGGCCAATGACTTCTCAACACCATCAATATAAATCCCTCGCAAAAGATCTTCATGAATCTCCATCTTATAGAAGCTATTCACAACCTCCAATCCAGGGTTAGTTTCGAAAATGATACCTAGATCCTCATCCTCCCCAACAACATTACTATTATTTGTTCCTCCTCTTGTTGGCGCTCTTGTGTTCGCCATAGCCTATGATCCTACTTTACCCGATCAACCTACGTTCATAGAATCTAGATCAAAGCAATAGAAGAGCAACAAATCCTTAAAGAATGAAATCTCTCGTTCACTATCATCTGAAAGGATGAAGTCAAAACCTCTGCTCCGAGGGACGAGCTGAAGGAGAAAGAACCAATGCGATCGATCAATATAGAGGAAGACAAAAATAATAGAGGCGAGTAACCCAAATCCACAACCAAACCCTAGGTTCTCAAAGCATATCAAAAAATATAAAAAACGGGAGTTGAAACTGAGGGAAGATGCATCAAAAACTATGGCAAATTCGTCCTTGTTGGAACATCAGAGATTACGCAGAAGCAGATGCTCGCGCGGAAGGGAGATTGTGCAGATTTGTTGCCATCGCTGAAGGAAGAGAGTGAGAGGAAGGAGGAGAGCGAGAGGAATCGACAATGTACAAAAAAAACAAATGAAGTCTTCATCTCACACGCAACGAAGGAACGCGAAATATAACCAAAGAAAACAAAACAACCAGCGCGATCAATCGATCCGGAGGAAAACAAAATTGTTAGAATGAAAACACAGCGAGCAAGATGATAGCATAAAATACAGAATCTAAAAGCATTCGATTGATCAATCATAAAGTAAAATCACACTCACACACAAGAAGCAAACATCTGATTACAAAAAGCGTGATCATAGCCTCACGAAGCATGTACATATACATCTGCATGCTATTGCCATGCCAAGATTTCATATAATGTGCAATATGATGACTATAGTATTCACACCTAGTATGTACAATATTCTTTGCCCTCACATCTACGTATGCACTACTAATTATCACGGCATCATACATGCCAAGAAAACCTTCGCTAACCTTACACATCCCAGAAACATGATGAATCCATGCCCAATATGCCACGCGACTGAAGACGGTTAGCAGTGACCGTTGGTGTCATGGGACATGGACACCAACAATCTCCATCTCAATGCTATCCGTCTTCTCTGATGATGTTCTTCATTCATATGGCATTTTTTAAGCATACAAATCTATCCTTCTATAAAGGCTTGGTCATTATGTCGGCGGTCATCATTTTGGTGAGACAGAACTCCAGCACCATCTTCTGACTTTGTACCAAATCTTTGACAAAGTGGTGCTGGATATCAATGTGTTTGTTCCGTTTGTGTAGACCTCCATTCCTGCATATGAAGATGTTGCCCTGGTTGTCGTTGAAGATTTTCATCCCTTTTGTTGAGATGCTTATCTCGTGGCACAGACTCTTGATCCAAAAATACTCCCTAGCAGTGTGGCATATCCCCATTAATTCTGCTTCCGTTGAGGATAGAGCCACAGATTTTTGTTTGCTGCTTGCCCAGCTTACGGCTCCTCTACCCATCATGAATACGAACCCACAGGTAGATTTTCTGTCGTCAGTGTCACCTTCCCAGTCAGAGTCGACGAGCCCCTCAACGTTCTCAAAAGGAATTTTGTATTCCAACCCAAGTTAAATGTTGTCCTTTAAGTACTTTAGTACTCTTTTGGCTGCTTGCCAATGATCGATGCCTAGGTTTTCCATATACCTACTGAGTGATCCAATTATCGTGGCTATATCTGGCCTAGTGCATACCATGGCATACATCAGTGATTCTCGTAGGCTCCTATATGGACATCGGTCCATTTCTGCTCTGTCAGACTCAATATGTGGTGACATCTCCTTGCTCAATCTTATACTCTGTTCTTGTGGAGTTCTAATAGGATTACAATTTTTCATTCCAAATCTTTTGAGTATATTAATGATGTACCTTTCTTGCCTTAGGTCGATAGACTTTCTGGTCCTATCTCTTTCAACTTGAATTCCTAGGAAATACTGCAACTGCCCCATATCTTTGATCTCAAACTCAGTTTTCAATTCTGTCTTACAGGACTCTAGCCTTGAAATGTCATTGCCAATCAGAATTATGTCATCCACATACAATGCTATGATAGTGATTTCCAAATGAGACCTTCTGACGAATATGCTCTGATCCGAGTTGCATTTCTTGAAATTTTGCTCACAAAGGTATATTTCAATTTGCTCATACCAGATCCTGGATAATTGCTTTAATCCATACAGGTCTTTGTTAAGCTTTCAAACCATATTCGGCCCTTCTTCAAATCCCTTTGGTTGTTTCATATACACGTCCTCACTTAGTGTTCCATTCAGAAACTCAGTCTTGACGTTGAGCTGACAGATCTCCATGTCGTTGGCTGCAGCCCATGCAAGAATTATCCTTATCGATCCAATCCTAGCAACTGGGGCAAAAGTTTCATCAAAGTCCATGCCTTCTGTCTGCGAGCATCCTTTGGCTACTATCAGTGTCTTATACCTATCCACATTACCCTTTGCATCATATTTTAACTTATAAATCCATCTGCAGCCAATGGCTCTCCTGTCTTCTAGTATGTGCACCAGACTCCATGCATTGTTCTTCTTGATCGACTCCATTTCCTCTGTCATAGCATGGAGCCATTCCAATCCCCCCTCTCTCAAGCTTTTCGGTAAGATCTCGGCTCTTCATTCGGTTCTTGACTCATGAATATCATCTCATCGAATCTTTGTGGGGATTTTTTCGTTCTATTTGGTCTCACCTCTGCAATTGCCTTTGATCTCTCCCTATTGAACTTGACCTTGAGTCTTGGTTGACCCACTATATCAGGTTCTTCGTTCTCTTCCGCATCAAAGAATTCCTCTCTTGCGGACACCTGACCATCAACGCTCTCATTACGGGTATGATCATCCAAATATACGTCGTGTTGGGATGTATTGGAACTCAAAATGCTAATGACTTCTGTAGGAAACGTCATGCCTCCCTTGAATCGACGCCCTGCATCAAAATTGGAGACAATTTTTACCATCATTGTTTAGTCCCCTCCGGATATCCTACAAACAAGCATTTGTTGGACTTAGGGTTAAGTTTCTTCCGTTTTTCTTTGGGAATGTGTACATATGCAGTGTAGCCAAGCACCCTAAAGTGATCTACCCTTGGCTTATGTCCGTACCACATCTCGTCGGGGGTTTTTCCTGCCAGGGCCTTCGTTGGAGATTTGTTGATTTGTGACATGCAGTTGCCACAGCTTCTGCCCATAGGTACTTAGGTAGATCATTCTCCTGCAACATGCAATGCGTCATTTCCATCCGTGTTCTGTTTTCTTTCCGCCAAGCCATTTTGTTCAAGAGTGTATGGTATGGTGAATTCTCTCAAGATACCATTCTTTAGGTAGAATTCATCAAATTCTTTGTTCTTGAATTCACCTCCATTGTCGCTTCTGAGCTTCTTGACTTTCTTGTTGGTTTCACTCTCTACTATGCTCTTGATTGCCTTGAAACTTTCAAGCGCCTGAGATATATGCTTCAAGGTCCAAATCCGCGTCCTCCTTTTATAGTTGTCTGTGTATGTAATGAAGTACCTAGATCCACCAATAGACGGCACCTCCATTGGTCCACAGATGTCTGTGTGAATCAGCTAAGCACTTCAGTGGATCTCTGGAAAACGTTCTCTATGCTACTTTCCAAAGATGCACACATCACATTTGTCTATCCCCTCTTTGACATCGTAATCAAACCCCCTCAACATCTCGTCATTTGCCAAGGTCTGAAGGCTCTTGCATCCTAGATGCCCCATCCGCCTATGCCAAAGATTGTTGATTCTGTTGGAGTCAACCGTCAGACACGCCATGGATCTTTCGTGGGCTCCTCCTTGTAACTGATACAAGCCTCCTATCCTGAATACAATGTCAATTGGCCCGTCATCCGTCTGAATGCTGCACCCTTTCTTTTCGAACAACACATGATATCCAGTATCTGTAAGCCTGGCCACTAATTGTAGGTTCTTGGCCAAATTAGGAGCATGCAGTACGTCACATATGTTTATGCTCCTCTCTTGACCAAGCCATATGCGAACAGAGCCTCTCCCTACCGCATCAATCACGCCTTTGTCCCCCATCATGATCTCCTTACCGCTGAGCATCTAATAGGTGACGAAGGCATCATGATTGTTTGTCATATGGGAGATAGCTGCGAAATCAAGATACCAGTATGGGTCCGCTTCAATGATCTGTCTCTTGGCTTTCAGCTTTACATCGACGATCTCGTTAGAATCAGACGATGCATCACATGACCATGTGTCTGATAGTTCCAAAGAATTCCAATTCTCCTTAGCCATCATAACAAATGCATCTGTGGTCTCTTGCACCTCATCAGCTAGATTGGCTTGATCTGGATTCCTCCTCTGCATGTCAACTTTTTTTTTTATTGCATTCGCGGGCGAAGTGCCCTGGCCGATCACAATAGTAACACTTCTTGTCAGATTTCTCAGGCCATCCTTTTTTCTTGAATTCCTTCTCTTGATGGCTCGATTGCCCACCTTCCGCGATGGGTCTTTGATTCTTTATCCCCATCTTCTTGGAGCCACTCAATACTGCCATTTCATCCTGTGCTGAATTGACATTCCGCCTACTTTCTTCCTGAATGAGCCTCCAAGTGATGAACTCCATGCAGTTTGTCCTCAAACCCATCGAGCATCATGACCATCGGATCATAGTTGGATGGGAGACTAGTGATCAAATTGTATATAAGTTGTTGTTTGTCAACCACCGCACCCGCCGCTATTAGCTATCTTCCAATGTCCTTGATCTTCTCCACATGGTCCCTCATCGAATCACCCTCACTCATCTTGGTGTTTGTCAGCTGCCTCTACAACATCAGGATACTTGAGAAACCTTTAGCCTGAAAGCTGCCATGAAGCGCATCCCATACCCCCTTCGTTGTCTCCTGATCTCTTACTAATGAGATCACAGTCTCACTTAAGCTCAGGCACAACATCATGTGTGCCTTCGACCCTTTCACAGCGATCAATTCGGCCTGTTGTGCGTTCTTTACCTGGCCCTCTTGATCAAGTGCAGGAGTCTCCTCGCCTGATATGACACCCCATAGGCCCTTGTCATTCAGCAAGATTTTCATTTTCCAACTCCACAAACTATAATTGTCGGCTTCTAACCAATCAATCATCTTGTTCTCCATCGACGCTTTAGTGCCATCTTCTTTGATTTGTAGGAGCATCAAAAGATTGTCGCTTTATACAGATTGACTAATCGCACGAGTTCACTCGTGTCAGCAAAAAGTTGAATTAACAACCTATACTGTTATGATGTTGTTTGATCCAAGATAGCATGCAATCCTACAATTCTTCCTTTATGTACGTGGGCCCATAACCATTGTTAGAATGAAAACACAGCGAGGAAGATGATAGCATGAAATACAGAATCTACAAGCATTCGATTGATCAATCATAAAGTAAAATCACACTCACACACAAGAAGCAAACACTTGATCACAAAAAGCGTGGTCATAGCCTCACGAAGCATGTACATATACGTCCGCATGCTATTGCCATGCCAAGATTTCATATAATGTGCAATATGATGACTATCGTATTCACACCTAGCATGTACAGTATTCTTCGCCCTCACATCTACGTATGCACTGCTAATTATCGCGACATCATACATGCCAAGAAAACATTCGCTAACCTTACACGTCCCAGAAACACAATGAATCCATTCCCAACATGCCACGCGACTGAAGACGGTTAGCAGTGACCGTTGGTGTCATGTGACATGGACACCAACAAAAATAGTGCGTGATAGAGAGAGAGAGAGAGAGAGAGAGAGAGAGAGAGAGAGAGAGAGAGAGAGAGAGAGAGAGAGAGAGAGAGAGAGAGAGAGAGAGAGAGAGAGAGAGAGAGAGAGAGAGAGAGAGAGAGAGAGAGAAAGAGAGAGGTGCGGTATATGGCAAAGAACACCCGAATGGACAAGCAGACGTAAATGGTGAGTTCGAGAGAGAGATGAATGGAAAATGAAATGTCATTATATAAAAAATTGATAACGTGGATTTTTTATTTTTTATTTTTAAAAATGATGACATGGAATTTTCTCCATCCAAAGAACTTTAAAATGGGTATTAGCCAAACAAAATGATTGTGAATTGAGACGACAGACGAATTGAATGGAAACTGAGATGACAGATGAATTAAATGGGAAATGAAACAATAGACATACTGAGGTGATCAAAATGATTATGACATAACTGTTGTCAATTACATGAGTTTAAGTTGGGGTGATGCCTAGTGGGCTAGTTGGAAAGGGGGTGATGCCTAAGCACCTAAGCTCAAGTGAGAAGGACCATCATGTTCCTGAGTAGGCCACCTAAAACGATCGAGCCAGTGTACAAGCCGTTGGATTGACTGATTGTCTCTTCGAAAAACACTAGCCCCTCTTGATGACCAAGGAAGAGTTGAAAGTTCACTATGAGAATGTAGGCGTCTTGAGGCACACAAGATCAAGAAAATTGTTGTCATCTTAAGAGAAGCAAAGATACACCAAGAAATTGAAAGGTTTGTCAGTACATTTGCCACGGGATTGTGCGGTGCGGGTCGAACTCATCATTTTTAAAAATATTATCTAAAAAAATGGTAGGCATGCTTGTGGGGTCGCCCTCCCCAAATTCAAAAAAGAGCTCTCTCTCTCTCTCTCTCTCTCTCTCTCTCTCTCTCTCTCTCTCTCTCTCTCTCTCTCTCTCTCTCTCTCTCTCTCTCTCTCTCTCTCTCTCTCTCTCTCTCTCTCCCTCTCACATGGTGTGCAGCTGAACCTCGTTCTCTACTCATGCTCTCTCTCTCAAGTGCACTTTCTCGCTCTCCCTTCACCATCGTAGAGATCAGCTGGCCTCCTTCACTATCCACATTGGATTTCAGCCCGCCTTCACCATCCACGTCAGCTTTCAGGCCTCCTTCACAACCCACAGTGCATTTCTTGATTCCCTCACATCCCATAGTGGATCCCAAGCCATTTTCACCACCCCAGAACACATTTCAGGCCTCTTTCACCATCTCACAGTGCATTTCAAGCTTCCATCACCATCCCAAAATGCATTTCAAGCATCCCACAACACATTTCAGGCTTCTTTCAGCATGCCAATGTTAAAAATAAATTTGTAGGAGCCGATTGGAGTATGCAGGAGATGATTTGAAGGTGATTGGAGTCTGAAGGAGCTTATTGGAACTGTGAGGAGCAGATTTGCAGGAGCGTAGGAGCTTATTGGAACTGTGAGGAGCAAATTTACAAGAGCAAATTGGCATTTGCAGGAGCTGATTCATCATGTCGACAAGTACTTACAAACTTTTATCTAATTCTACCATTTCCCCCCCTTGCCATTGACATTTGAAATGATGTTCGACTCCAAACTTTGAAGAAGTTGTCTGGTTTATGTTGATTTCACACGTGTGGATTGTCCACTACATGTACTTGTGATCTCCTAAGGTGTGTAGATGCACCAAGATCAAGACTAGATTGAGATTCAAGATCAATCTTAGATCCTATGGCAAAAACACACTACTACATGCATTCAATCACTTCCAACTCTCACTCACACGTGTGGGAAGTCTTAAAAAAATATTCTAAGTAAAAACAAGCTGCTCTCCTCGGGTAGAGAGAGAAAAACCCTCACGAGCTCTCGGGTAGAGAGAGAAAGCTAAAAATCCAATAACACTCAAAATCCACATAATTACCAAATCAATTAGCTTCAAAATGAAGAGTATAATGATACTAGTAGATCCACGAGCTACACTTATGCTTAACTATGATTGGACCATACTTTGTCACCTCTTAATCCTATTGGACCATTGATCCATGCACCTCTTAATTCTATTGGACTATATTCAAGCACACCTCAAACCCCTATTGGACCTCACATGGTTCCACCTCTAAATTCTATTTGACCTCTTAGAATTCATCAAACAAAAGCATTACACTTATCTACACTCTAATTGGCACAAGCTTAGCCTCTTACTCTATTTTGGCTAAATAGTGGCATTACAAGTGGAAATGCATAATTTGCCATCTATGCCAAATTTGTTCCTATCAACATCCTACACCTAGATGCTTGATGTAAAAAACATAAGACCCCTATATCTAACATAGATAATCTTTTTCAATTCTTCACACTCCTCCTAAAATATTATCTATGAAGATTTGAGCATTGATCTTGATATGACTCCAAGATTAGATCTATGCTTGATGAAAGCACTTTTGCTCAAAGGCTTGGTGAGTAGATCGACAATACAAGAGGAAGAGTTGACATGCTCCAAATAGATTTCTCCTCCAATAAGCTTTTCTCTCACAAAATGGTGTGCCACTTCTATGTGCTTGCTTGTTGCATGAAATATGGGATTATTGGCAAGAGCTTGGGCCAAGATGTTATCACACTTGATCATTGGTAGATCATCTTCCTTGATGCACTTTAGCTCCATTCATAACCTCTTGATCCAAAGCACCTCTTTGGTAGTTTTAGTGAGTGCTTTGTACTCGGCCTCACATGAAGAGAGAGATATGGTATCTTGCTTTTTGGAAAGCCAAGATATTAGATTGCCTCCAAGAAAGATAGTGTATGCACTAATAGACTTTCGATCCATCTTGTCACTTGCAAAGTCCGAATCCAAGTAGCCAACAATGGATAGATCTTCACTTTTATAGAGTAGACCATAATCACAAGATGAAAATACATATCTTAGAATCCTCTTGGCCATCTTCCAATGATGGATCTTAGGATCTTGCATAAATTGACTCAATTTGTGCACACAAAAACCTAGATCGGGCCTAGTAATGGTAAGCCAAATCAAGGAGCCTACAAGACTCCTAAAAAGTGTGATGTCCTCAAAGGATCTTTCATCACCTTTATTAGGATCTTTTACAATTTGCTCCATTGGAGTATCTATGCTCTTAGAATTTTCCATATGGAATTTTTTCAACATAGAGTGAGCATATCTAGATTGACATTTAAAGACATGATTTTCATAAAAATCAATTTCTAGGCCTAGGATGTAATGTATCTCTCTTAGATCTTGCATTTTAAACTCACATCCAAGTGCAAGCTTAGTTTCATCAACTAGCTTGATACAACTTCCACAAAGAATAATGTCATCAACATAAATTAGAAGAATGACAATATTGCTATCAACAAACTTTAGATACATGGAAGGATCATAGTCACTAAGAGTAAATCCTAGTGAGATAAGAAAAGAATTAAGTCTTGAATACCATGATCTTGGTGCTTGCTTGAGTCCATAAAGACTTTTGAAGAGCAAGCACACTTTCGACTCATCCTTGATGAATCCTTGAGGTTGTTCCATATAGATCTCCTCCTCAAGATAACCATTTAGAAAAGCTTTGGATACATCTAATTGGAACACCTTCCACTTGAAGAAACAAGCAAGAGAAATAAGAATTCTTATTGTCACCATCTTTGCAACGGGTGGGTGCAAAGGTCTCCTCATAATCAAGGCCATGGATTTGAGCAAATCCTTTGGCACATAATCTTGCTTTATGTTTGTTGATGGTGCCATCATGATTGAACTTGATCCGAAATACCCACTTGCAACCAATCACATGCTTGTTGGATGGAGGATCCACAGGCTCCCAAGTATTGTTGGTGATCAATGCATCATACTCTTGCTTCATGGCATCATACCACTCCTTGGTATTGAGTGCCTCTTGTACATTCTTTGGCTCTTCATGAGAGACATAAAAAACATAATTAGTGGAATCAAGATCCACCTGTTTGACTTTGTCAACATATGAGAGCCTCTTAGGCTCCGATCTATCTCTCATGGATCTTGTTGGTGAGAAAATCCGAGGATAGTCTTCTTCAAATCTCGACCCCATCACATCATGATTGTCTTCAAAATCAATAATTGGTGATGCATCCATAGATTTCCCAAACACATGCCTAAGCCCTAAACTCAAAACCATTCCGAATGTAGCATAATGTAGTAGCAACAATGCGTAATGCATCATCTTCCATCTAGCAAGGCAAAAATCCTAAAACAATTATACTTGAGAGGGATCAAAAGTAGCATGACCTCACTCAATCAGTCAGTCGATCCATCGATTTATACACAAAACAATTAAAGGCTCTTATTGTCAATATCGTATCAATTCCCAAACAATAGCTAAATAATCATATTACCACTCACAAATCTAAAAGCAGCATGAAAAAGCAATTAAATAGATCAAATAACAATCCTTTGATTATTGTAGGAAATTATAATATGCTTAGAGAGGAGCATATGCATCATACAAATTGGTAAAGAGAACTATGTCTACATTTGATAAAGCAACTGTCTAAAATAAGTCTCTTCCATCGCAACACAATGTGTGGGTTGAGTTGTTGACTATGACCGGCAAGGCACATACTTGAAACCTAGCCACTACGTAGCGACATCTTGGGAGCTTGCTCCTCGCTTGACGTTGCTAGGATGTATATGTCGTGTATAACCTACTAATTGTGTAACTCAGTATACAAAAAAAAAGGGTCTCTAAATTAAGTTAATATTAAATAGCTATTAATTACTCGTATTATGAAAATGTAGTTGTTTAGCATACAGTAAATTGTCTTTGTTAAATTTTGTATATATTAAAGTTTTCTTTGCAAAATGTTATCATGTATATTTATATAGTCCATTTGGAGGAATTCATTTTGCCAATGTTCATGATATATGACGATGGAGAGACTAAGTTTGGGATGTGTTATTACTAGTTGAATGATGGGCTTTCAATTGGAGGCCTTGAATAAAATCATGTGTCTAATCATGGCTATGACACCTATTAATGATCTTGATGGACCTCATTTGTCAAGATCTATGAAACATGGATCTTGACGAACAATATTCGTCAAGATCCATGAATGAGAGCTCTTTCTATCTCTCTCACTCGAAATCACATTATGTATTCTCTTCTAAACTCAACACATATATGAACTACTTGAGCTTGAATTGAAGAGATCATCTCGTCAATTATATATTCGACAAATATGATCCATGAATTTCTCTCTCTCTCTCTCTCTCTCTCTCTCTCTCTCTCTCTCTCTCTCTCTCTCTCTCTCTCTCTCTCTCTCTCTCTCTCTCTCTCTCTCTCTCTCTCTCTCTCTCTCTCTCTCTCTCTCTCTCTCTCTCTCTCTCTCTCTCTCTCTCTCATACATGCACACACTCAAAGTTCTTTTTAGCATGGCAATCTTGATACCATCACTCTTCTTTCCATTTGCTCATTAACAAAAGTGTTTTTTGCTAAAGTCTATTTCCATCATGTATGACAAAAAAGACACTAAAGTTCATACGTGATAGCTTGAGAACAATATATGCGTAGATGTAGCTAGTTTTAGAAGATGTATCCATTATCTCACATGCTTCTAATTTGGATAGTTTAATCAAACCATATTTGATAGTACATCCATGATACAAGATTCTATTTTTTATCAACAATGTCAATGTTGTCGAGAGTTTTTTATTCCTAAATCTTGTTTTGGAAATATAAGGATAACAAAGACAATTGCATATTTCATAAATTGAACTATACAAGATTGAGTTTTAAACATTTACAATGTGTCTTAGTGATGGCCTTACTAATTTTTTTACCCATTATGATATAAAGGATATTATTTTAGATAGTACATTAATATTTGGCTCAAACAAGGTGCTTTGTTTTTTTTTTTTCAGAAATTTTTGAGATACAAGAAAGAAACAATGTGATTTTGCTTGTTGATGGCAAAGTGGTCGGTGAAGGGAGTGTCCACTCTATTGATCCTGTTATGAAGTGCCATTTTGTCACTCTTGGAGAAAATGGAGTGTCAATTGTAGTTGAGAAAGTGATTATTAGTAATGTTTTATTGCCATATTCAACTGGTGATGCATCATTGTTGGAAGAGGCAATTGGATCGTTTGTCATGCGGGACAAATAAAATATCTGTGCTTCATTTGTGGGATCAAGTAGTAGCCAAAAAGATGCTACAAACGGAAGAGTAATGTGTGATACATGGGTCAATCAAGAAGTGATTTTTTGGTCCTTGGATCATACAAAAACTGTAGCTGAGGGATATATCTTGTTGGCGAATGATCTTGTCTTTGGGTGCTATTCTCCTATGAGGCTATACAATTCGAAGAGCTTGGAGATGAAAATGTAGGTGTCACAATATCCCCAATCCATGCCAACTTGGATAATAACTTAGCATGTGACGATAGCAACTTGGAGAACGTGATTGTTCAACTTTTGAGATGGCCAATCAAACAAGTCACATTTGAGGATGGTAGTGCACTTTTAGATACAACATCCTTTGATGGGATGGAATGCCAACATCAAGATAATATGCATAGTGAAAAAGGTGTTCAAGTGATATTGAAAATAATGCAAAAAGATATTGAGGGGCCAAAGCACTCTCCAATATGTAAGAAAAAGAGAAAATATAGAATGGTCAATCGACAAACATCGCAAGTGGAGTCACATGTCTTCATAAAGAGAGTAGATCAAATGGTTCTATCAAGAGACTTGGTGAGGGAGATAGTCACAAGTCAAGAAGAAGATAAGTATGTGAAGAGTTCAAAGTAGGATGTACTTGGATGATATCATTGTGAATGATAGTGAGGAAGAATCATTATCATATGAGTCATTACCTAGATCATTTAGTAGAAGTTCTTGTCTAAAAAAGAGAATACTTCAATCATCCTTATGTTGAAGGTACTAATCATTTTTTTCATAGCTTCTAATGTCTTTGAGGTTTCTACTTCTTATGATGCAATCATTAAGAGGGAGTCTTATGAAGGAAAGAGAAATGAAAGATTGGTTCTTGGGAAGATCCAAGGCATGGATCTCACAACTCTTCATCAACTCAAAGGATTCTATGATTGTGAATTGATCACTCATGATCAAGATGGCAAAAGGTTGGTTGGAGAAGACTACATAGAGCAAATCGAGAGGCAATTTCTTCAAGACAAGGGAGATCTCATTGGTGAGCTTATTGAGGTTTTTTATGGACTCAAGAGGGCTGGATTTCTTAGGTTTGATGCTCATCTTCACCTACTCTACTTCGTGTTGGATGGAAAGTTTGGAATCTATCTTTTGATTTATGATGGTGACATTGGTGACATTGTTTTCACTAACCTTTGTGGAGATTCAAGATCAGGCATTGATGAGATCTTGTTGGATCTAGATCATATGTTTTAGAGGGAGTATTTTCAGAGGTTCAAGTCTGAAGATATTCATATGTTTGATATCTTTGATGATCAAGAGAAAGGTAAGCAAGTTGAAGCGACTCACTTTGCTTTACTCACATTTTTGGAGAATCTTCTTGTGTAGATGATGCTATGCAAGTGGATATTGGTTCTCATAGTTTTCGTGCTGTAAAAGCAAGTAATGGATCCAGAAAACAAATTTTGTTCAATGACTCTGATGGTCAAGTGGAAGATCAAGAGGTTGGTCTCAAAGGGCTTCAACAACACAAAAGGAAAGGTGGCAATTTCGAGCTAGTCAAGAGCATAAAAGGAAGGTTATTTGGCAAAGATGTTATGGATCTGTTTTTGCAGCCTATGGAAGACTCAAGTAAGGTCAAAGGAGCAACAAGGAAGTGTTGTTCAATTTTACTTTACTTGTTCTATCTCATGTTTGAGCTATTTCATGTGGATGTGTGCAAATTGTCAAGATATAATAAAACTAGCTACATTGTCTTGCAATATCTTATTGTTGGAATTGTACTAGCATTCTTGGATGGTTTTGCTGATGGAAATGAGGCTAATGGAGGCTCATTATATCACTCATCCATGATCAAGTTCTCAAGTGTTGAGCTACTTGGTGCCAATACTTGGAGATTGTCAATTTTTGGTGAATTCATGGTCATTTTCTTGTGTCAAATAGATCTTGAA
This sequence comes from Diphasiastrum complanatum, assembly GCA_029204225.1. Classification (NCBI taxonomy): domain Eukaryota; kingdom Viridiplantae; phylum Streptophyta; class Lycopodiopsida; order Lycopodiales; family Lycopodiaceae; genus Diphasiastrum; species Diphasiastrum complanatum. The sequence continues at coordinate 9,303,957 of CM055110.1, forward strand.
GATGGACTAGTGCAACCTACTTGGTTTATGGAGTCATGTGGTGCTGTATTTGCATCATTTATGTACTCACCTACTAATGGATTTCCAAGGTTTTATGGTTTCTTGTGGCAAGATGGAGATGGAGGCTCATTCATGGAGTTTTATGGTGGAGACATATCAAGAAAGGACAAAGTTGGAGGAGACAAGCAAGCAAATGGTCATCACTCACATTTATTGTTTGGTTGCTGTAATTTTCCAGAGAGTTCAAAGTTTGAAGCATGGAGGAATCATTTCATTCACATTCTATTTGGTTCTTCATGTTCTAGTTATATCTTGATGTATAAAATTGATGTAAGAAATAGTGAAGCATCCAATTTGGACACTATTCTCTATATCAATTATGAAAGATACTTTAGAACCTTAGAAAGGAGATCTATACTTAGGATGGAATTCATTCTAAAGTTGGATCAAAGTTCTATTGTCAAAACTATGCCAAAACTAGTTGAAGAGGAAGTGTGAGAGATTTTAACTAGTTTAGTCTAGTTTAGTCATATTTTGGTAAATTGTCAAGAAGAGGCCAAAACTCATTTTAAACTGAGAGAGAAAATTTTTGAAGTTATGTTAGTTTAAAATACATTCAATAAACACTTTTTGAAATTTTGGAAAAGTTGGTAGTCGAGTTTGAGAGAGATTCAAATTTGAACTTTGGGTACATTGAATCTAGTCCCAAAAATAGTAAGGTTTACATTTTGGAGGGAAAGCCAAGTGTCCAAATAGGGTTTGGACACTCTATAAAAAGGATGTAACTCATGGAGAGACACATCTTCTCTGTTCTCTCTCTCATTTCATCATTATACATGGTTCTCTTTGGGTTCTACTAATTGGTGCACTCTCATGATGTTATCTTGCAATTCTATGTGTAGAATGATCATTTATTGCTATTTTTGGTTCCACATGTGTGAAATACAGTAGGGTACTGTAAGTGTACGGACAACTACTATATTTTATGTTTTGATTCATGTTTGATCAGTATGTTTGCATCTCATTTTGTATGTAGATGTTGATTTTTCTACATTGGCAAGATTGTTGGTTTGCTCCTTATTGTAACCAAAGATCAGGGACATGGATTGGATCTTGAATGATCTGCAATCCTTCACACTACGTCTGCTCATATGATACTTGCAGGAATCACAAACTTAGACAGCCAATTTATTTGAAAAACATCTAGAATGGGGTTCCGGCTGATCTCCATCAAAGGTTAACCAATACTATCATAATTTCAAGTTCAGATGTTAAGTTCAATAACTTGAAGTCATTGAAGACTTGGCCTTTTTCAACAACTTCCACGAATTGGCATTTAGAACAAGTCTGCAAAAATACATTACTTTTTCGACAGTCTGTAGAAATACACTAAGTGTCGCAACAGTCTACAGAAATGAATTACGGTTTCAACAGTTTCGGCTATTTTGCATTTTTCCGAAATGCAACACTTGGATAGTTCAAAATTTTAACTTCTGCAGTTCAAACTTTTATTGACTTTCTAATTATCAATTATCTATATGATCATCGAGTTGGGCTATCTTATTGTGCTTTAATGTAATATAACAACAGCATGCTTTTCTATCTGTGTATAACATAGATGAATGTTTGTTGTGATTGAATGCACTTTATCGATGTTTGATCATGCTTGTTTACTCACTTTGATTAAAACACGGACGTCTACGGCTCCTTCGCTTCTGATCAGACGATGGCTGTCTTTGATGCCTGAGGAACTCGTAATATAATATTGCTCTTTCCATCTATTTCAAAACCAAACTTCACATTGAATTCATTTTTTAGTAATATCACACACAAACCATTTCTGATCTCTTCAACAGACTGTACTCTTGTTTTTGTGAGTATGAATTATTTTTTAAGATCATGTTGGGCAATTAGAACACTTAAAGTTGTGATTATATCTAGCATAAGCTTTCTATTAGATTGTTTTTGCATCTAGCAGCTGATGGTAACGGGAGAGCTATTTTGCAATATTCATGCTCTCTTCTCCGTTCGTATTTTTCTATCTCCCTTGTATCAGAGTGTAGTTCAGATAAATTGAGAGATTAATTGTGTTCTATTTGTATTACTTTTAGTATGTCTCATATATATAGCTCTTCGTCTTCATCATCCAACTATCTGATACACTCCTGCACCTTATTTTCAGTCTTTACCTTTTTGTCATCATGTCTTCTACTAATATCTCGCAATCTTAGCGCTATGTCATCCATCATGATATTCTGGTTGCAACGGACATCATGATGCTCCCTAGCACAAGCATGGTCGCTTAATGGATGACTCTTGCCGGGCCTTTCCTTGCGGCAATGTGAGTCTTTTCTAGAAAAATCAATATGAAATTCATTACGATGGCCTTTAGTACTTGGACCGAGGCCAAATCCAAATTTTATATGACTTTCCAAATTGCCACACACAAGGTGCGTTTTACTAAAGCCGCCCTTGCTGCCATAGGTATCACATCTGGTACTGAGCCATCTCTGAATCATAAGTATGCAAAGAACGTGCTCAAGTTGTTCATAAACACCACTGTTGAGTTTTTTTTGGACCCATGATGGGTATCTCCTAGAATCCATCCGAGATCACATCATTCACGTCATGGCCCAAGTATTGAACAACTTCTTGATGGTTGGCAACCCAGGAAGGAATGCATCTCATCACAGATCCTCCATCCATTCTATGTTGGATAAGAAAAAAGAAATGGAACAACGCATTTCAGAATTGGGTTCTAAAAATACCTTAATTACCCAGAAGATAATTCAGTTGCATAAAGAGCTCAAGATCACCAAGCAACATGAAGAGAAATCTGAAGCTGAGAAGAATAAAACACAACAAATAGCAGATTGCCTAGAGGGTTACGTGGTGCAACTCCAGAATACATTGACAACCGTAGGATTAGGTAGATCGAGCTATGTGGGATGCAAAACAACAAGTACAGCTATTTGTTCAAAAAAGTTGAAACCTTTCGAGTGGCCTTGCAAGGATTTCAGAGCTGATTCGACAGATTCAAAGGCACGACCTCAATAGACCTAGCAAAGGCCAAAGAAATCATCAAAAATCATGAGAAGGCCGCCTCCCATGTTTTAGAGTCAAAATCACAACTTGAAGTTCCGTTCATGCCACAATTCTCGCCTCAACAACATGATCAGGCAAAATTGGATGCGACTATGGATTCAAGAATGGATCAAGAAGGAGCGCCAAAGGTTGAAGAGGTTCAACCAGTTCAACCAGTCACGCAAACAGGTCCATCTACATTATGGACCAGACCGTCGTTTCGAAGGCCCATCAGCGTCGAGGATGAAATAAAAAAAAAAGTTGCAACAACACCCACATGAGTCCTCAATTACAACCAAAATGGCGGCGTAATTGGGGAAACTCAAATAATACATGTCATGGACGAAACGTCTCAAGTAATCTGTGCTGATATGATCTAATTATAGAAAGCATCCATGTATTAACTAAATTAAATGTTTGTCACGTAATTAGGTAAGCCGTTGTACTTGGAAGTATATGGCTTTTGTGACAACTATACATACTGTATACTGTCAACGAATAGGACGTGGACAAGGACGTAGCAAATTCTCTCACTTTGCATTTTACATGAAGTGGTTTTCTCTCACTTTGCAAATTCTGAGAAAAGGATGGGAACAACCTTGTTCAAAATAGATGACCTTCAGCATTTGCTCTCTCTTCGGGATTTTGCGAAAAAGCTGAAGGTGCCCTCAAAAAGGTGAAGATGCCTTTAAAACAGTTAAACTCATGAAAATAGATGACCTTCGAGAATTTTGTCTCTCTTCGTATTTTTTGGAAAAATGCAAAAAAAGCCGAAGGTGTTAAAATCACATGTTTAATAAAAATGAGACTAGTTCAATATTTTGAGACTTCAATCATATTTGGTAATTATGAGATTTGTTTGTCGAGATTATTCTCATTGAACTCATTCCATGTTTTTTGCTCCATTTTCTTTTTGTATAAGGTATAAAAAGAACTCCGTGCAAATGGTGTAGGAAGGACTCCATGAAAATGAATATCAAACAACAATCTCATGCTTGCATGAAAATCTCTCTCTCTCTCTCTCTCTCTCTCTCTCTCTCTCTCTCTCTCTCTCTCTCTCTCTCTCTCTCTCTCTCTCTCTCCTCTCTCTCTCTCTCACACACACTCACACCACACACACACACACACACACACACTCACACATGAATGTTTTAATGTATTCTCATTTTTTTTATATTTGAATGGGTTTTCTTATTAATTAATAAATTATAGATCATCATTGTTAAACTGTTTGTTATATATAGATTATATATAATATTCAATTTGTTTTGATTCTAAAAAATTAGTTTGCACATGTGACAATTATTTTTTATCAAGCAACCATGTTTTAAAATATTGTAGTAAATGGTACATATTCATTGTATAAAAACAACATTACCAATAATTTATATGTTTTATTTTCAATCAAGGAAAAAAATTATTTGAAGTGCATTCTACCTAAAATAGTCTTAACATTCATAACTATAATATTATAGTCAACTATTGAAAATGAGTATAAATTTTTAAGTATTCATCCATTTTTCATAGGTGTTTATTTAAAACAAGTCACAACAATGCAAAAATTGTATTGTGTTAAACTTTCTAAATATTATAGCAATTATACTTTAGGTCTTTTTGCGGGACTTTTAATGTCGCAGGGCCTAGCGACATTAAAAGTCCCAAAAAGGTTAGTGAATAAA
>CM055110.1:10024070-10251967 GCA_029204225.1 Diphasiastrum complanatum
TATGTTGTCCTAATGCCAGAGGTGCTTCAGATGCAATATCATGTCTCTCAAAAAATAATAGCAAATGCTACTTTTGGGCTCATTCCTTGACATAAAATTCTATGATGACGTACGATTCTCTCTCTTCCTCAAAAAGACATTATCCTCGGTATGAAGCAAAGTGCTGATGATAAAAAAAAAACCTCCAACGAAACTGCATATATTGAACAAATTGCCACTGGAAGTGTTACGTCTATGTCTGGTTCAGAGGATTCGAAACAATCCTTGACGTGGATATCTCATACTCTAGTGTACAAGTTTATTAGTTCTGCCTCACCATTTCGGACTAGGCCAAAAATGTAATCAATAACCTTTTGAGGGCCTAGGCATACCCATTAGGACATGGGAAGCTAGTGCATGGTGTCTGATGGCTATATATGATGTAAAGGAGATCAAAAGCAATTGGATAAGAATTGGAATCTTATAGGAATGTCAAGGCCCAAGTCATGCTAAAAGCATTGGATTGAGGGAATTTAGAATATAAAGTCTCTATTATTTTATTTTTTCTTGAAATGATTGGGAGGACCAATTGATCATGTAATTTACCAAAATATAAAACAACTGAATCACGCAAACGGGCATGAACTACATTGCCACGTATTTTTTATACTCTACTACATGAATTTAGATCATAATACACACTACACGATTCTGGGAAGGGTCATCTTGAAAGATCTTCTCTTGGATGATTCACCCAAAGAAGATAACACAAGATTTTTTATTCTATCTCTTTGTTGAGAGTAGATTCTCAAAACTAGTCTTGATTATATTATCCGGGCTCCTCAAGCTCTTCTCCTATATGGTCTCCCATTTGACCTTCCACTTGACCTACCACTTGAAGACATTGTATCAAAGAAAAAATTAAAAGTTAGAAAGTAGTGGAGAATGGGAGTGAAAAAGTAGTGGAGCGTTAGATTAGATGAGTAAGCAATGACAAGAAAGCAATAGATCAATAGTAAGCAAGAGCAAGCAAGATCAATAGATTAGGAAGAGATTGCAAGCAATAGCAAGAGCAAGATCCTAGCAAGGAAGAGCAACCAAAAGCAGCAAGCAACATGAACTATGGAGTCTCGGAAGAGCATAGCAAAGCAAGAGCACTAAACACTAGATTAGGAAACACTATAAACTTGAAAGAAAAGAAGAGGAGGCAAGAAAGCTTGCAGTAAATGCGGTTATTGTTGGCATTCAAGTTATGTGTGGATTGTACGCAGAAGTTTACCACACGTGGATGTTTCAAAACGCGGTTTTTTTTTTCCTCTCTTCACACGTGAGAAGGTCCCCCACATGGCTTGTGCATGCTTTTATAAATGTCATTTCATGCAAATCATAATCTTTTCTAGATTTATGGGAATATTTATTGTGGGACTTGAACATAAAATCTTGCATATAATATATTTAGTTAATATGATGGAACATAAAAAAATCAATTTAAAGATCATTATGGTAGTATTTAATTGTTTTAAAACTAGTTTTATATTGTTATAAATTTTATTTTTCTGAGATTTAGACATACAAGACAAAATCATGAGATAAAAAAATAGTACATATTGTTATTAAACAAGTAATTTGACAAGGATTTTAAGATTTGATGACATAATAGTATGTCAAATCGGTGTGGTCATAAAACATTTTGTTTATGAATAATCTAGGTGTTATAGATTTTGATATAAATTGATGACATAATTATATGGTCAAATAGAAAATTTTTGCTTTTATCATGTGGCCTCTTTAAATGGGTTGCATGGGGTCATTTAGACTCATGATCAAAAGCATTTATGTTATATTGAGGACCTTAGTGATATGTGACCTATAAGATATATCTTTTTAGTTGTTGGTGTGTGACCTATATAATCTTATATGAAATCAAGTAATTTGTTGAAAATACATTTAGCATTGTATAAAGATGTTGATCAATGGTGTGCTAGATGGTAAATGATTGATTGACATTGTCCAATTGCTTGTCTTTCTTTTCGATTCAAGGAACATCATCTTGCATACAAAGCAACCATAGATAGAAAGGGCGAATGCATATTGCTTGTCATGAGATACTATGGCACACTAGGCAAATCCAAAGAGATTTATCCCTAACTAACTCGAGCCAAGTATTAATTAATCAAATGAGTGATTGAGTGGGCAATGAATCAATTGAATATATGAGTGATTGTTTGATTTTGATCATTCCATCTTGAAAGAAAGATTGAGTGAGATTATCATTGATCTTGGACATGAGTTCAAACTAAAAGCTTTGACCATTGACTGCTATGTGGTCTTTAAATCAATTGAGATAGGCCTGCACGCACTATCTACTAATGTCTAACATTTGTCAGTATGAACCTCATTTTGATTGCTCGTCATGTGTTGCCCCGCCTAAGCAATTTTCTTGATAGCAATGTTACTAGAATATTAGATTTTCATAAAGCATAACTAGAATAAATAGAAATGAAGAAAGATTCATTGTTAAATATACATGGATAAGATGTTGGCATGTCTTTAACAAATTTTATTATATATTCTTGCAAATTTATTCTGACAATGACATTTGATTGGAATTATAAATCTAGGGAAATTATCGTACTTTAGAGAAAGAAAAAAGAATTGAGCTCTATCACATAAAATAGGAGCAAGCAAGACTGAAAGTACAATGAACAACTATTGATTGGTTCATCTTTAAGTCAACCTATCTAATTTAATAGTAAGAGAACTTGAATCAATTTCTCAACAATTGAGATACCAATTTCTAATTTAATAGTAAGAGAACTTAAATCATTTTTGGAATTTATTGTTTTCTTCCGTAGGTTTATTCTGGATTTGTGTTGGGCATCCAAATATACATCACCGTACACTATATTTGGTCCTGAGGGACTTCTTTTGGCCAAAGTTAAAACCTTTCGTAGAATATTATGTGTTAAATTGTGATCATTACCAGTTGAATAAAGCTTGAAGGCTGGTAGATTGTTGCATCCATTGGATACTTAGCGGGTGGAATAGTATCTTGATGGATTTTGTAGTTGGTTTGCCACATACAAATAAACAAAATGATGAAATTTGGGTCATAGTTGGCCGATTAACCAAATTGGCTACGTTTATTCTGGTAAAGACTATAATTCTTAGACCTAGGACGCAGAGACGACACACCACCCAGCCTCAGACGACCATGAAAACTACACATCCTGTTGGGCGAGGCCCTACGTTTCGACGTCTACACCAGAGACAACATTCAACCATCCATGCAACAACTATGCCTATCACATCCTTTTTCGTGATTCACATTTGACCTGTGTCTTTCATACCTTCTTGTTACATTCATACTGCGGTTATAGTACTCATGTTAGTCACTTACATTTAGAGCACATTAGTCCTACACATGTACCTTTTATTTTGTATTACTTGGAGTCATTACGCATGCTCCCTCTGTTACCACACTTGACATGTATCTTTAGTCTTATATGCCTTTTGGCATGGAAGAGACGTTAATAAACCTCTCTCTCTCTCTCTTTCTCAAACATTCTTGAACATGCAGACAGAATTGCATGCTGTAAATCCGGCCTCATAGAAACATCGAGCTACTTTTTTATGCATATTCGTCTTTAGTGAAAGAATAAGAAAAAGAGAAAGTAAAACTTAAGATGCTTTATCATCTTAAAATATTTCACTATGTGCTTCAAGATTGCCGAACCACTACCACAAACTCAAAACTTGAGAGAGGATGAATCTTCTTTAACAATAAGACACACAACTTCAAAAAATAAAAACACTTTGATAAAACAAGCAAATGATTTTCTCTTAGCACTCACAACATAGTTAAATGCATGATGTGCATCATTGCCAACATGACACTTAATTGTAGCTAAGACAAATTTATTAACCATTGATATGGAATTTGTTCAATTGTGTGGATCTTGTTCACAAAACATACAATATATAGGACCTATAATTTGCGATATTGATCTCTCAAGACCCTTAGTTATAGTTTTTCTCTTTTTATTAGAAAAACATTTGTTTTCTTAGAACCATGTAAGAGAAGTTTGACGACAATTTACAATGGAAATAAAAAAAAAAACCACATTTCCTAAATTTTGAACTCATTACAACAAATACAAATTATTAGAGACATACTACGAGTAACAAAAGGCTTTTTATTAAAACACCTACAAGAACTGACAACATGTGATCATGATTTGAACAAAAGGTTATGGACATAATAAACTTTTATGCTCTAGCTTCTAACAAAAACTATAGCATACGTTTGTCAATATATGCATATGAGTTAAAGCAATTAGTTGCATGTCATCTTAGAAAGAGAAGAAAAAATGCCATATACTAAAAGCATGTTAAAGGGCTTTAATTTAATCAGATGGAACCACGAGTATTTCTGAGCACTATTTTTTTATCATATTTTCTCTCTCTCTCTCTCTCTCTCTCTCTCTCCTCTCTCTCTCTCTCTCCATTCATGGAACTTAAAATATCATCATGGGCAATGACATTTCTTTACTATGATATGAAGGGTAAGCATTTGCGCAATATGCGTTTGTGCATCTAAAATGTTTTTCTTAGATTGCTGAAAATCTACATAAATGTAAAATTTTAATCGATATAACATGCGTAACATGCTTGCATTTTTAAGCTAATTTGAAGAGTTCTTGATCCTTCACAGCCCTTTGCCATTTCATAAAAAATCACATTCATTCTAAGCTTTATGCCAAACTAGTCATGTTGGGCAAAACATCTAGGAGAATAGGAGTTTAGATAAACCCCTTGACAATTTTTTTAACCTAGTCACCCTTGATGAGAGACGTTAAAATTATATCAATGTATTCCCAACAGACTGACTAGTGATTGGCTTGTTGCAAAAGTATATGCCTTTCATAGTGAAAGCCTTTAACTAGCAAAGATACACATTTCGAGTCTTTCCCATCAACTTTATCACATTAAAACAAAGGTAAGTCCACTTGCATTTCAAAAATTGGCTAATATAACTCTAAATAAATATGCAAGCAATCTACTCGAAAACTCTCAAACATTCTAGCCGATATATCAAATGCTTTTATCAGTAAACTGGCCTTTTTCAAAGCTCGAGTTCCTACCAAGGATCGTAGTACAAATATACAACTGTATGGTGTACGATGCCCACTTTTCATAACCTGTTTCTAGTAGTCATCGCTATCTTTGTTAAACATTTTCACACAAAAGAAGGAAAGTATTCTTGCACTTCACCATTTAATTAATATGCCTCCAAAAAGTATGGCAAAACAATTTTTCCTTAAAACTAACAGTCTTTTCTAGCCAAAGCTTCAGATGCTTTCATTAGAAGAGCAAACTTTCTAGAGTTTTGTAGTTTTTAGTTTTTTCTCATATTGCAAATTGACTTACCGTCTCACCCTCTAAACACAGTGTTATTAGATAGTAGACCTAAAGAGCCTAACTTTTGGAAGGATTCCATGAGTTAGTCTAATAGATTGTCCATGAAGCAGTCAAAAGTGTGATTTCAAAAGGTCTTACGAACAAGATGTTGTAGACCCCCACTGAGACAGCTCAGCAGGAAGATGTGGGAACTATATATTACTGAAACCTATGCTGACCTCTCCCATCAGCATACATAATTTACAAAACTTAACTATATATTACTGAAACGTCTGCTCAGTCATCCCATCAGTGAACTCCACTACCATCTACTTACTATTAGCACTATCATGAGCTCACTTGTTGAGGCAATGAAAAGCTTGCTGTCCCATTTTCTCCTGGACTTCAAAAAGCATTGCTTGCAATTCATAAATGCAACATAAACATCAAAGAGTCGACATCGCAAAATTAGGACAAACTTATGGACTTAAAAATAGGTAAAAATAATGACACCCTCAGTTACTGTTGAAATTCACAAAATCACCTCCAATAACTACTCCGTTAACTATAATAAACGGTGAAACTTGAGACTAATGTAAGGTAGGAAATACGCAAAGTCACAAAGGAGATTATTCAAGCTTAGAAGAGCCAAAACTTCATGAAACACAGTAGGGTCCGGATCTCAGATAAAAAGACCGACTTGACCACGTGGTGCACTATTTAAACCTAAACAGAACAAAGGCAGAAATGCAATCTTGTTAGTTGGCGAGCACTCCAAAGGCTTGAGCTGTCTATGAATGCCCAGATTTCTTATTCACAACTCATAGTCTGTTTCATTCCTGCCCAAATTATGGTCATTACAAGCATAAGTCTCATTGAATTTCAAAACTCTACTATTTTTTTCCTTGAATTCAAAAGTTTCCTCACAGAACAAAACATTCACTCTTTTAAAGATATTGCATATCTTTGAATGCTTATTTGGGAAGGCTGAAAAAATTAAATCCATAATTATAGCAGCTAACTTAAGTGCTTAATCGTGTCTAAACATAAGAACCATGAAAAATAATGGTGTTCTGCTTGTCAATTCAAGCAAGCAAACATCATTCTGTTGCAGCCCATGATCAAGGGAAAACCTTCTCCAGCCTGCACTAAAAGCTGCACGCCTTGATATCCACCTGACCCTTCCATTTGTTTCCAGCAGAGTTTACCAGAAATACATCTGTGTCGTCTTCGGGAAACCATTTCTTTGCAAAATCCTTTCCCAAATTCTGCAAAATCAGGTTTTCTTATCAAGATCTGGAAAAGGAATTCGATAACCTACTTTCAGAACATAGATACATGATCAAATATCTAGATTGACTGAAATTTTTCCTCGGCATACTTGAATTTGCTCTGTTGATGACATGGATAAGCGTGATCATGCAATATTGCATATAACATAGCATCACTAATGGGTGTGAAAGCATGAGGGTGGGCAAGCTTCAAGCTTAGAAGTTAGAAGGCTATCTCGTCTCTCCTGTATCTTGTCTAGAATCAACACCACAACATCACACGATAGTAATGGGTAGCGAATCAATGAATGCATAGCAATTTCCACCTAGCTCAATAAACAAGATCTAATAAGTTGATTCATAGGTAGATCACAGATGCTCCTCCATAGCAACTATCGTGTGAGCCTCCAACTAAGAACATGGAGCTCCAATACAATCAAATATAGAATGATTGTGAGTTACTCTACTTACTGTGTTTTGAGGGCCATTCTCTTTAACTGTAAGGTATCAAATAGGCTCAAGTCGCTCATGTGCCCTACTGCTTAGCTCTATGTCCTATAGCTCCCTAGGCTTACCCACTCAATTAACGGCCCCAAAAGACCTGGAATTAACCATGTAATTAATGTTATCTTGGGGTCCAGAAAGGCCCTAGAGATCCTATTTACATGTCCATAGCACTCCCTTACTAGCAAAAGCACTCCCCTCAATCTTTAGCAAATCAAAAGAAGACGCTAAATGCTTATGTTGTAATGAAAAAGTGGATGTCGTTGCTGCAAATGTATATTGCAAGTAGATAGCACATATAGGATAATAACTAGGATTGAAAATTGCATCTGGTATGCATTAGCAACCGTTGTAACCAAGGCTTTTACATACACATTCCAGTAGCTCCTTCAAGATATGCACATTGTGGTATTCTTTTCAGCATTTGAAGTTGACAAATCTTGGTTCTTGCATAATGCTTGGACACAAATGTATGGAAAAAGGAAAATATAATATTTATACTTCGAGTGAAGTACACCCAAGCAGTATTCAAAAGGTTCAACATGTAAAACCAGAAACCTATTTGAAACACTATAGAAACTTTAGAGAAATTGGTCAAGAATGAGGAAATACCTGAGAAAGATGGTACCGTAAACAACCAGATCCAAAATCAACTGTATAGAATCAGTCCCTAATAGGGTCGCACTTTTATGCACGTATTGTTAGTTAGTTGTCAAGGAGTCTAAGAGGTAGGCCATCAACGTTAAGGTTCCAAAAGTTTCATAAGAGGATGTGGACCATAAGGTTCTAGTAGGAGTTGGACCGTAAGTTTCTAAAAGCTTCTTTTAGAGGATGTGGACATCAAGCTTCCTAAGAGGAGGTGGAGGAGGTGCATTAGGTTGTGATCCCTTCGAGCAGTAGCAGTGTTGTGAGACAATCTAGCCTAGAAAGTATTCTACTTCACAATTGATGCCATAAATAAAGTTTGATTTGCACTTCATTCAGTGTTCATTGTCTATCATTTTTTGTTTTCAATTAACACAGTAAGATCAATAGTGCATGCACATCAATCCATTTACTTGCAACTTGCATGCTATCTGTCTATGGAGCACTTTCATATATATTGCAAGTCATTTGGTTCATACTATAGGCATTGCTATGCCATACATATGGGTGATTCGCATGCCATATGTAATCAACTGAATCTGTGATCTTCGCATATTACTTTGGCATACACATTCCAGTAGCTCCTTCAATATATGCACATTGTGGTATTCTTTTCAGCATTTCCGTTAAACCAGCATTGAGCACAGAGTCTTTTTGAGGAGGTAGAGGGTTGCAGAATCTACTTATTGACAATATCAAAGACTGAAGCAGTGGCTACCTATTAGATAAGCAACTATTATGGTAGAAGCTGTAAACCTAAATTAGATTGTGAAAATATCCCATGAAAATCAAGAAACAAAGTAATGAGTAGTTAAACTGAATAGGTAAGGCAAATAAGACCAAAGGTTTATACAATACACAAGTAAATCAAAATATAAACATGCAGGAATCATCAGTGTGATTATGAAGCACTTGAAGGTGATCAGGCCACAAAAACTAGGCTTAAAAATCTCTCTCTCTCTCTCTCTCTCTCTCTCTCTCTCTCTCTCTCTCTCTCTCCTACCAATATTGCAAACACTTCCCAACAATATGAAAAGTAACCATGATCATTCGTAATAATTTAAACTTTTTGTAAAATCTAAGCCATGGTCTATAATTCAAACAAACTTGGAGATTAAAGAGCTGTCAAAAAAGAATCCAAAAATCGAATAATTTGATGCTTACAAGCGAGAAGCCATGGGTCACGTGTGAGTATTTCATTAGGATGATAGTAGCTGGATAGTTGGTGCAATGAGACTTTGCAGCCACCATAGCATCTGACACTAGTCTCACGCACGAGATACTTGTTTCAATTGGCCATGTGTTTGCGCCCCCTCTTCTGGAATTATGCCTCTGCCTTGTACCAAAAACAGTTTCTTCTTTGTAGCTGTCTAAACTGATATCCTTGTTCAAGGACGTTTGAGACATACAAGAGCTACCTACGGCATCCTCTTCACTTTGCATAGCAAGTGCAACGGAATTACAAACACTGTACAGATCTTTCTCACAGCCATCCTTATCAAAAACTTGCACTATAAAATGTGCTCTTTTGATGAGTTTGAAAACTGCAATGTCTCCTTCACGGAGATCATGATCTATTGAAAAAGAATGCCATCCTTTCTCGAAGGACATGCTGCATTTGGATCTGCAAACATCCACTGACCAGATTTGGCCGCTCGGTCCCGTTTCAAGAGTAAATCTTTTGTGTAGTTCATGCCTGTACTGTTTAACAAATGCAGCAGGGAGTTCCTGGAATGAAGGAAAATTATCATAAAAAATTGCCCAAAAATGCTTCAGGTTCTCTAACTAAGAACAAACCAAGGTCCTCTGAATAGTTGAAGAGGGTCAAAACATTAACCAGAGATGGTTTACGAGTGCTTACTAGCTAAGATGCTGTACTGAACCATTTTACAAAATCCAAATAACATATAATGCAAATGTTTGATGTGTTGATAAATCTTGACCAATAAATGCCTACTAAATGTTGTATGATATCTACTTGTAAGATTGGAATATAGTCAAATTCAAAAATTTATTTTTAAAAAAAAGTGACGTCGTTAGGTAAAAGCATACATGCAACAAAAAATGTCAAAGAAACCATATATAACATGAGAATTGTCTAATATCATCGATATCCGCTCATAAATAAAAGATAAGTAACGTCTGATATCATTATATGCGCATGAAATGTACATTGTCTGATGAACATGATATCAACTTATAAGCTCATAAACATATATATGATGACTTTTGTCTAATATCACTATATTTTCATAAAACATATAAGATGAGCTTACCAGAACCGAGTTGTTGATGTCTTTGGTGACGATGCTTTCCGTCATTATTTTGCAAAAGGCGGGGACACTGGGACCTGGCGGCTGGCCTTCTCCGTGAGTCCTGTAGCAGTTCTGAGTGCATAAAAGGCATGCAAGAAGCGGACCAGCGTCAATATCATCCATGCTCGGACACACCACACACACACAAACAAAATACCTGTAGATTATTGTGATTCCGCTAGTTTTTATCAGAATAATCACGATCTCCACGGTCTTGCATCCACAATGCAAGGAGAGGTCACGATAGAGCACTGAGCATGCATGGAAGGAAGAATAGAAACAAAGCAAAAACAAAAATAGAAGAATACAAGCCTTTTTCTTCTTTAGGACCATTCCCTTTGACGCTTTATTAGGAAAGGGTTGATAGGGGCCATTAAAAGCACTCTCAAGAAGGACCCAGAAAGGGGCTGGGCCTTTGTGTTTGCTAAGTTTTGTACTTTTGTTGTGTTACGCATAGCTTTCGGGCGGAAGGTGCTTGTAAAGTTGGTAAAAAATTTAATGCACTTGAAAAAGGGACTGGTGCCCATATTCCTCAACCATAGTATGTTTTGGCATTTCTTCAACGTCTTTCTCACAACTAGCAAATCACCCTCCCGTTCTCCTTTTATGCTTATTGCAGTTTTTATTTCCCCAAAAAATCCTATTCTTTCTAATTGCAAAACTATTGTAGCTCTCCCCTTGACTCCAAACACTCAAAGAATATCTTTTTCTCCATACGCCTTGGTCTTCTTCATGAAGATCAACTTTGTATACTTGAATATCTTAGCAATCATAGAGAAAGACTTGCCTCTTTGCTTCAAGTTGTCCAATCGCACCTCTAGAAGCTGGACACTTTCATCGAAGAATTCAAAAATGAAGTTGCACTTATCAAAACTGAAACACCTTCCCAAATACCTACCTTAGCTAAAATTCAAAAACTTGAAAGTCAAGTGAAACAATAGTATATACATCTGTCCACGAATTTTGGGCAAATGTACTTCAAAGTTCAACTACAACTATCGCTCGACCTTTGCCTTCACCTTCATTTATCTTAGCCATGTTCACTAAGAGTCGTATGTTAGAGCACAAAGCTCTTAATGTTTGTGTTAGAGATATTATGAGCTCCCAAAATACTATTGAGAAAGCTAAGAATTTTATGAATGAGAATCTTCATTAAAACCATAGCACGGATGTAGAAACTACTTTACAACATGTGGTTCAATACCTCCACATTGAATGTGTTATCGTTAGTATCGTAAATCAATATCTACTTTTTTTTTTCAGACTATTTCCATTACATTTTTTGTTGATTGATTGTTTTCAAATTATTGAATTTATCAATTGATGATCCTTTTATCTTCCACATTTTATTTCATTATTTTTGCTTATCAAAAATCAAAGTGTTTGACCATTTTCTATGTTGGGCCTTAGCTTCGATGTCTATCAATGACCCATTTGATTTATCACAATAGCCAAGAGCAGTACTCAAGTCGCAACTCCACCCACTCATTGTTACCAAATATGTAGATCAAAAGCCAAATGTTGCTATTTATGACTTGCATATGAAGGTGATTTTAAAGTGTTTACAATGAAGTCCTTAGCAACGTGGCAAAGCTTTTTGTGCACACATATTCTTGTTATCTGAGACATGGACTTTAATATTGACTTTCGCGTAAACTCCATTCAACAAAATGTATTGTCTTTTTTTTCCTAGGGTAGGATTGTCAATCCTGCATCAAGAACCCTCTACCACCACACAATACATAGGCAAATCATAGTTTTGCCTTTTGCAAAGCAATGCCAAAAAAGGTTCAAATGGAAACTTAGGGGCTCTAGTAAAAATGCAGTCATATTTTTCACATTTGTCACCGGTCAGGAATTGTGAATAAAAATGCAATGGCGTGTTTTTTGCATTTTTCGACTATCAAGAATTGCGAGTAAAAATGCAATGTTCAAGAAATGAGATTTTGCGACACTGGAGGAAATGAACTTTTGTGACATTGTAATCAGAAAATGAGATTTTGCTACCCCAGTATTCAGGAAATGAGATTTTGCGACACTGTCACATTTCTCACAAAAGTCATATTTTTTGCTCTCCCTAATGACAGTTACGTTCATTTCTACAGAGTGACAGTCACGTTCATTTATGCAGATAGACTATTTACAGCTAAATGTCACTGCTTATCAACAAGCAACTTATGAGAAGAACCGGATTAATGCTAGCAGAATCCAGCACACTAGCACGCCAACTGGCAGCCATATTTGATGACCTAATTGCTTAGTATAAGTAGCTATTCATATTTCAACATCTTAATTACGAGATCAAGTATTGAATCATTAGCTCTCTCTCAAGCCTGCGAGCTTGAACACTCTTGAGGATCCTAGCTCAGTTCATTAGAGTTGATTACAGACTGCTATTGCGCTTACTGCTTATCAGTAGTTGCGCTTAATTCAAACTTACATGAGAGAAAATATGGGCCCAAAGAGGGCCCTATAAGAAATGCCATGTAGGAGAGAGCAAAATAACTATAAAGTAATTAAAATATCATTTTCTAACTTCTTTACGCATCTGCCCACACTCCATGTAAATGAATGCACCTTAGTTTAGTCATATCAAACTTCACTCGTGCTTAACCACAGTTAAAGTATAATTTTCAAAATGCTGAAATATTCTCTCCCAATAGTTGGGAACACTCCAAAATTTGAATTACGAGTGACATTTCAGAAACAAAGCCTACGCCATCTCTATCTTCAGGGTCAAACAAGTGTTTAGCGCCATCTCTATCTCCAATGTCATTAGCGCCATCTCCAACTTTGTTATTGTTATTGTATTGTTTGTTCCTATACTATTGTATTGATGACAAAGCTTTATCATCTTCATGTGGATCTGACACCAGAAGATGCTCTGCCCAAGACAAGAAATTCAAAGCAACCCAGATTATCAACTTCTGATATGATCCGATATAGGGAGAAAAAGCTAAAACATGTAGATTTATGGTCATCAAAAACATTGTATCCTATTGATCCAGGTTCATTGCAACATCTGGATTTTCCTTCGGTGAGTCAATTAATATTCTATATGTGTCATGACAAAAATGCCTTTTGGGTTATTGTGAGAATTTGATGCTCTATGGGAATGCACATTAAATGCAAAGAATACATTATTTGGAAGAGAAATCAAGCAAAATATCAAAGGAGTGCGAAGAAAAGTCTACAAAGTTGAAAACTTGTTTGGAAAAAAATGAGATGTTCAAGAAGGAGATCCAAAGGTTAAAATCTTGTTTGCATCATTTTACAACTAGTAATGATGAGATAAAAACTACATTTCAATCCATGCATATCTCATATTTGTCTCTTGTTAAAGATATGGATGTGCTCAACAGAAAGGTCCGAAGCAACAAGAGGAAAAGATGAGTAACCAAGGATATATGTGATCTATCATCCAGAGGAGGTTATAGAAAAAGACGAATCCGTGCATTCAAGTAAGTTATAGCTATTTGGTATGGAATATTGCTTGAACTTTTTCATTCATTCATAGTCACTAGTTTGTTATTTATTTATTTTAACTTTCTGTTGATTTGCTTGTTATGTTGTTGTGAATATTATGAGTGTCCTAATTTCTACTGACAATTTCATGAACATTATATTTAGAATGCAGATCAGCATTGGTTGTTGAAGACCATTTGGCCGATGAGATTTTCATTGGAAACTCACTAGGCTCTATCTTGACTTCTAAATCTATGAAATCAGTGTTAAACAATAAGAAAATGAAAAACATAAAGGGTTCAATCATTGATAGCATTATGAATGAAGTTGGAAAAATATTAGACACTACATTGGTTCAGGGGGCATGTGATTTTTGTAGCATCAATAAAGAAGTATGCAACAATGTTTAAGATGATACATGAGGCATTTGCACATGTACGTATTAAAAAGTTTCCAATCCCACGACCATTTCATCTTTTAAAAAAAAGAGACATGTTAAACCAAGGTATGCAGACAATAGTTGGTATTCCATCCCATATCAATGAAGTGTATTGCTCGAAAGGAGAATGTCTAGCATATAACAATTCCAACAATTTATTTATTGATATTAATCAGCTACTAACATTCATCATGAATTATTATGGTATTACAAATGAGAATGTCAATAACAAGTTGATATTTGTTCTCAAGTTAGATGAGTCTGAAATTATAAAAGGACAAAAAATGGAGAGAGTCAATCTTACGATCATGAATGGAGCACTTTCAAATTCAAAACACTTAGAAGGCCTAAGCTTTAGTGTTCAATCAGAAAATGATATCTGGTGGTTGGCAACATTTTCTTCGCATAATCTATAGGGATTATCATTTTAATATGGATTTCATTTGGAAAATCTTCTCTATGTTAGTATTAAGAGGCTAAATCATGCTTTTGTTTTCTCTTATAGATATTTAATACAACGTCACATCCTGCCACCATAAAAAATCACATGGAGGGAATTTCACTCAATATTTTTGGAATTGGCACTTTCAACATAGAATGGCATTTAGCAGGAGATTTGAATAATTAAAATGTATGTTCAATGTATCCCATGGCGCTAACTTTAAACACCCTTGTTTGTACTGCATGAAGACAACAAAAGACATGAAAAGGAGTACAGGAATATCAAGAGATCGAGAAGATCCTATTTGGAAACCGTACTACCGATTTCTCTTCAAAATGTTCATATCTATATATTGCATGCAGAGGTGCATATAATATAAAAAATATTATTATTTATCTTCACATCTTGTTTCATGGAATTCCGATCTAGAGGCAGATGTGAAGGAAGATATTTCCATATTTGAGGATGTGTTGTCTAAAGCAGACTTACATAAAGGCCATGTTAAAATTAACAAGAAAACGTCGAGCTATAAGGTAAAACATGAAATATTCCATGCAAGCTGAGCATTGGAGGATCCAAAGCTCGAATATTTTATCAAATTATTCTGGCAAACAATCCAAGATTCAATACTCAATTTGGAAAGAGATTATAGCTGCAACTCGAGATTTCGAAGAAGATGGTTCTACCCGTATACACAAAGGAGAAGTTTGGAAAAAATTAGACGGCATGGAGAAATAATTGAGAAAAGATAAATTTTCAAATACTGATGTGCAAATGATACAGAAAATAACGAGTGAATTTGTGGATCCAATTCGAAGTGCATGGGATGTAGATCATATAACACATTATATGGCAAGATTTTGATGTTACACTACTATTGCAAATATGTGCAATTACTTTACATACTTTTGGTACTGATTTGGATTATGTTTTTATGACATGCAACACATATTACGACATCATGTGACATTCTTTGCAAGAAATAGCGGAAGTCTTAGCAACACTGCACATCAGGATCGTGCTCTTTATTGATTCCTCTACATCAGATGCTGCTCTAGTTGTTGATGCACCAAGGCTTGCTGCTGTTTGATCTAGTTTCTTTTCGGCAGTTGGGTCTTTTTTTTGTGTCAGGGAGAAGTATGGACTTGGCTCATTACATTCGCCGCGTCCATTTACATTTACTTTACTTTATGCATAAGCAGGCCTTGGGCCCTTTTTTATTCATTAGTGACACTTAGACTATATGGTTGGCCTTTGGCCTTACTCTTCATTACTAGGCCATTTGGACATATTACTGGAGAGTGGGGGCCTTCTTGGAGGGCGCACTATTATCCCTCCCAGTTGGGCCCTAGCACCTGAAGCTTCCTTTTAGGGCTTCCTCTTGGCTATAAGTAGGGAAACTGTGTCATTTGTTATTCAGCTGATGATATGGATCTCCCTCTTTAGCCTCCTTAATCTCTCTCTTTCCTGCTTTTAGAGTTAAGTCTTGCTTATGTGATGCTTTCATAGCTTAGCTCTAGATCAGTTGTGGCTCTATTCATAACTCTTGCATTTTGCGCCTGAGAGCGATACTCGGAATCTTGCTTTGGTATTTAGGATTTACCCTTTTCTTTTTATTTTTCCTTCTATTACTGAGGTTCCTGTTGTGGAAGCATTTTCTGAGATTTATCTCAGATTTAAGTCTCTACTCAGTACTCCCTTATTCAGATCTTAGAATAAGGACATGATTCATTATCAGGACCTGGTGGAACTCGACAAGCATACCTATAAATCTAAGATTGACAAAATGTTCACCAAGTTACACACTGATGAGTCAAGTCTGTAGATGATTGCCCAATTCACAATAAAAAATGTAGATTTGTTGAGATTCAGTCTGCATTTGTTTTTTTTTTCTTTTGTTAAATATTTCTGACGATTCGGACGCTGGCCCTTCCACTTTTGAAATTGTTTCTTTCAGTGGTAAAAAGTTTGAAAAGTCGAAGATTGTAGATATAGAAAAAATTTTTATTGATACGAGCGTTAGTTTAGAGGATTGTACAGATTTTGATCCTGCACGAAATAGGGCATCGTTTATTGGCCCTAGAACTCCCAACACCCTTTCACATTGCCTACTTATAATATAGATAATAATGCTTTTTTGACATTTTCGGATATATCAGATGTTTTTGATTTAACTGAGGCTGAGACTCTTTGCATCTTGAACAAAGAGCTTGATGAATTTTCAAATATAATTGATTTTGATGCTGATGACCTTCTCCCTTGGTGTTGACGATGTACATAATGATGAGCTTTATTCAGGGAAATATTGAGTTTGCTCAATTGTACTTTGTTAAATTTTTTATTTAATATACAAAATCTCATTTTGGGTCTATTGCCTATTGACTTGTATAAATTTGCATGCTTTTTGAAATTTTTTTATAATTCGTCGATTTTGTATTATGACAAATTTAGATTCTTCTATAAAACCATTGAAAAAGTTATAGTATATACTTGTTCTTTGTGCTAGTCCCACCATGTTGTTTACTTTTATGAAATGCCGCTCTTGCTTGCTAATGACATTTTTCGATTCCTTGCAATGACCATATGCTAAGACTTCCGCTATTTCTTGCAAATATTGTCGCATGATGTCGTAATATGTGTTGCATGTCATAAAAATATAATCTAAATCAGTACCAAGAGTATGTAAAGTAATTGCACATATTTGTTATAGCAGTGTAACATCGAAATCTTACCATATAATGTGTTATATGATCTACACCCCATGCACTTCGAATTGCATCCACAAATTTACTCGTTGTTTTTTCTATCATTTGCACATCAATATTTGAAAATTTATCTTTTCTCAACTATTTTACCATGCTGTCTAATTTTTTCCAAACTTCTACTTTGTGTATACGGGTGAACCATCTTCTTCAAAATCTTGAGTTGCAGCTATAATCTCTTTCCAAATCAAGTATTGAATCTTGGATTGTTTGCCAAAATATTTTGATAAAAATATTCGAGCTTTGGATCTTCCAATGCTCAACTTGCAAGGAATATTTCCTGTTTTACCTTATAGCTTGTCTAAGAATATTGTGTGGAACTCCCTCCATGTGATTTTTTATGGTGGCAGGATGTGACATTGTATTAAATATCCATGAGTGAATGCCATGGTCTTCTTTCATCACCTACAAGCTCTTGTTGCTTCGGACCTTTCGCTTGAGCACATCCATATCTTTAACAAGAGACAAATATGAGATACGCATGGATTGGAATGCAGTTTTTATCTCATCATTACTAGTTGTAAAATGATGCAAAGAAGATTTCAACCTTTGGATCTCCTTCTTGAACATCTCATTTTTTTCCAAACAAGTTTTCAACTTTGTAGACTGTTCTTCGCACTCCTTCGATATTTTCGTTGATTTCTCTTCCAAATAATGTATTCTTTGCATTTACCGTGCATTCCCATAGAGCATCAAATTCTCACAATAACCCAAAAGGCCATTATTGTCATGACACATATAGATTATTAATTGACTCACCGAATGAAAATACAAATGTTGCAATTAACATGGATCAATATGATACAATGTTCCTGATGACCATAAATCTACATGCTTTAGCTTTTCCTCCCTGTATCGGATCATATCAAAAATTGACAATTTGGGTTGCTTTGAATTTCTTGTCTTGAGCGGAGCATATTCTGGTGTCAGATCCACACAAAGATGATAAAGCTTTGTCATCAGTACAATAGTATAGGAACAAACAATACAATGACAATAACAAGGTTGGAGATGGTGCTAATGACACTGGAGATAGAGATGGCACTAAACACTTGTTTGACCTTGAAGATAGAGATGGCGTAGGCTTTGTTTCTGAAATGTCACTCCTAATTCAAATTTTTGAGTGTTCCCAACTATTGGGAGAGAATATTTCAGCATTTTAAAAATTATACTTTAAATGTGGTTAAGCACCAGTGAAGTTTGATATGACTAAACTAAGGTGCATTTATTACATGTAGTGCAGGCAGATGCATAAATAAGTTAGAAAATGTCATTTTAATTACTTCATAATTATTTTTCTCTCTCCTACATGGCGTTTCTTATAGGGCCATCTCTGGGCCCATATTTCTCTCATATGAATCTGAATTAAGCACAACTACTGATAAGAAGTAAGCGCATTAGCAATATCTAATCAACTCTAAAGAACTGAGCTAGGATCCTCAAGAGTATTCAAGCTCGCAAGCTTGAGAGAGAGCTAGTGATTCAATACTTGATCTCTTAATTAAGATGTTGAAATATGAATAGCTACTTATACTCAGTACCCCCTTATTCAAATCTCAGAATAAGAACATGATTCATTATCAGGACATGGTGGCACTCGACAAACATACCTATAAAGCTAAGCTTCACAAAATATTCACCAAGTTACATATTGATGAGTGAAGTTTGTAGATGACTGTCCAATTCACAATAAAAAATGTAGATTTGTTGAGTTTCAGTCTGCATTTGTTTTTTTTCTTTTGTTAAATATTTCTGACGATTTGGAGACTGGCCCTTCCACTTTTGAAGCTGTTTCTTCCAGTGGTGCAAAGTCTGAAAAGTCAAAGATTGTAGATATAGAAACTCTTTTTATTGATACGAGCGTTAGTTTAGACGATTGTATAGATTTTGATCCTTCACAAAATAGGGCATCGTTTATTGGCCCTAGAACTCCCAATACCCTTTCTCCTTTTGATAAATCTCTTATCACATTGCCTACTTATAATATAGATAATAATGCTTTTTTGACATTTTCGGATATATCAGATGTTTTTGATTTCACTGAGGCTGAGACTCTTTGCATCTTGAACAAAGAGCTTGATGAATTTTCAAATATAATTGATTTTGATGTTGATGATCTTCTCCCTGGTGTTGACGATGTACATAACAATGAGCTTTATTCAGGGAAAGATTGCTTAAAAATAGTTGTGGAGGAAATGCGCAATAAAGAAGATGATCTACCGACATTGAAAAGTGGACATAATATTGATGGAGAGACAGTAATCAAGGAAGACAAAGCTGAATGCGTAAGTTTTGTATCTTATTATGTACTAGTAGATTTGTTATGTCAGATTATATACTGGAGCTTACTTTGGATTTGTTCATTTCAGGAAACAATTTTCCTTGATGATTTTGCAATTCGTCGAGGAGGGCAGAGATCTTCTCATGGAGAATTTTCAAGAGATCATGCACTGGGGCATTATCTAAAGTTTTTCAAGAATAATGAGATAAGTGTTGCCCATTCAAAGTTTCATCAACATGGTGAGACAATAATTATGGCAATCAAGGCACTGTCTATTTTTTTTTTGGAGGACATAATTTTAATAAGGTGCATAGAATAATTTTTGTAAAGAAAACTATTGAACTTAAAATTTTAGGATATGGACCAGTGAATTCCATGCTAAGATCATCTCAGTTTGCATTGTATGCTACCTACGTTGATCTGAGTAAGCATGAAAAGTATGAGCTCTTGGATCCATACAAAAGAAGGAAATTGTTGCATGATTCAAAGTTGCAACTTTCATTAGAAAAAGTATCAGAAGCAGAGTATATTTTGCTCAATTGAACATTATTTAAAAAAAACACAAATACCACTATTAAGACTATTCACGTTTTTTAATGAAAGATATCATCTTATAATTCAAATATCGAATATCAAGAATGTATAACTAATTAGATTAAAACCACTGTATATAGTTTTGATATAATTGAATATTTTGAGTTAAAACCTAAACACTAAGCATCATTCAAATTGAAACTTAAATATGACATCAAAATTGAACATGATATTCAAATTGAAACTTAAACAAGACATCAAAATTGAACACTATTTCTAAAACCTAAACATCAAACGTCATATCCAATTTGAAACTTATATAAGACATCTTAATCGAACATTATATTATAGTTGAAATTGAAACAAGACATTGATAATTGAGCATTATTTGTAAAAGCTTAACATCAAACATCATATCAAATGTGAACTTGAATAAGACATCCAAATTGAACTCGAATGAAAAGGATGTACTTTTGGTATTTACAACGCACATGGTTGTGCTTGGTGCAAAACTTTTTGTACACATCTTGGTAGAGGACGATTGAAGCTATAGTTGATGAAAAGTTCTTCACCACATTTAATAGGTTTGATCACACAAACCATTACATATGTAGCTTTCACATATCTAGAAAAATAATCTTCTTTTCCATTGATGCGTTCTTCAAAGTCACAATTAGTTAATGAAGGGTGACAAATAGAACTATTTATATATGCAGCAATGTTTCCATGTATTTCTAGACGCCCATCGATGTACATACGATGTGCTTTTGAAACACTTTTTCCTTGCATGCGTCTATCTTCCAAAGAACAAGCATTGGAATTTAAATCATATATTTGCATTCTCCATTGGTGGCGATATAGAGCATGCCAATCACCCCAATTATGTTCAGGTCCTGCATATGGCATTAATGTGACAACACTATTCAAAGGGACATCAATGCTAGTCAAATAAAATAAACCTAGTCCGGCATTGGGAAACCACTCACTAGGCTTAATTATGTACATATGACCCCAATATAAAAATGATGTCCCACATAATGGTAGTGGTAACCTATCACGCCAACATGAATATTACTTTCTATCAAACGACTTAACTAATGCATGTAGATGAGGAGGAAGGGGAGATTCAGCCAACGAATTTAAAACATTTTTGGACAAGTCGATAGTACGTAAAGAACTTTGTTCTTTTTCAAATTTTGTCAAAATGCGTCCAAGTTGTGTTCTTTTTTTTAATGGCATAGCTAAGATAGAAGAATCTGTACGATTTATGTTGGGTGTAATGGGATGCACAATATCTGTATTTAGTGACATCATGAGAGATATATAGGTAAGATAGTTTTGTTTGTTATCTTTTCATTGTTTATTCATGAGTTATATTATGTATTCTACATTTTGGTAGATCACATTTGAGTCATAAAGTGCATTTTCATAGTATCTTCACATGGTGAGATTGATGTAACAATGAATAATGATTTTTAACTTAACAATGATTCTTTGATTTGTAGTCTAACAATTATCATTTTGTTGATTGATTTGTAATCTAACAATGATTTGGTTTTCATTGTTTGCTTTTATAGAGAAAAAAAGAGATGCATGTTAGAAGGAATTAATGGTCATCCAAACAATAGATGATGTATGTATTTATCATCTTAAATTGATGTTTTGTTTGTATATATTTACAACAAATTTATACAAGATGAAGTAGAAAAAGATAACCAATAAACAATCATTCCATACATAATGAGATAGAGATGATCAAATACAAAAGTTTATATTCATAATTCAAAAAAGTGTACATATTCGCATCTAATTCATGAAAAGAGCATTAATACTAATACTCTTTTTTTCTACTTTTGCAAATACTAAAAATACATCAAATCTAAGAAGTAATAGTAGGCTTCTTAGTCTTCGCTATCTTCTCCCTCTTCGTTGTCCGAAGCCGAATTTTGTCCTTCACCTTCGCCTTCGTCCCCTTCATCTTCATTCCCTTCTTCTCCTTGGTTTCCTCCCGTACTTTCTTCCACAAACGAAGCGGATGCCCTCTATATACACATTCACAAAACAAATTAATAATTACTAGCCAAACACATGTCATAAAATTGAAATGCAATACAAATTGTGTATCAAAAATAAGAGAAATATAAATTATGTAACAAAAATTTACTTTTGGATATATGCCTTGTGCCACAAGATGATCAACCAAGGCACTATAGCCATGGCGATATCCAATATTGTACTCGGCATTTGTATACTTACGTCATAATCTTCAACGTACATCAACACAAATCAATTATTTGAAAAAAAACAAAAAATTATTGATAAACAATAAAAATATGAAATGCAATTAGCTAAAAGAGAATTGATTACAAATTGGGCATGCATATTGGCCTTGCCTCTCGATCCAAGGTGAGATTGGCCTAAAAGATTAAGCCTTGATTTTGTTGCCTCTCTTTGTTGCTTAAAACACTCGGGATTAGGATGCTTGGATTCATACGCTTATGACGAATATGCGTACACATACTCGTCTTCGCCCATTTGTCATTAAACCGATTTGGTTGTGAAATCTCACGGTACAATATATCAAGTATCTTGTCTACAACATGTCTGTCAAAACGAATCCACGATCTTGTTGATTGGATTCTCCTTCATAAAGACAAAGGGCTTTCATCATTTGCCTTTCCTCGGGAGATAGCATAGTATAAAAATCTCACACTCGATCGGAATCCGATCCCGAGGCTTATCCTCTTCCACTGGAAGAGGACCTTGGCCTCCTGCTTGATGCTCCACTACCACTAGTAGACATGACTATTGAGAAAAAGATATGAAGTTGTGAAAAGAACTTGGAAATATATCAAATGTGAAAAATGAAAGTGTGTGTGTGTGTGTGTGTGTGAGTGAGTGAGAGAGAGATGTGTGAGAGTGAAAAAGAAAAGCAAACTTTTAAATGTGTGAAAAATGAAAAGGAGGTATGAAAGAGTGTGTGAAAGAGAAAGAGAGATTGGAAATTGGAGAGTGAAAGATGTGTGTGTGTGTGTGAGAGAGAGAGAGAAAGAGAGATTGGAGAGTGAAAGTTGTGTGTGTGTGTGTGTGTGTGTGTGTGTGTGTGTGTGTGTGTGTGTGAGAGAGAGAGAGAGAGAGAGAGAGAGAGAGAGAGAGAGAGAGAGAGAGAGAGAGAAGAGTGGAGAGATTGAGAAAAGAGTGGAGAGGAGTGAAAAGAAATGAAAGATTGAGAGTGAGAGATTGAGAGAGAGAGAGAAATGAGAGATTGAAAGCTTGAGAGTGAGAGTGTGAGAGCTTGAGTGTGATAGTGAGCTTCGAGAAATCCACAAGAAAGCATGGAGAAATATTTAATGAGGGCATTTATATTCATTTTTCAGATTTCAAGCATCGCGTGGCTCTGCCATGCATTATTTTGCCACACGTGGCAGTGCCACGCAATTTTCTTTTGCATAGAGAGACGTGATTACGGCTTGGAATGTGTCATATAGTGAGTGGTTTGTCAAAAAGACAAATTATGGAACTAAAAAAATGATTTGACTCAAATTCTATAAATATTTTTTGAGGACAAAAGCATGTGGGTGATATGACATATTCTTAAGCATGAATTTTTAAGAACAAAAGCATGTGATTGATATGACATATTTTGGGTACAAGAGGACCATCTTTTCTTTGAAGATTTTAATGATTTTTTGAAAAGGACAAATGAGTAGAATTATATTTTGATTTGATATGAGACAAGTAGATGTGTTGATATGGTTGGTACAAAATGACCATGTGTTTAAGAGAATTTTGTGATTTAAAAAAAATGACAAATGTAAATATGTGGTTTGATGGCGCATATAAGTTGTGGACATTATTTAGTTTATAAAGTATTAATTAATTTGCTATATATGTGTCCCTTAGAAATCCTATCTGACTCTTTTGGGTCAGAACATACTGGGTGGAACGTTTTTTAAAAATAAAAAAACATGTGTTAAGCTGGGTGCAATCTTCTTCTTCTTCTTTGTAATACACTGAGGGACGCTAGATATACTACTACTTCCATGAAGTATGGTACCAATGAGCTAATAGATTTCGAGGAAAATGGTTGTGTGCTGTGCGGTTAAGGCCAGTTGAAGGAAGATTAAGGATAGAAGAGATTTGAAATATCTGTGGGTGGAATCCGAGGAGAGATTGGAGGTGGGTTTTTTTCGTCAAGGGGTTGTTGATCGATGGAGATGAGAGCAATTGACAAGAGCGCAGGGGAATGTGATGGGGTATTTTCAGACTTTGTGTTGAGTGGATGGAAAGGAAATAACTCGGTGGACATTGTTAGATGATTGCTAGCGTTGAGGAATGGATCAAACATCTTTGTTTGTGAAATCCTTGGCTGTGGTCTTGTGTAGAGGTGCTACCACCAATGCTAAGAGGATCGCCAAGACTAATTGATTGTATCATAGTCAAATTTGATTTCAGAGGATCATTGAGAGCGTAAAATGGGTTTTTCTTGAGATGGTGATGGGGGGGACAAGGAAAAATTAAGCATTTGCAATGTCCATCTGTTGAAGTGCTCATGCTCCTATATTAGATCTCTGTTGCCGTAATCTCTTCTTAAAATAAAACTATTGCTCTCTTGTCCTTCCAAGCAGCAAACTAATCATCCTGCCCAAGGACTAGATTCAATCTATCAGGAGCCAAAATTGATTTTTCCAAATCATAGATTGACCAAGTTCAGTCACTCGATCTTCTATGTCAAGTGATAAGGACCAAGATCTTGTATTGGACATTCGCTAACTCCGATTCTATCTTTAGATTTAAACTCTAGTTAGCTATAGGCTTACGATCTACAAATTTGATAATACCATCATGATAGATAACTCACTTGCCAATCAATAGAGCATTTTGTCTTTGCCTTTTTGAGTTTTTAAACTTGGATGAAAGTAAGATCTTCATTCAAGTAGATTTTGGTATCTCACTATATATATCTCTTCTCCAAAACTTCATGTAGATGACAAGAGAATAAAAGTCGTCAGGCTACCAAGTAGTTTCCACATTTGTGCTATGGTTTTAATGAAGATTCTCATTCAAAAAAGTTAGCTTTCTCAATAGTGTTCTGGGAGTTCATAATATCTCTATTACAAGCATTAAGAGCTTTGTGCACTAACAGACGACTCTTAGTGAACATGGCTAAGATATATGAAGGTGAAGGCAAAGGTGGAGAGATAGTTGTAGTTGAACTTTGAAGTACATCTACCCAAAATTCGTGGATAGATGTATACCATTGTTCCACTTGACTTTCAAGTTGTTGAATTTTAGCTAAGGTAGCTATTTGGGAAGATGTTTCACTATTGATAAGTGCAACTTCATTTTTGAATTCTTCGATGAAAGTATCCAACTTCTAAAGGTGGGATTGGACAACTTGAAGCAAAGAGGCAAGTCTTTCTCTATGATTGTTAAGATATTCAAGTATACAAAGTTGATCTTCATGAAGAAGACCAAGGCGTATGGAGAAAAAGATATTTTTTGAGTTTGGAGTCAAGGGGAGAGCTACAATAGTTTTGCTATTAGAAAGAATAGGATTTATTGGGGAGATAAAAACTACAACAAGCATAAAAGGAGAAGGGGAGGGTGATTTGCTAGTTGTGAGAAAGATGTTGAAGAAATGCCAAAACAAAATATGGTTGAGGAGTAGGGGCACCAGTCCCTTTGCAACGAGGCATTTTTACACCTGCAGAAGGGCAATAAGCATCAAGCACATGATCAAGTCTTGTGGTTGTGATGGCAAGAGAGATGGAAATGTTCATGGTAGTAACTAGAACGTTGGAGAGAGAGAGAGAGAGAGAGAGAGAGAGAGAGAGAGAGAGAGAGAGAGAGAGAGAGATAGTAACAAGATTTCACATAGTCCCTCTTGACAAGTCAAAACCAACCCCTTTGAACCCTTCAATTTATAGCATAATAGGTAAGCACAAAGTTGTATGAAGTCTTACAATACAGAGTGCCATTAAGTGAAGCAAGTTTAAGGACACTCAACTGTTACCTGCCACCATCCCACACAACAAAACCGCACAAGTTAGTCACGTGAGGAAGACATGTGTCATAGCTGAGAGCATATGTTATTGGAGGCGATTTTGTGAAATTCAACAGTAACTGAGGGTGTCATTATTTTTACCTATTTTTTGTGAAAGATTTCAGATCCTTAAGATCCAATCTACTTGAATGATCTTTCGTTAGAAAGAAAAATACACTACCAATCTCACCAATGTAGAAAAATCAGCATCTACACACAATTTGAGATGCAAAAACTAATAGAACTTGATCATACTTGAATGAAATGATTATGTACTGTTTTTGTCTGTACAAAACTAGCAAGCTACTGTATTTCACACGTGTGGATCCAAAAATAGCAAATATAGATCATTCTACACATAGAATTGCAAGCAATCACCAAGATAGTGCACCAATGGATAGTAGAACCCAAGAGAACCATGTATAAGCATGAAATGAGATAGAGAAGAGAGAAGATGACTCTCTCCACGAGTTACATCCTTTTATAGTAGGTCCAAACCCTATTTGGCCACTTGGCTTTCCCACCAAAATGCTAACCCTACTAATTTTGGGTCTAGATTCAATGTACCCAACTTATTCAAATTGAATCTACTCAAACTCGCATTCTATCTTTCCCACACTTTCAAAAAGTGTTTATTGAAATAAAATTTAGACTAATGAACTTTGAAAAGTCAACCTATAAGTCTAAAACAAGTTTTGGCCTCAATATCCCAAATATGAAAATATTGCAAAATGTGATGAAACTAGTTGAATCTTTCACACTCCCTCTTCAACTAGTTTTAGCATAGACTTTGATAATA
The DNA here is from genome assembly GCA_029204225.1 of Diphasiastrum complanatum. Taxonomy (NCBI): domain Eukaryota; kingdom Viridiplantae; phylum Streptophyta; class Lycopodiopsida; order Lycopodiales; family Lycopodiaceae; genus Diphasiastrum; species Diphasiastrum complanatum. The sequence goes on from CM055110.1 coordinate 10,050,953, forward strand.
CTCCAAGTGAAGTCCTATGATTCATGAACAAGTCTTTTCCCAATGCTTTGGTGAATATATCATCTACACATTCCCTTGAAGACACATGTTGAAGCTCCACCTCCTTTGCAATGACTCGCTCCCTCACAAAATGATATTTGTATCTCAATATGCTTGCTCCTAGCATGAAAGATAGGATTGGATGCCATTCTTTGGGCTGATTGATTGTCACAAAAGATGATTGGGCTCTCTGAAAAATACAGCAAGTGAAGATCCTTGATCATCCTTTTGATCCATACCATCTCCTTTGTGCAATGTGTTAGAGCTTTGTACTCAGCCTCACTAGATGACAATGAGATAGTGGCTTGTTTCTTTGACATCCATGATATAGCTACATCACCTATGAAAATACAGTAAGAACTAATGGATTTCCTATCCATTACATCTCCAGCATAGTCCGAATCTGAAAATCCAAAAAGATTAGGTGATGATCCCTCATACAATATGCCAAAATCTTGAGTTCCAATGATGTACCTCAAAAATCGCTTTCCTAGCTTCCAATGCTCCTCACTAGGATCTTGCATGAATTGACTCAATCTTCCAACACAATAGCTTAGATCAGGTCTAGTAATGGTTAGATAGATGAGTGAACCAACTAGCTTTCTATAGAGAGTAATGTCCTCGAAGGATCTTTCATTACCTCTTATAGTTAGCTTTACATGAGACTCCATAGGTGTATCAATAGCTTTTGCATCTACCATATGAAATCTTTCTAGAATAGAATTAGCATACTTCTCTTGACAAATGAAAGTAGATTGAGAAGATCTAATGACTTCTATTTCTAAAATGTAATGCAAATTACCAAGGTCATGCACCTCAAACTCCTTCTTAAGAGCATTCTTGATATCCTCCACATCTTGATTGTCTCCACCCCTCAAGATGATATCATCCACATAGATTAGCAAGATGGTAACATCATTTCCAGCAAACCTTTAATAAAGTGAATGATCATACTCACTCATAACAAAGCCTTGAGAGAGTAAAAAAGTGTTAAGCTTAGCATAACAACTCCTTGGTGGTTGCTTAAGGCCATACAAACTTTTTTGTAGAAGACACACATGATTTGGCTTTGTTGATGAAATGTAGCTCTCGGGTTGCTCCATGTATACTTCCTCCTCAAGATCACCATTCAAGAATGCATTTGAAATGTCCATTTTCCATAGATCCCATCCATAAAGTGTAGCAAGTGAAATGATGACTCGAATGCTTACCATCTTTGCCACGGGTGCAAAGGTCTCATCATAGTCAATTCCTTGTTGTTGAGCATATCCTTTTGCCACTAACCTTGCCTTGTACTTGCTGATAGATCCATCTTGGTTTGTCTTCACCTTGAAGATCCATTTGCATCCAATATCTTTCTTGTCCTTAGGCAACTCCACCAATCTCCATGTTCCATTTTTCATAAGAGCTTGATACTAGAGATCCATTGCTTGGATCCACTCCTCTTCTTTCCTTGCTTGATCTACACTTGTAGGCTCATCCAAAGAGGTTAGGAAAGCAACATAATTTTCAGAAACTACTTGCTTACCCTTTTGATCATATGTGAGCCTTGAAGGTACTTGTCTTTCTCTTGATGTTCTCCTTGGCTTTCGACTTGATGAAGGTCCATCATCACCACCATCCAAAGTAGGATCCTTCTCATCAACATCAAGAATGTTAGATCGATCTACTTTACCATCAATCATGCTTGAAGAAACCTTTGGAATGTTCCCCTCATAAAAAATGACATCTCTACCAACAATCACTTTGTTAGTAGAAGGAATGTAAACCTTGTAGGCTTTACTCACCTCACTATATCCAACAAAAATACCTCTTCTTGAAGATGGATCCTCCTTGGTCCTATCATCAAGAGTAATGTTGACATAGCATGTGCATCCAAAGGTTCTTAGAAAGTTGACACTCGGCCTCCTCTTGAATAGCATCTCAAAAGGTGTCCTTCCATCCAAAATAGCACTCGGCCACCTATTGCACAAGAAATTGGCACACAACAAAGCTTGATCCCAAAATGGTTTGTCAAGATTAGCACTTAACCTCATAGCTTTAGGTCCTATTCTTCCTTTCAACCAATCCATTTTGTTGTGGGGTCCTTGATGTTGTATACTTCCTCTTGATCCCATGCTCATCACAAAAGGCCTTGAGCTTGTTAGTTATGTACTCACCACCATTGTCACCTCTCAAGCACTTGATCTTTGTGAAAAATTGGTTCTCCCTTGCATTCTTGAACTTGACAAAGACATCATACACTTTATCCTTGCTCTTTAGTAGATAGATCCAGCAAAATCTACTAAAATCATCAATGAATGTTACATACATCTTAGCTCCACTATTGCTAATTGTAGTAAATCCACGAATATCCGAATGTACAAGTTGAAAAAACATGCTTGTCATTACTATACTCTGTTCTTCTCTTATTGAATGTTGCTTATAGTGATAGGCCAAACCATATCGCTACCGTATCAGGGCGAGTGCCATCCTGATCAGTTTGATGGTTTTCATCTCTATCTTTAATTTTTACAAATGAAATGTAATGCTTATAAAAAATGACCTACATAATATAAAGCCAATTGCAAATGTATAAGTAGCTTGGACTGGTACATGAAGTTTGGAAATCCATGCTATACCAAATTTCATACTTGTAGACAAGTAATGTATGGTTCTTGTGCCTTCTTGAGCAAATCCATGCTATGCAAGAGTCTGCAAGCAATCTTATCATTATTTTACATTGTGAACCATGATCGTGACTAGAAATGCAATCAAATACAATACCCGTATGCATAGACAATAGTGTTCATAGTCATTTATTTATGGAATAAATGAGGGCAATCAATTTTTTTTTTTAACGAAGTGATTCTATGTGTTGCAGTAATATGTGCTAGAGAAAGTGGTATACGATAAGCAGACTTAAGCAACATCCCGCAAGTATTATGATTAACAATCTCTTACATTGCTGACGTATTTTCTTGAAAAAAAAATACACCAAAATATGCGAGAAATGCCAACCTAAATGGTAGACACTAACGACTCTGTGAACTGTCCATTTTTGCTTTTGAATGCCTTTGAAAATCATCTAAATCCGTATCCAAGTTTACACATAGCATTACATATCCATACACAAGCCATATATGTTATGGTCATAATCCCGAACTTCTGAAAAAATCATTATCAAAGCTTTTGTGGTAGTATGCTATAGTATATCTCTTGCGTAGCTTGGAGAAGGAGTACCAAGAATAGTATTCATACCTTCTTTTGCAGTACGTCGGAATCTAGAAGTATGATATTAATAATCATGCTATGTTGCTTCTATACTGTGAAAGACGGAGATGATAGCAAGTATCGTCAAAGAATATATGTTTTAGAAAGTGCTCATGATGATAATAGAAGTCATACACACAAGAATCATTAGTGTAGCTCATCGCTGGATTGCAAGTGAACAAAAAGGCTTAATATCTTATCGCTAGATAGTGGCGATTCATTTCCATATAGCGGTAAAGTAAATCCATCATTCGATATGCATGCTAATATGCAAGTATATTGCTTGGACAATAGCGATTAGTTGCTTTAAAGAAATACAGATCAGTAGTATGTGCTCTGCACAAAGCATGCGTGAGGGTATTTCATGATAAAATGTATGCAAAGAGTTATAATTCTTTTGGCCCGCAATAGCATGCTTATGTATGTGTTGGCAGATGCATTATAACCACTATGAGCAGCGATGGACAGCGTGTTATTATCCATCATTCAACCACAAGTGATTTCTGGCCAGCGATGGCCTCATACATGCTTTATCCACAACAGTTGGCTAGCAATGTCTTCAAAGTAAATCTGGCCAGCAATGGCTTGACTAACCTCTTATGAATAGATGTGGTTTAGCCACAAAATGAGTAGCAATTAGTAGAAGGTAAGCAATAATGCCTCATGCATAATCAAAGCCAACACACATTATCAGAGGCGCGATGCAATAGGTCGCACTACAACGCCTACAATAGATATGTGAATTCTTTACTGACAAGCATTTTCATAGCAAGAATAAATCAACGTATAATGCACTTACCGTTGGAACAATGAATCGCTTCTCTAGTTGTATGAGGGAGAGCGCTGCAACACCAGATCTGTCTTTGCTAAGAGGAGAAGGTGAAGAGAGAAGGAGAGCGTGGGATTGAAAAAAAGAAGCATGCCACCTCCTTTAAGGTGAAGACACTTGTGGAAGAAGCAACCGATAGGATGAAATACAATCAATCTTAGCCATTGAAATTGCAATAAATACAAATGGAGGTTTAAACATTTCCCACCAAAAAACCTTTTGAGAGTCATATACCTTGCAAAGCTTATGATTCCAAGTAAACAAAATAGCATAGAGTACCATTCAGGAGAGAGAGAGAGAGAGAGAGAGAGAGAGAGAGAGAGAGAGAGAGAGAGAGAGAGAGAGAGAGAGAGAGAGAGAGAGAGAGAGAGAGAGAGAGAGAGAGAGAGAGAGAGAGAGAGAGAGAGAGAGAGAGAGAGAGAGCTCTTTCTACTAATTTAATTGTTGATTATCAATACAAAGGAAATGGTCTCATTTTTATAGAAATGAGATATAAAACTCATTTTTTCATGTTGGCCACTTTATATTTAGTTGGATCACAAACTCAACGATCAAAATTATTTTGTGTTTCAAGAAACACAAAATAGTAAAGTGGCCAACATGAAAAAATGAGACCACTTTATTATTTTGTGTTTCTTAAATGTAGGAAAATAAAGTATATAATGGAGGGTGGACCAATGTGGGTTTCTCACCCTCATTCTACTTCTCTCTTCTACACTCCTCCTCCTCTTCAACTAGCTCATTATTTGAACTCTTTTGGAAACAATCAGTGTGGAAGGCAAGTATGACTATCACCTATTGTGGAGCACTAGACAACAAGCTCTCCTCTCGGATTTTTTGACTCATTTGAAGCATTGATCCAGGTGTGTATCTGGCTGCTAGCCCAACGAACTACTTGTCAATGCCATACCTTGTTGCAATGCATATGAATTTAGTATACATGTTTTCTTAACTATGGACAATCGCAATCTGTTGCCCACACCTTGTCAAGGTGGGTACAACGACTAATCATTGATGGGTAGAGACACAACCATCAATCATTTGTGGTTTTTATCACTTTTTAGCAGCGTTGTCTGGCCAGTGGAAATGTGCACTATTTTTTGTAGTATATTCACAACTGTTGATCGTTGCCTGGCCAACGGAAATGGCACTACTCTCTATAGTATATTTTTTATTGTTGATCGCTGCCTAACCAACAAAAATGTGTGCTTCTTTGGCAATTAGTTTGCAATTGTTGGTCGTTGTCTTTGAATGGAATCTATCATACATTATGGATACTGCCCATGAACGACACTTTCTTGCAAAACTTGTGGGATTTCTTACATTACTCATGAATGTTTTCTCTACGATGCTTGTAGTGTATGGGCGCCCACCTTCTACTATACTACGACACGTTTATGCATTGAAGCTCTCCCTTTACTACTAAGGGATTGACAATGACGTCCCCTACAAAGGTATGACATCATAACATTCACTAAATCATGGTTCATTGACAAGTATAGAGGTATGATGGATAGGATTGTAAGATTACTTTGTAATAACAACACACTCCTGGTACTGAAATAAGTAAGTTTGGTAAATAGATACTTCACCCATAAAAATCGATGGCAGGCCTTGTAACTTGGTGCTACTTCTAAGAAGGATGTGTGAAAGTAACTTCAGGATCTGGTCTCGTTAATCATTATGCTTTTAGAACCAAAGGCCATAACCAAGTGGAAGAAAATGATCATGTCGACCTCTCAGGAAGATTCTACTACACGCATTCGGGCGTGTTCTCACAAAAACTCCAAGTACTTAGACGGGTTTACAAATGATGAAAGGAAACGGTTAGACGTTATGGGTTCCATAATAGTGTAAGAGTATGCTGGATTATAAGTAGTGTACTTTAAGACATTCCTCAAAACACGATGCAATAAACTAAATATTAATAAACATTACTAAAACATGTAAAGGGCACTATCAATACAAATGGTCCAATAGAATGGAGAGATGGGTGAATCAATGGTCCAATAGGATTACGAGGTTGTAAATGTGAGGTCCAATCATCTTTGAGTGTGGATTAGCTCATGGAGCTTCTAGTATCATTGTACTACTCATTCTATGTTAATTGATTTTGGAGATTGAGTGGATTTTGAGTGTTATTGGTTTTCTAGCTTTCTCTCTCTACTCGAGAGCTATTGATAATTTTCTCTCTCTACTTGAGAGCTATTGATGATTTTTTCTCTCTACTGAGAGCAGCTTGTTTTTACTTAGATTATTTTTGGAACACTTCCCACATGTGTGAGTGAGAGTTGGAAGTGATTGAATGCATGTAATAGTGTGTTTTTGCCATATAATCAAATACAGATCTCAACCATCAATATTATCCAGCCATTGTAAAGTGCTAGGCATTTTCATTTCAGGTATCCATGACAATGTCCTAGTTTCATTTTAGTAACTCACATGCTTTTAGTGATTTACTACCTTTGCAACATTTGTTAAACAATGAGAATTTTCTTGGAACATGAAACCGTACATCTATCTTCACCGACATTATCTCTAAAAAAATGGGATTCAAGTCAAACTATGTCTATTCTTTTCACTTACTTGACCAAAAATGAGTTTCTATTTTGGCTAAATAGCTATCATTTGAAAGCATGGCAAGAATCAATTTCATTCAGAATTGCAATAATCAATATTTATTCAGAAGTACAAGAATCAATTTCATCAACGACAGCATCTTTCAATTCATCTCCTCTTAGATGATTTTCATGATCACTTTCACTTTCAAAAATTAGTTCATCATCCTGACTATTAGAATTTATATTCTCAGCATCTATGGAAGTGGGTGCTTCAAGTATGGTTTGAAGATTTACTACATCTCTAGGTAACTCAATCTCATAGTTAAAATGAAGGTTTTCCATTTCATTCTCAACATTTGCACCCTCAAATACTCGTCGTGAACGTGGTTCAACTTGAGCTACAAACCACCATATCTTGTTTAGTTCAACTTGAGCTACAAACAACCATATCTTTCACCAAATGACACATCATAAATATTTTGTATAGTTCCTACATATTCTATGTCTCCTGAGATGGGATTCTGATCTCGTGCACTGCTTTGACTTTCTTGTTGGAAAGATGTAATTACACCACAATTGTGTGTGTATCTCTTGTTATCAATCCTTTCAACACAAAAGTGAAAAACAAAAGCCCATATAGCATTATACATTTTGCACTGCACATGACAAACATGAATCTCACAAAATGTGAATGAACATGGTATTTCAAAATGATTAAACAAATATTGTTATAAACAAGAATGTTCTAATAATGAAGTATCTAAAGAATAATACCTTCCATTCGCATCCTCTTGCAAAGTGGATAAGTGGTTGGAATCATATGGACAAGAGAAGAAAAAAAGAACGTTGGCTAGAAATAGACACCCACATAATAGACATAGGGATCATGCTGCACCTTCACGTGATGTTGAGCCATTGCCTAACCAATGCACCATAGAATGGATGGTTGACACACTCCAACAAGCAAGATTAAATGGACAAGTCATATCTGACATGGAATGGGACTTTGCAAGAGGATGTGATTGGAAGGTTTGTTTATTGTTTATTGTTTATTGTTTTTTTATAAAATACAATGTAGCTTGTATAATGATTGATTATTGTTTTAATTACAATTAATATGTGGCAGTATCGAAAGTATAGTGCAATGTGGGCATATGGTCGTCAGCACCCCGTTGAACGAGTTGATATGAAACTATGAACGTATGATTGCCGTGTTATGGCATCTTTTGATCAAGAAAGTCGGAGTAGTGCACGAGACCAAAGTCCAATCTCTGGAGAGCTTGAGTATGTAGGAACTATTCAAGATATACATGAAGTGTGTTTTGGTGAAAATGAAAAATAGTTTTTGCTTGATGTGAAATGGTTCAAAATCAATTATCAAGGGTCAAATGCAACCGTGAAAAGAGATCGTAGTGGATTTTTTGATCAACCAAGACATTAAGCATGGATTATTTAGACACATTGGTGTTGTCGTGGACCTTAGTTTCTTGTTGGAACAAATTTTTTAACTTAACATTGTTAAATGTGCAGGTATTTTTTCAACCGGATCGACTAAACAACAAGTGGTGGTATGTTGTTCAAGTAAAGCCACGCGCTAGACATGTATTTGAAAATGCATACATTGAGAATGAATTGGAGGACTTGAATATTGACAACACAAACATGGTTGATGCGGATATAGAAATATCGCCAACTTCTTTAAATATTATAGAAAATACAATAAATGAATTGAATGATTTTGACACAAACAACAATATTGAGAGAGGGTCTAATTACTATAGTGATGATGAAAATCATCTAAGCGGAGATGAGTTGCAAGATGTATTGGGTGATGAATTTGAATCTTGTGATGATGAATAATATATATATATATATATATATATATATATATATATATATATATATATATATATCACAATCATTTTTGTGATGAAATGATAGTTTACGTGATTGTTGCATCTTTATAATACATTCTTGCATTTTTCAAGTTTACCTTGATTTCAATCTACTAATCACTTTTGATTCATTTTAAATCAAATGCTTTCAATGCAATCTATATCTTATTAAAGATCTAGCAAAAAATGATTGACCAAAGAAAACAATTACTGAGCATACGTTGATCATCTATAGTCGCTTCAAAAACATTTTTCTTTTGAAACATCCTTACTATACTTAAAATCTATTAAAGCAATATCTTCATATCTTACCTCTGGTCGAAGCACAATATTGATTTCATCAGAGCACAAAAATTTGACACAATGATCATTTGATTTTTAATTCACAATCATGATCACATAATAATCATTTCATTATTAGTCCACACTTATTTAAAGCCTGGAAAAAATTCCATTTACTTTTAAATTAGTCATAGGATTGTCTGTTTATCGAAATATTGTTCAAATAGTTTTAAGAAAAAATTACAACAAATATATTTTGCCACGCATGGCAATATAAACTTACAATTCTCTGGAATTTTCTCTAAAGATTTGCCACGCGTGGCAGTGCCACACGTGGCAAATCTCCAAAATTACAACAAGTATATTTTGCGACGCGTGGCAATATAAAAATACAGTTCTCTGGAGTTTTCTCTGGAGATTTGTCACGCGTGGCAGTGCCATGTGTGGCAAATCTCCAAAATAAATGAATATCAAATTGCTAGGTGAGAGGCGGTTAAATAACAGCCTTCTGTGGCACTTCCACGTGTTGGTTTACCATGTGGCACAATTTTGGCGCTCGCTTTTTTGAATTTTGGGTTATAAGAAATTTGCGTGGCACTGCCACGCGTGGCAAAGCCACGAGGAAAACAAAAAATCATTGCCGGACCCACCTTCAGCCTGGATTTGACCGGCAGGGTCCCTGGAAAATAATGGACGTGGATGTGCCATGCGTGGTAGAGCCACGCAAAGAAAAATGTGCAAATTTTGATTAAGTATCGGGTTTGCGTGGTAGCGTCGCGTGACAAAATACCATATGTGTAGTTGTGACTATAACTAAAGGTCTTGTGAGATCAATATCGCAAATTACATAGGTCCTATATATTGTATGTTTTGTGAACAGGATCCACACAATTGAAAAAATTCCATATCAATGGTTAAATAAATTTTGTCTTAACTACAATTAAATGTCATGTTGGCAATGATGCACATCATGCATTTAACTATGTTGTGAGTGCTAAGAGAAAATAATTTGCTTGTTTTATCAACGTGTTTTTATTTTTTGAAGTTGTGTGTCTTATTGTTAAAGAAGATTCATCCTCTCTCAAGTTTTGAGTTTGTGGTAGTGGTTCGGCAATTTTGAAGCACATAGTGATATATTTTAAGATGATAAAGCATCTTAAGTTTTACTTTCTCTTTTTCTTATTCTTTCAGTAAAGACAAATATGCATAAAAAAGTAGCTCGATGTTTCTATGAGGCCGAATTTACAGCATGCAATTGTGTCTGCATGTTCAAGAATGTTTGAGAGAGAGAGAGAGAGAGAGAGAGGTTTATTAACGTCTCTTCCATGCCAAAAGGCATATAAGTCTAAAGATACATGTCAAGTGTGGTAACAGAGGGAGCATGCGTAACGACTCCAAGTAATACAAAATAAAAAGTACATGTGTAGGACTAATGTGCTCTAAATGTAAGTGACTAACATGAGTACTATAACCGCAGTATGAATGTAACAAGAAAGTCTGAAAGACCCAAGCCAAATGTGAATCATGAAAAAAGACGTGATAGGCATAGCTGCTGCATGGATGGTTGAATGTTGTCTCTGGTGTAGACGTTGAAACATAGGGCCTCACATAACGGGACGTGTAGTTTTCATGGTCGTCTGAGGTAGGGTGGTGAGTTGTCTCTGCATCCTAGGTCTAAGAATTATAGTCTTTACGGAATAACGTAGCCAATTTGGTTAGTCGGTCAACTATGACCCAAATTGCATCATTTTGTTTATTTGTATGTAGCAAACCAACTACAAAATCCATCAAGATACTATCCCACCGCTTAGTAGGAATATCCAATGGATGCAACAATCTACCAGCCTTCAAGCACACCGTGTTATTCAACTAGCAATGATCACAATTCAACACATAAAATTCTACGAAAGATTTTAGCTTTGGCCAAAATAAGTTCCTTAATACCCCAAATATAGTGTACGATGTATATCTAGATGCCCAACACAAATCCAGAATAAACCTATGGAAGAAAACAATAAATCTCAAAAATGATTTAAGTTCACTTACTATTAAATTTGAAATTGGCCACTCAATTTGTTGAGAAATTGATTTAAGTTCTCTTACTATCAAATTAGATAGAGTGACTTTTCGGAATTAATTATATTCTATGATCTACAGACCTAGATGCTGGTAGACCATGTGGAAGTTCACTAGGCTGCAGGGACAAAATAGACTTGGCAATTTTTGGCTTGGCAAAACTCAAATGTGGATTGGTCACCAATGTCACACATGTCTTGAGGAAAAAATTCAAGTTGCGAGGCACTATTTTCATCCAAATCATCTAGAAAGAGGAGAGGATGTGGTGGTGGAGGTGATTCAGCTATAACAGGTGTTGGATTTGCAGAAAGATGGTCGTTTCCTTTTGCAAGACAGGAAAAAACTTTATTGATATGAGAATTATAAAATTTCCCTTCCCTCTCATATTTTCAGCAAACCCGGCCAAGTTAGCAGCAAAGTTTTCGTTGATACCCAAGGGATCAATCTTGTTCTTAACGTATTCCATGTAAAGCTTGACCCAGTGTGATGTGTCCAACAAGTCAATCATCCAAAGTACCTTATCTCCAGGTCCAACGGCGTTATAGGTAGCACGATCTTTTCCATTAATAAAACTATGCAACTTGACAATTTTTTTTCATGCAAATAATCAAAGTCTGAATGAATTGATTAGGGGGAGGAAGGGGCTCCCCATAACACAGGTTTACAGCATCCTGATACCATCTTGAGGACTAGACGAAGTAAAAAAAGTTCTTGTAAGCTTACGAATCCAAGTAAGATTTGTTGGACTTCTATGCTCAGGACCAAATCCATCCAGTGATGAGCATCCGAAAAATTCTGAGGCAGCCGACAAATCTGAGACAATCAACAAATCTAAGGCAGCCGACCAATCTAAGATAGCCAACAAGAGGAGGCAACCGAACAATCAGACTAGGTCGAACAATCTGACTTTGTCATCAGAGAAAAGTCGATCCAAGACCTTATGGCAGTTCACCTACTTGTACATAGTCTTTATTACTTACACGGCGGTTACCAACTACAAGGCGGCTATAATTAGTTAAGTAGGTACAAAAGCATTGACCTGAAAGACTTGAAAATATCTTGTAAATAAATATCTTTTCAGTTAGTTATCTATATAGAGACGGAATCTCTAAAATATCTGAGCCTCACAAAAATTGCACTCATCACCTTCATGCCCATGTACTCACCTACTGATTTTTTTTATTTTTTATCACGAGTATAATTTTACACTATTGTTTTGTTTCTAATGAACATTACAACTGTTTATTCATCTTGATTATTGCTGGTTACTGTTGCACTTCCGATCAACAGCCATCTGTTGTTCTACTTCCGCTGCTATCCCAATGAATTCCAACATGGTATCAAAGCGGGTAGTTTAGTAATTTGGATTTCTATTGTAGGTTATCAGTCTTATTTCGACCTAGACATCGTTCAGCAAGTGCACAGCCAACAATATTCTGATATCATTGTTTCTACGAACGATCTCTCACTCTATACTAGAATGGATCCATCTTCTAGTTTTGGATCCATCTCCATCTGCGTAAAAACATCTGAATCTCGTCATCAGCCCGGTCTGCTATATCTATGCTTGATCATACCGATGATTAATTAACCTTTCTTTGGTTAGTAATAGATATCACTAAGTGTTCTTAAAGTAGCTTACAAGAAATGCTAAGCAGAGCATGCAAACAATTAACATGCACAATCCTAATTGAGAAGACTGATAGAGTCAAAAGTCCAGTGAGCATATTTAAGGGTGAGGGGTCAAAATATATAGTCAAACTCATTCGGAGTCATAGAGGAGTCAAATTTGTCGAATGTCATGAAAGGTCGAATTTCACTGCCCTCTGAATTAGTTTGAGTCAACTTAGGTTGATGTCAATTCAACAATCCTTCAAATGATATTCAATTCAAAATGGTTCGCACAGTCATTTAAATATTATTTGAGTTGAGACAATTGATTGTGTTAACTTCCATGTATTTCTATAGGTCCTTTTTTTTAGCAGGTTCTTGTGCAAAATATCAGGTCTAGGACATTGTCATGGATACCTGAAATGAAAATGCCTAGCAATTTACAATGCCCGGATCAAATACAGTTTTAAGAAACACAAAATAATATTGTTGGTTGAGATTGTGATCCAACTAAATATTAAGTGGCCAACATGAAAAAATGACTTTTACATCTCATTTTTATAAAATGAGACCAATTCCTTTGTATTGATAATGAACAATTAAATTAGTAGAAAGAGCGCTCTCTCTCTCTCTCTCTCTCTCTCTCTCTCTCTCTCTCTCTCTCTCTCTCTCTCTCTCCTTAATCACATCTCTCTCCTCACGTTCTCCTACCTCTCTCTCTCTCCTCTCTTGCTCTCACAACAGCCAGTGCCTCTCTCACCTCCGACATGATTACTACATTCATAAACATACAATACATTACAATAAACCTTAATATATTGAAATGAAGTAGAAAAGAAAATCGACTACAGAACTTTAATGCATATTGGAGTGAGACTTTCATACCTGTGATAACAAAAGAAGAGATAGATATGCGTTTAGAGCCTGCACCAAGATGCAAAAGAATCATATAAGCGACAACGTATAAGAATAAAAATTAAAACATTAGAATCATACAATAACTCAATGGACCCCCCTTCAAAGAGACTCCAACAAGCAAGATCAAATGGACAAGTCATATCTGACATGGAATGGGACTTTGCAAGAGGATGTGATTGGAAGGTTTGTTTATTGTTTATTGTTTATTATTTTTTTATAAAATACAATGTAGCTTGTATAATGATTGATTATTGTCTCAATTACAATTAATATGTGGTAGTATCAAAAGTATAGTGGAATGTGGGCATATGGTCATCATCATCGCGTTGAACGAGTTGATATAAAACGACGAACTTATGATTGTGGTGCTATGGCATCTTTTAATCAAGAAAGTCCGAGTAGTGCACGAGACCAAAGTCCAATCTCTGGAGAGCTTGAGTATGTAGGAACTATTCAAGATATATATGGTGTGTTTTGGTACAAATGGAAAATACTTTTTGTTTGATGTGAAATGGTTCAAAATCAATTATCAAGGGTCAAATGCAACCGTGAAAAGAGATTGTAGTGAATATTTTGCTATCGATTCAACCAAGACATTAAGCATGGATTATTCAGACACATTGGTGTTGCCTCGTCATTGTGAACAGGTGTGTCACATGACATCTTTTTTTTCTCAATCATAATCAGTAACATACACTATTTCATTACAATTCACTATTCATGTGGACCTTAGTTTCATGTTGGAACAAATTTTTTATCTTAACGTTGTTAAATGTGCAGGTATTTTTTCAACTGAATCGACTAAACAACAAGTGGTGGTATGTTGTTCAAGAATAAAGCCACGCGCTAGACATGTATTTGAAAATGCATAGATTGAGAATGAAATGAAGGACTTGAATATTGACAACACAAACATGGTTGATGCGGAAATATCTCCAAGTTCTCTAAATATTATAGAAAATACTATAAATGAATCGAATGATTCTGACACAAATGACAATATTGAAAGAGGGTCCGATTACTATAGTGATGATAAAAATCATCTAAGCGGAGATGAGTTGCAAGATGTATAGGCTGATGAATTTGAATCTTGTGATGATGAGTAAATTATATATATATATATATATATATATATATATATATCACAATCATTTTTGTGATAAAATGATAGTTTACGTAATTATTGCATCTTTATAATACATTCTTGTATTTTTCAAATTTATCTTAATTTCAATCTACTAATCACTTCTGATTCATTTTAAATCAAATGCTTTCAATGCAATCTATATCTTATTTAAGATCTAGCAAAAATTGATTGACCAAAGAAAACAATTAGTGAGCATATGTTGATCATTTATAGTCGCTTAAAAAACATTTTTCTTTTGAAACAGCCTTACTATATTTAAAATCTATTAAAGCAATATCTTCATATCTTCACTCTGGTCGAAGCACAATATTGATTTTGTCAGAGCACAATAATTTGACATAATGATCAATTGATTTTTAATTCACAATCATGATCAGATAATAGTCATTTTATTATTAGTCCACACTTATTTAAAGCCTAAAAAAATTTCATTTACTTTTAAATTAATCATAGGGTTGTTTGTTTATCAAAATATTGTTCAAATAGTTTTTAAAGAAAAATACAACAAAGATATTTTGCCACGCGTGGCAATATAAAATTACAATTCTCTGGAATTTTCTCTGGAGATTTGCCACGCGTGGCAAATCTCCAAAATTACAACAAATATATTTTGCCCCGCGTGGCAATATAAAATTACAATTCTTTGGAGATTTGCCGCACATGGCAAGTCTCCAAAATAAATGAATATCAGATGTTAGATTAGAGGCGGTTAAATAACAGTCTTCCGTGGCACTTCCACGCTTGGCTTTACCATGCCTCACAATGTTGGCGCTCGTTCTTTTGAATTTTGGTTTAAAAAAATTTGGGTGGCAGTGCCACGAGAAAAAAAAAATCCAATGCCGGACCCACCTCCAACCTGGATTTGACCTGTAGGGTCTCTGGAAATTTTTTGGCATGCATATACCACGCGTGACAGAGCCACGCATTGAAAAATGTCAAAATTTTGATTAAGTATCGGGTTTGTGTGGCAACATCGTGTGGCAAAACGCCCATATGTGTAGTTGTGATACGTGCATCGTCACTATTTCTTGGCTGATCAGGTTCACCTGTTCTCATCAACACCTAATTTCTAAGTTTTAGGGTCTCTTTCCATGTGGCCAGTTTAGCTACGTGCATCATCACCATTTCTTGGCTGATCGGGTTCAACCGTTCTCTCCAACACCTAATTTCTAAGTTTCTTGCACTCACCCATGCGTACTATCGTTTTTCTCGTTTTAAGAAAGAAAACAGATGTCCCTTAGGAGATGGAATTCATGCATTTATGATTCACATGCATCTTTCGATTCTCAAAGGTACACGTAAATTTTTTACCAACTTTACACGCACCTTCCTCTCGAAAGCTACGCGTAAAAAATTTTACACAACAAAAGTACAAAACCTAGCAAACACAAAGGCCCGGCCCCTTTCTGGGTCCTTCTTGAGAGTGCTCTTAATTGATCCTATCAACCCTTTCCTAATAAAGCGTCAAAGGGAAGGGTGCTAAAGAAAAAAAAGGCTTGTATTCTTCTATTTTTGTTTTTGCTTTGCTTCCATTCTTCCTTCCATGCATGCTCAGTGCTTCTCTCCACTACTCTATCGTCAAAGCACTCCTAAACCATCTCTGGTTAATGTTTTGACTCTCTTCAACTATTCAGAGGACCTTAGTTTTCTCTTAGTTAGAGAACCTGAAGCATTGGATGGCATTCTTTTTCAATAGATCATGATCTCCGTGAAGGAGACATTGCAGTTTTCAAACTCATCAAAAGAGCACATTTTATAGTGCAAGTCTTTGATAAGGATGGCTGTGAGAAAGATCTGTACAGTGTTCGTAATTCCGTTGCACTTGCTATGCAAAGTGAAGAGGATGCCGTAGGTAGCTCTTGTATGTCTCAAACGTCCTTGAACAAGGATATCAGTTTAGACAGCTACAAAGAAGAAACTATTTTTGGTACAAGGCTGAGGGATAATTTCAGAAGAGGGGGCTCAAACACATGGCCAATTGAAACAAGTATCTCTAGCGCGAAACTAGTGTCAGATGCTATGGTGGCTGCAAAGTCTCATGGCACCAACTATCCAGCTACTATCATCCTAATGAAATACTCACACGTGACCCATGGCTTCACGCTTGTAAGCATCAAACCCCAAGACAACATTAATTACGTCGTTCATTCCATGTCTTTTGGGGCCGTTAATTGAGTGGGTAAGCCTAGGCAACTATAGGAAGTAGAGCTAAGCAGTAGGGCACATGAGCGACTTGAGCCTATTTGATACCTTACAGTTAAAGCACCCCTCGCCGTTCCATTGTAGAAAGTGCAATTGGTAGCACAAGGTGCTGGAACCAAGCCTTGTTCTTTTAAAATGAGTAAGGGAGGGGCGGGGGGGGGGGGGGGGGGGGGGGGTCACTCCTTTCTATCTTTCAATATCGGTCACCTTCCGCCCACTCATCCATCCTCACTACCTACACTTATCCGCGCACCGAGATACACATTTGGCCCCATTTACATGCCAGTATACCAGAATTCCCTGGCTTCGCTTCTACACTTCTTTCCCCATGACAGTCCAGTTGACACCCAAGCCCCTTTTCTCACCACCTCCCTCCACACCGCTGCTTCGCTAGCCTTTCGTACCAAGCCCCATCCAAGCAAGACCTGATACACATCCCAATTATTGTACACTCCCTAGTATGATGCCGAGTGCCTTCTCTTCATCATCTGGTCACCTATTCATGTATTCATGCTCCGCATTTGCTTCGATTTTCCCAGCGCTCTTACCACCGTTTCCTCTACCATAAAAAGTGTGCTTATAAACACTCTGAAGGAAAATGTCTTACTGACCTTCTTCCTCAGTTCTTCCTCCTCCACTCACCTAGAAGACCTTCGCACTTGGACCAACTATGTTACTAGCTTGTGTACCATCTCCACTGATTCACCTATCTCTATATCTCCATGCCCATCTGAGTTCTCCTTCTTAACATCCGATATGGTACTTGCTGCCATTAA
This sequence comes from Diphasiastrum complanatum, assembly GCA_029204225.1. Taxonomy (NCBI): domain Eukaryota; kingdom Viridiplantae; phylum Streptophyta; class Lycopodiopsida; order Lycopodiales; family Lycopodiaceae; genus Diphasiastrum; species Diphasiastrum complanatum. The sequence continues at coordinate 10,068,541 of CM055110.1, forward strand.
GAAGATAAACTCCCATAAGGCCAAAGATATCGAATATCTCGAATTTGAAATCCTTGCCCATTCTAGAGGTGGTCTCTTCTTATACATACTTAGGGATCCTTTTCTACTACTCGACTTGGGAAGGGGCATGTCAAGCTTTTCATTCCCTCAACAAGTGAGCTCATGATAGTACTAATAGTAAGTAGATGGTAGTGGAGTTCACTATTGGGATGACTGAGCAGACGTTTCAGTAATATATAGTTAAGTTTTGTAAATTATGTATGCTGATGGGAGAGGTCAGCATAGGTTTCAGTAACATATAGTTCCCACATCTTCCTGCTGGGCTGTCTCAGTGGGGGTCTACAACATCTTGTTCGTAAGACCTTTTAAAAGCACACTTTTGACTACTTCATGGACAATCTATTAGACTAACTCATAAAATCCTTCCAAAAGCCAGGCTCTTTAGGTCTACTATCTAATAACATTTTGTTTAGAGGGTGAGACGGTGAGTCGATAAAAACTAAAAACTAAAAACTACAAAACTCTAGAAAGTTTGCTCCTCTAATGAAAGCATCTGAAGCTCTGGCTAGAAAAAATTGTGATTTTTAAGTAAAGATTGTTTTGCCATACTTTTTGGAGGCATATTAGTTAAATGGTGAAGTGCAAGAATACTTTCCTTCTTTTGTGTGAAAATGTTTAACAAAGATAGCGATGACAACTAGAAACAGGTTATGAAAAGTGGGCATCGTACACCATACAATTGTATATTTGTACTACGAGCCTTGGTAGGAACTCGAGCTTTGAAAAAGGTCGGTTTACTGATAAGAGCATTTGATATATCGGCTAGAATGTTTGAGAGTTTTCGAGTAGATTGCTTGCATATTTATTTAGAGTTATATTAGCCAAATTCTGAAATGCAAGTGGACTTACCTTTGTTTTGATAAAGTTGATGGGAAAGACTCGAAATGTGTATATTTGCTAGTTAAAGGCTTTCACTATGAAAGGCATATACTTTTGCAACAAGCCAATCACTATTGAGTTTGTTGGGAATACATTGATATAATTTTAACGTCTCTCATCAAGGTTGACTAGGTTAGGAAATTGTCAAGGGGTTTATCTTAACTTGTTTTGCCCAACATGACTAGTTTGGCATAAAGCTTAGAATGAATGTGATTTTTTATGAAATGGCAAAGGGCTGTGAAGGATGAAGAACTCTTCAAATTAGCTTAAAAATGCAAGCATGTTACACATGTTATATCGACTAAAATTTGACATTTATGTAGATTTTCAGCAATCTAAGAAAAGTGTTTTAGATGCACACACGCATATTGCGCAAATGCTTACCCTTCATATCATAGTAAAGAAATGTCATGGCCCATGATGATATTCTAGAGAGAGAGAGAGAGAGAGAGAGAGAGAGAGAGAGAGAGAGAGAGAGAGAGAGAGAGAGAGAGAGAGAGAGAGAGAGAGAGAGAGAGAGAGAGAGAAAATATGATAAAAAATAGTGCTCGAAAATACTCGTGGTTCCATCTGATTAAGTTAAAGCCCTTTTTCTTCTCTTTCTAAGATGACATGCAACTAATTGCTTTAACTCATATGTATATTATTGACAAACATATGCTATAGTTTTGTTAGAAGCTAGAGCATAAAAGTTTATTATGTCCACAATCTTTTGTTCAAATCATGATCACATGTTTGTCAGTTCTTGTAGATGTTTTAATAAAAAGCCGTTTGTTACTCCTAGTACGTCTCTAATAATTTGTAGTTGTTGTGATGATGTTCAAAATTCAGGAAATGTGGGTTCCTTTTTATTTTCCATTCTAAATTGTCGTCAAACTTCTCTTACATGGTTCTAAGAAACAAATGTTTTTCTAATAAAAAGAGAAAAACTATAACTAAGGGTCTTGAGGGACCAATATCGCAAATTACATAGGTCCTATATATTTTATGTTTTGTGAACAAGATCCACACAATTGAACAAATTCCATATCAATGGTTTAATAAATTTTGTCTTACCTACAATTAAATGTCATGTTGGCAATGATGCACATCATACATTTAAGTATGTTGTGAGTGCTAAGAGAAAATCATTTGCTTGTTTTATCGAATTGTTTTTTTTTTTTTAAGTTGTGTGTCTTATTGTTAAAGAAGATTCATCCTCTCTCAAGTTTAGGGTTTGTGGTAGTGGTTCGGCAATCTTGAAGCACAAAGTGATATATTTTAAGATGATAAAGCATCTTAAGTTTTACTTTCTCTTTTTCTTATTCTTTCACTAAAGACGAATATGGATAAAAAAGTAGCTCGATGTTTCTATGAGGCCGGATTTATAGCATACAATTGTGTATGCATGTTCAAGAATGTTTGAGAGAGAGAGAGAGAGAGAGAGAGAGAGAGAGAGAGAGAGGTTTATTAACATCTCTTCCATGCCAAAGATACATGTCAAGTGTGGTAATAGAGGGAGCATGTGCAACGACTCCAAGTAATACAAAATAAAAAGTACATGTGGAGGACTAATGTGCTCTAAATGTAAATGACTAACATGAGTACTATAACCGCAGTATGAATGTAACAAGAACGTATGAAAGACCCAGGTCAGATGTGAATCATGAGAAAGGATGTGATAGGCATAACTGCTGCATGGATGGTTGAATGGTGTCTCTGGTGTAGACGTCGAAACATAGGGCCTCACATAACGGGACGTGTAGTTTTCATGGTCGTCTAGTCATTTGAGCCTCGGTTGTGCCTCATCTTTGCATCCTAGGTCTGGGAATTGTAGTCTTACCAGAATAAACATAGCCAATTTGATTAATCGGTCAACTATGACCCAAATTGCATCATTTTGTTTATTTGTATGTGGCAAACCAACTAAAAATCCATCAAGATACTCTCCCACCGCTTAGTAGGAATATCCAATGGATGCAATAATCTACTAGCCTTCAAGCGCACCGCTTTATTCAACTGGCAATGATCACAATTCAACACATAAAATTATATGAAAGGTTTTAACTTTGGCCAAAAGAAATCCCTCAGTACCAAATATAGTGTACAATGTATATCTGGATGCAAAACACAAATCTAGAATAAACCTACGGAAGAAAACAATAAATCCATTTCATGGAATAGCTGAAAGCAGACCTCAGTAGCATTACAATCGACCGAATCTTAATACATAGCTGTCACAAATGCTACCAAGGAGGCAATTTGGCCAACGAACCTGCTTGTAGATATCGACCTTGCTCAGCCACATCCAACAACAATCTATTGTGACAATCAAAGCACAATTACACTATCTCTTCAAGATTTCACTCTCGAAGCAAACATATTGAAATCAGGTATCACTACCTTAGAGAAAAAGTGCAAAGCAAGGAAGTGTCATTGGTTTATTGTAGGACAAATTTTATGGCAGCAGATTACTTCACGAAAGCTCTATAAAAGGAGCACCATCTCAGATTTAACGACATGCTAAATATGAAGATCAAAGTTTTTCAGGATCCACATTAAGGAGGAGTGTACTTGGATTTCTATGCTTAGGACCAAATCCATTCAGTAATGAGCATCTTGAAAATTTTTGAGGAAGCTGAGAAATCTGAGACAATCGACAAATCTGAGGCAGTCGACAAGTCTAACTTTGAGGTAGCCGACAAATCTGAGACATCCGACAAATCTGAGACAGCCGACAAATCTAAGGCAGTCGACAAGAGGAGGCAACCGAACAATCAACTAGGCCGAACAATCAGACTAGGCCGACAAATCGGACTAGGCCGAACAATCTGACTTCGTCATCAGAGAAAAGTTGATCCAAGACTCTATGGTAGTGTTGGAGGTTTTGCGGATCCCAAGACGACCCTAAGCCTAGTTAATAAGCTAGAGGGATTTGGCACCCTGTGTGTGTAAGTCCAACCCCATGATCACATAGTTATTTGATTAATTAGAAAGTCAATAAAAGGACTTTAGGCCTTTTTGTGAGACTTTTAATGTCGTAGGGCCTAAATGTCAAGTTAGTGAATAAAGTTGGGTTTCCCTCCAATTTGGATGGTTCCCACTCTTTTTTAAATTTGAATGATTAGGGAGGCAGAAATGGACCAGTAGGATTCAGAGGCCAGCGTCCTCCTCTCTACTATAAGAAGGGACTACACATGTTCATTTCCTCATTTCAATAAAGCGGATTGGTTCTCTTCTGAAATGGATTGATGAATGTCCTTGCTCTCTATCACTTTTCCTCCATCTCTCATGTTTTCTTTGGATTTTGCTAATTGTTGGATCTGATTGTTATTGGGATTGCATGTGAGAGAGAGAAATAGTAAGCTATCTTGTTGTGGATCATAGTGTTAGTGGATGTAGTGTTAATGGATTGTAGGGTTAATGGATGTTAGAATTAGATGTGGACCTTCATTCATGTTCAAATTTGAACTATACTATCGCTCTCATGGGAACTAATCTACACGTAACAACTAACTTCGCCTCTTTGATGCTAGATTGACTAGATCTTGGTTTGAGGCTAGGCAAGGAAAGAAACCCACTACAGGCAGTTCACCTACTTATACATAGTCTTTATTACTTAAAAGACGGTTACCAGCTACAAGGCGGCTATAATTAATTAAGTAGGTAGAGAAGCATTGACCTGAAAGACTTGAAAATATCTTGTAAATAAATATCTTTTCAGTTAGTTATCTATATAGAGACGGAAGCTCTAAAATATCTGAGCCTCACAAAAATTGTGCTGATCAGCTTAATGCCCATGTACTCACCTTTTGATTTTTTTTTTTTTATCACAAGTACAATTTTACACTACTGTTTTATTTCTATTGAACATTACAACTGTTTATTCATCTTGATTATTGCTGGTAACTGTTGCACGTTTGATCAACAACTGTTGTTCTACTTCTACTGCTATCCCAATGGATTCCGACAAGGTAAAGGTTTTGATACTATCCTGACCAAAGGATAGTTAGATTTACACCTTAAGGATGCATAGAGAGATAACCAGATCAAAGCTCCTCTAGATAAGTCAAGACCAATACCTTTTAAAACCCTTTATTCATAAACCAGCAAGGAAAGACATAGCTGAAAAGTATATAGAGTGCTAGAAAGTATCGTAAAGCAAATCTCTTTTTTCTCCTTTTATTTTTATTTTTCCTTCTATTACTGAGGAACCTGTTGTGGAAGCATTTTTTGAGATTTATCTCAGATTTAAGTCTCTACTCAGTACTCCCTTATTTAGATCTTAAAATAAGGACATGATTCATTATCAAGACCTGGTGGCACTCGACAAGCATACCTATAAAGCTAAGCTTGACAAAATGTTCACCAAGTTACATACTGATGAGTCAAGTCTGTAGATAATTGCCCAATTCACAATAAAAAATGTAGATCTGTGTTCGAAAGAGATATTGGAAATACAGCGGTATCGGTCTCAAGCGCAGGATGAGAAGGCAGAGTGATTGCGAACAAATAGCGCACTTGAGAGCAATATTGCCTGGAGCGAAAAACGAAAAATTTGTGAGAAAAAAATGAAAATTCTGAGGGTGTATATATAGAAAATTTTTGCATGTGTGAAAAAAATGGCTATTGACACATGGCAACATCTAACTGGTCCACATGGGTGCGGGACATGTGCACCAATCATATTGTGACATGTCATTCTGCACGTGATAAATGTCAGATCAATCATTCTCTGTATGACAGAATATTCTTGCCAAATCACACATCGACATGTGTCCTTTTCGAACTGTAGATTTGTTGAGTTTCAGTCTGCATTTGTTTTTTTTCTTTTGTTAAATATTTTTGACGATTCAGAAGCTGGCCCTTCCACTTTTGAAGCTGCTTCTTCCAGTGGTACAAAGTCTGAAAAGTCAAAGATTGTAGATATAATTTTTTTTTTATTGATACGAGCGTTAGTTTAGATGATTGTACAGATTTTGATCCTGCACGAAATAGGGCATCGTTTATTGGCCTTAGAACTCCCAACACCCTTTCTCCTTCCGATAAGTCTCTTATCACATTGCCTACTTATAATATAGATAATAATTCTTTTTTGACATTTGCGGATATATCTGATCTTTTTTATTTCACTGAGGCTGAGACTCTTTGCATTTTGAGCAAAGAGCTTGATGAATTTTTAGATATAATTGATTGTGATGCTGATGATCTCCTTGGTGTTGATGATGTACATAATGATGAGCTTTACTCAAGGAAAGATTGCTTAAAAATGGTTGTGGAGGAAATGCGCAATAAAGGAGATGATCTACATTCCAAAGGGGAGTTTCTCAGAATTCAAAGTCTGCTTGGTTTAGGTGGACATTGAAAGGTGGACATAATATTGATGGAGAGACAATAATCAAGGAAGACAAAGCTGAATGTGTAGGTCTTGTATCTTGTTATGTACTAGTAGATTGGTTATGTCAGATTATATATTGGAGCTTACTTTGGATTTGTTCATTTCGGGAAACAATTTTCCTTGATGATTTTGCGATTTGTCGAGGAGGGCAGAGACCTTTTTATGGAGAATTTTCAAGAGATCATGCACTGGGGCATTATCTAAAGCTCTTCAAGAATAATGAGATAAGTGTTGCCCATTCAAAGTTTCATCAACATGGTCCCATTTTTTTGGAGGACATATTTTAATAAGGTGCATAGAATATTTTTTGTAAAGAAAACTATTGCACTTAAAATTTCAGGATATGGACCAGTGAATTCCATGCTCAGATCATCTCATTTTGCATTGTATGCTGCCTACGTTGATCTGGGTAAGCATGAAAACTATGAGCTCTTGGATCCATACGAAAGAAGGAAATTGTTGCATGATTCAAAGTTGCAACTTTCATTAGAAGAAGTATCAGAAGCAGAGTGAATTTTGCTCAATTGTACTTTGTAAAGTTTTTCATTAAATATACAAAATCTCATTTTGTGTCTATTGCCTATTGGCTTGTGTAAATTTGCATGTTTTTTTAAAAAAATTTATAATCCGTCGATTTTGTATTATGACGAATTTGGATTCTTCTATAAAACCATTGGAAAAGTTGCAGTATATACTTGTTCTTTGTGCTAGTCCCACCATGTTGTGTACTTTTATGAAATGCCGCTCTTGCTTGCCAATGAGATTTTTTCATTCCTTGCGATGACTATATGCTAAGACTTCTGCTATTTCTTGCAAAGACTGTCGCATGATGCTGTAATATGTGCTGCATGTCATAAAAACATAATCTGAATCAGTACCAAAAGTATGTAAAGTAATTGCACATATTTGCTATAGTAGTGTAACATTAAAATCTTACCATATAATTGGTTATATGATCTACACCCCATGCACTTCGAACTGGATCCACAAATTCACTCGTTGTTTTCTGTATAAGTTTGCACATCAGTATTTGAAAATTTATCTTTTCTCAAGTATTTCACCATGTTGTCTAATTTTTTCCAAACTTTTACTTTGTGTATACGGGTAGAACCATCTTCTTCGAAATCTTGAGTTGCAGCCATAATCTCTTTCCAAATCGAGTATTGAATCTTGGATTGTTTGCCAGAATAATTTGATAAAAATATTTGAGCTTTGGATCCTCCAATGCTCAGCTTGCATGGAATATTTCCTGTTTTACCTGATAGCTTGTCATTTTTTTTTTATTTTACCTTGGCCTTTATGTAAGTCTGCTTTAGACAACACGTCCTTTAATCTGGAAATAGCTTCCTTCACATCTGCCTCTAGCTCAGAATTCCATGCAAACAAGATGTGAAGATATAATATTTTTACTATTGTACGTTTCTCTGCATGCAATGTACAAATATGAACATTCTGAAGAGGAATCGGTAGTACGGGTTTCCAACTAGGATCTTCTCGATCGCTTGATATTCATGTACTCCTTTTCATGTCTTTTGTTGTCTTCATGCAGTACAAACAAGGGCGTTTAAAGTTAGCGCCATGGGATACATTGAACATACATTTTAATGTATTCAAATCTCCTGCTAAATGCCATTCTATGTTGAAAGTGCCAATTCTAGGAATATTGAGTGGAATTCCATCCATGAGATTTTTTATGGTGGCAGGATGTGACGTTGTATTAAATATCTATGAGAATATTTCATGGTCTTCTTTCATCACCTATAAGAGAAAACAAAAGCGTGATTTAGCCTCATAATACTAACATAGAGAAGATTTTCCAAATGAAATCCATATTAAAATGATTATCCCTATAGATTATGCGAAGAAAATGTTGCCAACCACCAGATATCATTTTCTGATTGAACACTAAAGTTTAGGCCTTCTAAGTGTTTTGAATTTGAAAGTGCTCCATTCATGATCGTAAGATTGACTCTCTCCATTTTTTGTCCTTTTATAATTTTAGACTCATCTAACTTGAGAACAACTATCAACTTGTTATTGACATTCTCATTTGTAATACCATAATAATTCATGATGAATGTTAGTAGCTGATTAATATCAATAAATAAATTGTTGGAATTGTTATATGCTAGACATTCTCCTTTCGAGCAATACACTTCATTGATATGGGATGGAATACCAACTATTGTCTGCATACCTTGGTTTAACATGTCTTTTTTCTTTAAAAGATGAAATGGTCGTGGGATAGGAAACTTTTTAATACTTACATGTGCAAATGCCTCTTGTATCATCTTAAACATTGTTGCATACTTCTTTACTAATGCTACAAAAATCACATGCCCCCTGAACCAATGTAGTGTCTAATATTTCTCCAACTTCATTCATAATGCTATCAGTAACTGAAGCCTTTCTCTTTTTCATTTTGTTATTGTTTAACATTGATTTCATGGATTTAGAAGTCAAGATAGAACCTAGTGAGTTTCCAATGAAAATCTCATCGACCAAATGGTCTTCAGCAATCAATGCTGATCTTCATTGCAAACGTAATGATCATAAAATTGTCAAATTAGGACACTCATAGTATTCACAACAGCATAATAAGCAAATCAACAGACAGTTGAAATGAATAAATAACAAAACTAGTGACTATGAATGAATCAAAAAGTTCAAGCAATATTCAATACCAAATAAACTATAGCTTACTTGAATGCACGTATTCGTCTTTTTTTATAATCTCTTTTGGATGATAGATCACATATATCCTTGGTTACTAGTCTTTTCCTCTTGTTGCTTCAGACCTTTTTGTTGAGCACATCCATATCTTTAACAAGAGACAAATATGAGATACACATGGATTCGAATGCAGTTTTTATCTCATCATTACTAGTTGTAAAATGATGCAATGAAGATTTCAAACTTTGGATCTCCTTCTTGAACATCTCATTTTTTGCTAAACAAGTTTTCAACTTTGTAGACTTTTCTTCACACTCCTTTGATATTTTCCTTGATTTCTCTTCCAAATAATGTATTCTTTGCATTGAATGTGCATTCCCATAGGGTATCAAATTCTCACAATAACCCAAAAGGCCATTTTTGTCATGACACATATAGATTATTAATTGACTCACCGAATGAAAATCCAAATGTTGCAATGAACATGGATCAATAGGATACAATGTTCCTAATGACCATAAATCTACATGCTTTAGCTTTTTCTCCCTGTATCGGATCATATTAGAAGTTGACAATTTGGGTTGCTTTGAATTTCTTGTCCTGAGTGGAGCATATTCTGGTGTCAGATCTACATGAAGATGATAAAGCTTTGTCATCAGTACAGTAGTATAGGAACAAACAACACAATGACAATAACAAAGCTGGAGATGGCGCTAATGATATTGGAGATAGAGATGGCGCTAAACGCTTGTTTGACCCTGGACATAGAGATGGCGTAGGCTTTGTTTCTAAAATGTCACGCCTAATTCAAATTTTTGAGTGTTCCCAACTATTGGGAGAGAACATTTCAGCATTCTGAAAATTATACTTTAACTATGGTTAAGCACTATTGAAGTTTGATATGACTAAACTAAGGTGCATTCATTTTTACATGGAGTGCAGGCAGATGTGTAAAGAAGTTAGAAAATATTATTTTAATTACTTTATAGTTATTTTTCTCTCTCCTACATGGCATTTCTTATAGGGCCCTCGTTGAGCCCATATTTCTCTCATATAAGTCTGAACTAAGCACAACTATTGATAAGCAGTAAGCACAATAGCAATCTCTAATCAACTTTAAAGAATTGAGCTAGGATGCTCAAGTGTGTTCAAGCTCGCAGACTTGAGAGAGAGCTAACGATTCAATACTTGATCTCTTAATTAAGATGTTGAAATATGAACAACTACTTATACTAAACAATTAGGTCGTCAAATATGGCTACCAGTTGGCTGGAGTCTACTAGCATTCATCTAGTTCTTCTCAGAAGTTGCTTGTTGATAAGCGGTGACATTTAGTCGTAAATAGTCTGTCTGCATAAATGAACGTGACTGTCACTCTGCAGAAATGAACGTAACTGTCATCAGGGAGGGCAAAAAATACGACTTTTGTGAGAAATGCAACAGTGTTGCAAAATTTCATTTCCTGCATATTGGGGGAGCAAAATCTCATTTCCTGATTACAATGTCACAAAATCTCATTTCCTCCAGTGTCGCAAAATCTCATTTTCTAAACACTGCATTTTTACTTGCAAATTCCTGACAGGCAAAAAATGCAAAAAACACGCCATTGCATTTTTACTAGAGCCCCTAAGTTTCCATCTGAACCTTTTTTGGCATTGCTTTGCAAAAGGCAATACTATGATCTGCCTATATATTGTGTGGTGGTAGAGGGTTCTTGATGCAGGATTGACAATCCTACCCTAGTTCACACCCTACCCATACATGGGTGGTGTATGAGGAAAAAAAAGACAATACAATTTGTTGAATGGAGTTTACGCGAAAGTCAATATTGAAGTCCATGTCTCAGATAATAAGAATATGTGTGCGCAAGAAGCTTTGCCAGGTTGTAAGGACTTCATTGCAAACACTTGCTCCTTTAAAATCACCTTTATATGCAAGTCACGAATAGCAACATTTGGCTTTTGATCTACATATTTGGTAACAATGGGTGGGTGGAGTTGTGACTTGAGTACTGCTCTTGGTTATTGTGATAAATCAAACGTGTCATTGATAGTGTCCGAAACAAGATTCACTACCTTATCAGCTTGATTGCAACTGTTGTTTCACTTGACTTTCAAGTTGTTGAATTTTAGCTAAGGTAGGTATTTGGGAAGATGTTTCACTATTGATAAGTGCAACTTCATTTTTGAATTCTTCAATGTTAGTATTCATCTTCTAGAGGTGCGATTGGACAACTAGAAGTAGAGAGGCAAGTCTTTCTCTATGATTGTTAAGATATTCAAGTATACAGAGTTGATCTTCTGAAGAAGACTAAGGCGTATGGAGAAAAAGATATTCTTTGAGTGTTTGGAGTCAAGGGGAGAGCTACAATAGTTTTGCTATTGGAAAGAATAAATTTATTGGGGAGATAAAAACTACAACAAGCATAAAAGGAGAAGGGGAGGGTGATTTGCTAGTTGTGAGAAAGATGTTGAAGAAATGCCAAAACAAAATATGGTTGAGGAGTAGGGGCACCAATCCCTTTGCAACGAGGCATTTTTACACCTGCAGAAGGGCAATGAGCATCAAGCACATGATCAAGTCTTGTGGTAGCGATGGCAAGGGAGATGGAAATGTCCATGGTAGTAACTAGAACGTTGGAGAGAGAGAGAGAGAGAGAGAGAGAGAGAGAGAGAGAGAGAGAGAGAGAGAGAGAGAGAGAGAGAGAGAGAGAGAGAGAGAGAGAGAGTAACAAGATTTCACATAGTCCCTCTTGACAAGTCAAAACCAAACCCTTTGAACCCTTCAATTTATAGCATAATAGGTAAGAACAAAGTTGTATGAAGTCTTACACTAAAGAGTGCCATTAAGTGAAGCAAGTTTAAGGACACTCAACAGTTACCTGCCACCATCCCACACAACAAAACCGCACAAGTTAGTCACGTGAGGAAGACATGTGTCATAGCTGAGAGCATATGTTGTTATCCATGTCCGAAACAAGATTCACTACCTTATCAGCTTGATTGCAACTAGAAAAAATATGTCCAATCTTCCCTATCATGCATTTCATACTTAGCAATACATTCTGCTTTTTAATGAAACCGTATCAGGACAGATGTCATACTGATCAGTACAAGAGCAAGAAGCATTTATTAAGCTCACAGAAGCATTCTACATGTACAAAGCTATCTTGTAATTTACAGATAACAAGAAACATGACTCTGACATAAGTGCTAGGTACTAGGGCAAATCCATGCCATACTAGCCCCAGGCACACCCATGCAAGCCAATGGGAGTCCAAGCACCTGATGGCTTGGGCAAATCCGTGCCATACAAGCTCGTCAAGGTCAAGCTCTTACAACTTACTAGCTTATTCAAATCACCTGCTCATAAGTCAAATAAATCTTGTCCTTATTATAAGTATCATAAAAAACTCCTTATCAGTTTAAAGATGTGGAATAAAAGTATTCTTAGTAAATGCTTAACTTAGCCATTATTTAACTTTTATCATGAATATCCTCATGCATACAAAAACCGTCATGTATTGTAGCAAGCATCATTTAAATTGGTGTTACCTCATATGGTTTCATACTTGAATGCGAGGTGAAGAATTTTCCTGTGAGCTACCCATCTCGGATTGCTTTAATCTAAATCTTCCTTATATACTAGTGATTACACACCGAAAATAACGAGTCAAAGGTAGTGTGTTATTGTTATACGAGTATTGTATTATAAGAAAACTGTTTATCATCAATAAAGCATCGTTCCTTTTGTAAGTCGGTGTTAGTAACTTCAAAAAGCCATAAAAACGTCTCCACATTGCTTCCTAACTTGGTTTTTCGCACGTTAAACAGTACAATCGTTTTAGTATCATTACTTTCAGGATTGATACTACTAATATTGCTTAGCAAAACCTTTCACAATGATAACCAAAGACACCACATTATCTTACTATTCTTATGAGCAACTACATATCTCAGTTTTTATCAATGTCAGTATGTACAACTTTCGATAACATGAGAGTAAGTTGGGCGGCCAACCGTGCATAGTATTGAGCCAAAACACTGTTATGCATTGCATGTATAATCATATGATACTTTCTTTTATTCAACGCAGCAGATAGAGCGATGGTGTATTCATCTGCTGTCACCGTGCATCCTAAAAAATAAAAAAATCCGCTCATAGAGCGATGGTGTATTAATCCGCTGCCCTCATGCATTCCCAAAAGCGGAAATCTGCACGTTAAGTGGGCATCATCTGATATAGTCATGTAAGAAACTGAAGCGCTACAGAAGGCACGTAGAAGTGCGATCTAGCACTCCATAATAAAGCGTTGGCTAGCAGCCCATTGCTTTACCAAAATACCCTCAAAACTTAACCATTCATCAGCAATTATCAAGTATACCTTCGCTTTCCACAAGCAATATTTCAAAACAGATGTTAAGTAGCATACCTTAGTGATTGCCCAGGTGTGATGTTGAGACAGCGCTCAATCGTAGTAGTATCTATGGAAGCCGATCACTCTAAACAATCCACATTTGTCCTGTATGTGAGCTTTTTATGGCAAGCATAACTCATTCATTTATTTATGAATAATGCTTTAGTGGAGAGCACCGAGAGAGCATAGAGGAGAGAGAGGTGAGAGTACGCAGTGGTGAAAGCTTGGGAGATTATGTTAAAAATTTATATGAATCATTAACTCTTGATCAGAAAGCAGAACTGCAAAGTATGCTTAGCCGAGATGAGCGTAGTCCCTCACAAGCAGCCACGACTCCCGTCCCCACCGAAGAGTCATCCACAAATCCTTATTATGACATGGATCCTGTAGGTAATATAATTGCCGATAGAAAAGTGAGGGTGGTTTTGGACCGACTCTATTCTTTATGCCAACGCCATTTTGGAGACAGATTGTTTAAAAAATGGTCCGAACAACCTGCCGCCGATAAACGATAGGTTATTGCTACCCTTCGTGACGAATTCCAACAAGAAGAGGAATTCGAGGAGAAGGAAATTCATAAGCATATGAGTTTATGGATTAGGCATCGTCGTGATATGGCACGACAAGCTTATAGGGACGAGCAATGCAAGCCCTCATGGTGTTCAAGAAGTGATTGGAACCGTGTAAAAATGGATGAATGAACACCAAATAAATACAAGATTCAGAAAGATGTCGTGACCGCTAGGATGCATGGGATAGGCAATCCTAGTTTGGGCTCGAGTGGAAAGGCGGGATTGCAAGCAAGCATGGTAAGTGAACCTACACTACTCTTATAGTTTATCTTTGATTTCATATGCTTTTATTTTTTAATATCTATATTGACTAGCTACTCCAACATAGCCCTAAATTAATTTCAACTTAAATTGAATGCATGGATAGTTGGCGGACTATGGACGTCTGCCAACTAAAGAGAAATACAAATTTGCCTTCAGGAAATCATACAACGCATTAGTCGTCAAACTAAAGAACGAGGGTCATCCTCCAAATGTAAGTACTAGTTTTTGTATTCATACTAATGTAGTTCATATTCCGATGTCAATTTATTTAATTTAATACGATCAAGCATTAAATATCAATGTAGTTTGTTTGTTTGTGTTCATGCAGACTGGACGTCACGACGATAACAAGTAGATTAGGTTTATAAGTTTTAGTTGATGCAATTTTTAGTTGATGTTAGATCTAGAAAGACTCATGTGAAATTAACGTACCAATTTTGTAATACATTAGTTGATATTATGAATATATTATTATTGCTAATGATCGTGCTATATTGCCATTACTTTCATATGTGCAATGTTCCTTTTTCAAAAATTGTAATGTCGAATTTCGAGATGTGGATTGACATAATAGCCAACTAAGAATTCAAAACCTTGTGCAATGTCGGATTTCAAAACAAGAATCAATATCATATATAGAAATCTAAATGAAATTTATGATGCGCATAAAGCAATGCAATAAAGTATTGTCATTCATAATGCACATGAAGTAATGAAAAGTACTTTAAGAATGAAAAGTACCTCATGCTTAGCTTGTTGTTTGATCTAAATGTTGAATGCAACTCAAAAATATTGTTCCAAGAACAATTCATGAACATCACTTCTCCAAGAACCAAACTCCAACAGCCCCATAAAAATGCACGCACTGTTTTTTACGCATTTATTTATTTTTTTACCTAATTTGGGACGTCGAAATCTGACATCCAAACGCGTCGTCGGATAGATGTTGGACCTGTTTTTTGACGTCAGGCCTTTTTTTATCATTCTGTTAATAGATGTCAGACCTTTTTTTTTATCATTCTGTTAACAGATGTCGGATTTCGATGTGTATTTGAAACATCAGAATCCGACATTCAAGTAGACGTCGAATGGACGTCAGATGGGCATCGTCGGACAATTTTTTGGATCATTCTGGATCTACAAACGTCAAAATCTGATGGTTTTTTTTAACATCACATTCCGACATCCACGTTGGATCGCAAGCAATGTCTTTGGACGTCAGATTGCAACGTCCACAACAGACAATCTGACGTCCATGTCAGACATCGCATTGTGACGTCCACGTCGGATTCATCCTCATTCACCGGGATCTGTCGCTCCGGATTCCGGCAACTTATGTATGTCGGATTGCAACGTGTTTTAAGGATGTCGGACTCTGACGACTTATAGCGACGTGTTTTTTCGATGTCCGCGACGAATTTAAAAAAAAAACTAGATTTTCAATTCACGTCGCAAACCACGTCGCAAACCGCGGTGGGTTTTGTTGTGACAAATAGGAATCTCTTAGTTTATTGAGCTATGCTCTGATACCAATCTGTTAGGACGAAGGACGTGAATGTATATGCGAGAAGGAAAAGGTTGCAGAACAACTCTCGCGCTATTACGGGCTGCTAGGTGCAAGAACAGTCTAAAAGAATGTTAATGCTAAGATGTAATCACAGTTCAAGCATTTTACCTAACAGGATCTTAAAAATTAATTCATACTCACGAAACAAAATGAGTATAGTCCACCAAAGAGATTAGAAATGGTGTGAGGTATTAATGTGAATAAGTTATATTGAGAAGTTTAGTTCTGAATAGAGTGAAAGTGCAACAATATAATGCAAGCTCCTCAGGCGTCAAAGACAACCATCGTATAATTAGAAACTGAGGAATTATAGACATTTGTGTTCTAATTAGAGTGAGTGAACGAGCATGAACAAGCAATAAGAGTGTAATTAAATCACAACATTCATTCATCTACATTAGACACATATGATATGTGTGTTGTAGAAAAGCTTGAACAACAACGAATACGTAATCACAGCCTGATAAAATGGAGGCGTAACTTGGAGGCCCAATATCATTCATCTTGTAGACGGAACATCACATAGAGTGTGTTATGATGATGTATTTATACACTGCATCCATGTATCTAATTACAATAAATATTTGTCATCTAACTAAGTATTTCATTGTACTCAAGATGTAGTTGAGCTACAATAATAGAATGACAGATGTACAAGGTGTATACAAGTCAAATGATTCGAGATCGTTGACATGGAAGAGGACCTTGCATTTTCTTTCACTTCATATTTTTTAGGAAGTCGCATTTTTCGCGAAAAAGTCGAAGGTGTTTAAAAACAGTTCATTTTGTTGAATTAACTGTTATGTCACATTTTTGGAAAAATGTGAAAAAGCCGACAAATAATTTACTTCTTTGAAATACTTGAAAAGAAATTATTGTCGGAAAATTGTCACATTTTTTTTTGGGTGTCTAGAAAAATGCGAAAATGTGACTTGTGCGACACAGTGTATTTCTACAGACTGTTGAAAACATAGTGCATTTCTGCAAACTTGTTCTAAATGCTAAATTTTGATGATCTTCAAATAATTGAACTTAACATCTGAACATGAAAAATGACAGGATTGGTTACCCTTTACTGGAGATTAGCTGAAAGCACGATGTAGTCGTTCTTCAAATAGTTCGGCTGTCTCAGTTGTGATTCCTGCAGGTATCAGATGAGCAGACATAGAACCTAAAGTAGGTTTCATATGATCCTAGATCAAAGATCAGTAAACATGCATGGAGAATCTTGAACTATAAATTAGTATTCTCCAAGGAGACAACTGTGGACTTAATTTACAACAATCATGCATCTTGGCAAGAGGTGCACTTTCACTAGACTGCTTTCCTTTTCTTTGAAAACTCTCTCCTCTGTAGGCCGAGCCCCACAACTCTCTTTTTGTTCTTTATAAAGTCAGCTTCAATTTAAAAGTATCTCCTCTTCAAATCACTTGAGAGCCAAGTAGGAACTAGGTCATTTGTGTCCAAGCAAGCACACAACAAACGAACTGTTAGAATGAGTAAGCCCGAGTTTCTCTCATAGTTTATGACTTTCCATGTTTAGCAATGATTTTAAGTTTTTTACTTCTTTTGTGATAGTATACATGTGTGCCAGTTTGACGGTACACGTAGTGTAAGTTGGGACACGCATCCCGTAACGAGGACCGAACTGCCATGCAATGGTACCCCGCAAAAATTAGATTGTGTATATATACCTTTCAGTCTCTTTTGTAAATACAGTTCAGAAGTTTTCTCTTGGGTTGGTGTGTGAGCTCTCTTTAATGTATATCTGATTGATGTGCAAATTAGATAACTATACTGCCAGTAAGATCCTTGACATGGTATCAAAGCCTAGGAGTGGAGCAGTTCGGGATTAGCTAGAAGCCAAATTTTGGGAAAATTTGTAAAACCGTTTACGGTTTGTCAAGCAAGCAATCGTTTGCAGGAGCAGTAGAATTTAAGCTTCAGCATAAAGCTTTTTGGCTTAATGTGAGAGAAAATTTGAAAATTGTTATTTTTCGAGCCTGCTTGGTGTTGTGTTCGGTGTACACTTGTTTGGATGTCGTTTTCAGAGCAGTCAGTTCCAACACAAAGCCTATAGTAGGGCAACCTCAGAGAGTGCTACTTGGCAGCTCAAAATCCGCAGAAAAAACTTTTTGAGATTTTCTAAAGCACAAGAAACCCCAGTCTAGGATTTGTATGCTCAAAACAATGGATCTTTCTCCACACAGATACTTGTTCTGTGAAAAAAAGGAGGAGGACGCCCTAGTGAAGATGATCTAATTCCAGGTGGTCGTGGACAGCTGTGGAGGAAACAAAGAACTGGTTCAATTATTAGGTGGGCAACCATAGCTACATTAGGGAAGGAAGCATGAAAAACAGAGGAGAAAGAAAGAGAGAGTCGCGACGGACAGGTCGCACGCACCCAGAAGAGAGGAACAACTTGTGTATGGAAGGGTCTAGCGGCCAGAGGAGAGTGTTACAATGACGACGTCGCTTGCGGATCATCGCTTTTGGTCAACGGATGTGATTGACTTCCCAAGGAATGATCTAGAACTGTGGATTTGAAGATATCCATTGGATTGTCAAAATTCAAATCCCACATTTCATGTGAAGGGGTCCGAAGGACAGAACGGCCTTCAACTTCATAAAAAATTTTCAAACTGAAAGTTACCCTAAAGGTCAAATTCATTTGAAGAAAAGTTTTACTTCAAGGTGAAGAAATAGTGTATTTTCTTCAAAGGCCCTTATCTTTTAGCCTTTTTCTCCGTTTAGGGCCACTCAAAAGCAAAAATCCTCCAAATTAAGGGCAAGAAAGGCCTATACCCTACAAGTACGGTACCTGAAAATAGAGGGATTGCCACGGAGAAAGTGTGCGGAGCGAGCCAAAAGTCTTTTCACCATTCCAGTGGGCAAGCAGTCAGGAGTTGGTGACAAAGGGCATTTCGGAGGACGACACCGATTTGGCGGAAAAGAGACGGGAGATCCTGAAACTCTTTTGGTTGGACCTTAAAGTTGACTTTTAGAAGTCTAAATTTCTCTATAAGCTTGTCATTGGCCCTCATAAAGTGCTATAGGAGCAATTTTTGGCGAAATGGTAGGATTGGAGAAGCTAGTAGATTGGATGGGGTATCCAATTATAGCATTTGGAAATTCAAAATGAAAAGTATTTACATGGAAAAGTAGTTATGGGACATTGTCACTGGGGTGGAACAACGGCCAGCTACAACTCCAGCCGATATTCGTGCATTTGACAAAAGGGCGCAGAAGGCCTTATCCTTGATAAACTTGTCAGTGAAGGATCATGTCATTGCCCACATTAGTGAAGTTGTATCAGCAAGAGGCGCTTGGGATGCACTCAAAACACAGTTTCAGACGGCGAACTCATCTTGAATGATGTTTTTGAGGACCAAACTCATAAGTGTTCACATGGAGGAGAATGAGGGCATAGGGTCCTATTTCACACGAATAAAGGAGTTACGAGACCAGTTGACAGCTATTGGAGAGCCAATAACAGATGTTGAACTGGTTCACATGACTATAAATGGCCTATCTAAAATTTTCCAAATGTTTGCAAGTGGTATTGCTTTGAGGGAGAGGCTACCAGCATTTGAAAATCTTCATGGCATCATTCTACAGGAGGAACAAAGATGTGAAGTGGTAAAAACTCAACTTCCCACATCGGAAGATCAAGCAATGCTAGCCAAAGGAAAGCATAAATACAAAAAGCAACCCAAGAAATCGAATGTGGAGGATGACAATCAAGGATCCACATCAGGCAAGAAGAAGAAAGGCAATTGTTTCTATTGCCAAAAGCCTAGAAATTGGGCAAGAGATTGTTGCAAAAAGAAGAGAGATATTAACACTAAACCTTTAAGTACTGATAAGTTTGAGTTTTTTAGAGAAAATCTCCTTGTAAGAAAGATAAACTAGGGCTTAAGGGAGGGTGTTAGAATAAGTAAGCCCGAGTTTCTCTTGAAGTTTATGACTTTCCGTGTTTAGCAGTGATTTCAAGTTTTTTACTGCTTTTGTGATAGTATGCATGTGTGCCAATTTGATGGTACATGTAGTGTAAGTTGGGACATGCATCCCGTAACGGGGACCAAACTGCCATGCAGCAATACCCCACAAAAATTAGACTGTGTATATATACCTTTCAATGTCTTTTGTAAATACAATTCAGAAGTGTTCTCTTGGGTTGGTGTGTGATCTCTCTTTATTGTTTATCTGATTGATGTTAGACTGCTTGCAAATTAGCTAACTATACTGCCAGTACGATCCTTGACACGAACATACAAACCAAAGCTAACACAGAGGATCCCTCTCAAGTCACATCCCTCCTGAGACCGGATGTAGGACCTTCGCATAACCATGCCCACAAAAATCTATTACATAATTGGCCCATGGTAAACATCCATTCAACCATCTGTGCTTTTACCATTAAGCAGTACATTGCCTCAGTAACGCCCCACCAAATATGGTCGACAACCATTATAGTTGAACAATCAGTAGCTATCATGCACCAACAACTAACCACTCATGCTTTACACCCAAATTCAAACAACATCTCTATATCAATGGTTAACTCGTATGATTCAAATACGTCACCTCACACCCCACAAGACACAGACCGTGCTTTCACATACCTAGGTAGCAATTTGTCTCATTTGTCCTACGTGCAGATGATGCCAGGCCCGAACTACGAGAACTGACTATGCTTGCACCTCAAGGGCAACACCTTGTCGCATCAAGTCCTCCATTTTGCCAACCACCCCAACCATGGATGCACTCGTGCTTACACTATGGGCAGCACCTTGCACAATAGTTGTCCTGTAGAGTCTCAAAAAGTGGCCATACCTGTGAGACCCACATTTCCATTTGGACCAATCTCGGAGGTAAAACCGAAATTGTAATCAATATGTCGACAGGAGAATTCTCACCTCATTATATAGAGAGTAGAGTCATGTGCATGTAACCATGCAATCCCTATACAGGTCAATTATAAATAGATCACATCTCTTCATGCAGTCCTCCTGCCTATATCCGTCACACAGGCATGCAATACTCCATATGTCTTAATTAGAGTTTTTGGGTCCTCTCAAGGTAATTAGTCACAAACAGGCCTTGACATGGAATTAAATCACGACGTGAACAATAATCTCGAGTATTGGAGAGCCGGTCTACCATATTAGAACTATTCCATGTCCTTAGCCAAATATGGCCATAACACCCAGCTAGGACACAAACAATGAATCTTTCTAAAACAGGAAAACCAGAAAAGATTGTACAAGTTGGATCACAACTTAATCTTGAACAGTATCAAGCACTCTGAATGTTACTTATTAAGTATCAAGATTACTTTGCATGGACTTATCAAGATCTGAAGGGTATTCTGATGTTAGTAATTGAACATACCATACTTTTAGTACTTGATGTAGTTCCAAAGGTTACAAAGTTCTATCGCTGTAATCCTAATGTTGGGAATCTAATAAAGAAAGAGCTTCAGAGACTACTTGATGCCGATTTCATTTATGAGATTGAGCATACCAAATGGGTTTCACCGATTGTCATTGTTCCTAAGAAGAATGGGAAATTGAGAATTTGTGTGAATCTCAAGGCTTTGAACAAAGTGACGTAGAAGGATCACTTTTCGTTACATTTTACTAAAAGCATTTTGGACCGCCTTGCTGGAGCGGAAGTTTATAATTTCCTGGATGGATTTAGTGATTACAACCAGGTCAAGACTGCACCTGCAGATTGCCACAAAACAACTTTTGCAATAGAATGGGGCACATATGCTTACAAAGTAATGTCGTTTGGACTCTATAATGCACCAAGTTCATTCCAAAGAGTAATGCAATTTGCTTTTAAAGATTATCTACAGAAATTCCTTGAAATTTACTTGGATGACCTAGGAGTCCATAGTACAGATACAGACCACCTGGATTGATTGGAAAAAGTAATATCGCAAATGTCAAATTTTCCTAAATCCAGAAAAATGCCAGATATGGGTTTTCCGTGGAGTTGTGCTTGGGCATGTAATATCGAGACATGGCATTGCCACAGATTATTCTAAAATCAAGGTTATTGTGAAATTGCCACCGCCAATAACACTTCATGGAGTTTATTTGTTTATGCGTCATGTGAACTACTATCAAATTTTTATTATCTTCTTTGCAGATTTAGCAAGACCTATATACAAACTAACTACTGTTCCTATTTGGATAGTGGAGGTGTTAGAAGCCTTTGAAAAATTAAAAAAAACATTAACTTCAGCACCGATATTGCATTCTCCAGATTGGATGGTTGAGTTTCATGTCCACACGGATGCCTCGAAATATGCCATTGGATCAGTTTTGACGTAGCCAGGTGACTATAAGAAGGACTATCCTCTACGATTTGCAGCAGACAACTTACAGATCCGGAGAAGAACTATTCAACAACAGAACGTGAAGTGTTAGCCATGATATTTTTTTATTCGAAAATTTCGTCATTACCTCATGAAAACGCACTTTGCATTTTATACGGATTACCAACCATTACTTTACTTGGTAAACAAGACATGCAATATTGGACGTATTGCAAGATGGCTACTATTATTGACTGAATTTGGCTTTTGAATTGTGGTTCAAAAGAAAGAGACAATTGATTCATAAGCCTCAACCTTATCAATTGATTGCAGGACAATTATATTGTCGTGGATCAAACAATATTCTACGCAGATGTGTTTTACCACATGAAATACCAGATTTAATCATGTTTTCACATGATGGCATGGGCGGAGGACACTTCTCTACAGATATTATTGTTCGCAAAATTTTGCAATCAGGTTGTTGGTGGCCTACGCTTCATAAGAACATAGAAAATTATATTCAGACATGTGATGTTTGCCAGCGAGCACGACGGCCTACCAGACAGAACCATGAACCCTTGCATTCGGTTTTATCGCAAGTGTCATTTGAAAAATGAGGACTGGATTATGTTGGTCCTATTTATCCTGCCGTGCAAGGATCTCAGGCCCGATACATTATCGTAGCAACTAATTATATGACCAAGTGGGTTGAAGCCAAAGTTGTCAAAATTGCTGATGCGAAGTCTACGGCCAAGTTTCTCTATGAAAATATTATTATCAGATTTGGATGTCCGATCGAGATTGTGAGTCACGGGGTACACACTTTGTTAATCAAACAATAAAGTGTTTACTAGAAGATTTTTTTGTTATACACAGATTTAGTACTCCTTATTATCCCAGAGAGAATGGCCAAGCTGAATCTTCCAATAAGATTCTCTGCACTATTATGACGAAAACAATTGAAGTGAGTCGGTCTGATTGGGAACATAAATCGTATGCAACATTATGCGCATTTAGAACTGCTTACAAAAGTAGTACAAATCAAACACCCTTTCAACTGGTTTATGGTCAAGATGTTGTCATGTCGATTGAATTTTTAATCCCTTCTTTACGCATAGTAGCAACAGAGCGGATAAATGATGATAAGTATTTACAACTACATCATGAAGCATTGCACAAATTATGTGAAACACGATTGATGGCAGTTCATGCGTTAGCAACAGAGAAAGCCTGCCGCAAGGCATGGCACGATCGTCGATTGGACAAAAAGGATCTGAAAGTAGGAGATCTCGCATTGATGTACAAAACCAAGTTGATCAAGGGGAAATTAAAGTTTACCGGTGAAGGCATGTATAAAGTGAAGGAAATTCTGAACTATGGAACGGTGATTCTTGAGCATTTGGATGGAAAACGGTTTGATACTCCTGTGAATGGCAGCCGATTACACAAGTTGTACGATCCTTTTCAATGACCGAAAAGATTTGGAAAATGAGAGAAGTGAATAGGAGTTGTGATTAGTGCTATGAGATTGGAGCTCATAAGAATACTCAAAAACCTACTATAGGATTGTTTATTGAGCTCAAAATTAGAAACTTTTGCGTGAATCAGTGGACAAATTGGGGATTCTAAGAATCTCTGATTGGACAATTCATTCAAATAACATGAATATTTATTCCTACAAAAAAATCCTTAGCAACCAAATGTTATAATAGTTATTAAGGATTAAAGCATATGATGCAAAGGGATCATGAATTAGCTAAGGAATTATATTCACAATTTCACATAAGTATTCACGATTTGTATTCACAATTTTCACGATCAGTATTCACAATTTTCGCGATCACTATTCACAACGTTCACAATGAAAATCTCAAAATCTCAATTTCACATAATCTCAGTTTTTCAATTGCTTAGTTTTTTAATATTCGCAATTTCAACGATCACAAACCATAAATAAAGTAATCTCCAAGACGCATCTATGAAAATTTGATCATTTCTTCATCCAATATGAAAGACATTGTCTATATGTCCTACAAAAGAAAACACAATCACAAAATTATAATCTAATAGAAATCAGTTCTTATTGGTGAAAACTTATTGATGAATTATATCTATCACAAAATGAGTAATAACTACAATTTCATTACTATATTTGACGGTGCTGAAAAAATATAAAGGTACATTAATCACGTAATGTACCTTTATATTTTAATGTACCTTTATAGTTCACATTTAATGTACCTTTATATTTTTTTAGCACTGTCAAATATAGTAATGAAATTGTAGTTATTACTTGTTTTGTGACAGATATAATTCATCAATAAGTTTTCACCAATAAGAGCTGATCTACCTTAATGTGATTTACCCCATGCAAATTGAATCATCAACGGAATAAGATTTATTGTCAAATTAAGGCTTAGGACGACACATTAAAATAAGTACATGAATACAAAACGAGATGCAATATATATATTGGCAAGCTTCTGTGACCCTACTAATTCAGATCTTTGTTTGATTCTAGGAGAGAGAAAATTTCCATCATCTGTCCTTGGTCTTACCTCTAGAGCATAAATATTTTCTTTCTTTTTTGTGCTTGATCTTTCTGAAAAAATAGTCACTAAAAGGATTTCATCCGCTACATATGGGTTCTCTACTTCAAAGTTCAGGATACTACATGAGTTAAGTTGTGCACTGCATGACCTTAAAATACATGCATGAGTTAGAACGGTAGAGTGTAGGTGCTTTACTCACCTCTATTAGTGTGGTGAGGAGTATCAATTTGGACTACATGAGATTGAGATATCTGTGTTAGAAAAAGATCTGCAGTAATATTGATGTCATTACTTTTCTTAATTGCCAAAAGCTTGCTTGCTATGGAAGTAATGAGCATGTCTGATCAGGCATCTAGTACTATGAACTTATGCTAAAGATGTAATGTGCCATGTTTATTGTGTTGCTCTTGGGATAGAAACAACTCGTGGGGGCTGTGGCTGCCGAAAAAAGGTTCTAGCTATGGTTTATCTAATCTCTCACTCATATTTAAGAAATTAATTTTCACTTTCATTAGGGAAAATATGGGCTCAAAATGGGTCCTTCAAGAGAGAGGTTATGTAGAGAGAGAATGGAAATCGGTACTGTTTGGTTGTTGTTTTTCAAGTTTCCGATAATGCCTGCATTCTAACTTCTATGGTTAAAACTAGCTCTAACTTTAGGCATTAATTAATTAAGCGTGTTTTTAATAAAAGCCATACATATGTCATATAATCTGGGGCTGTAAACGTCCACCAATAATAATATTACAACATGTC
This sequence comes from Diphasiastrum complanatum, assembly GCA_029204225.1. Taxonomy (NCBI): domain Eukaryota; kingdom Viridiplantae; phylum Streptophyta; class Lycopodiopsida; order Lycopodiales; family Lycopodiaceae; genus Diphasiastrum; species Diphasiastrum complanatum. The sequence continues at coordinate 10,093,989 of CM055110.1, forward strand.
ATCTGAGCGGAAAAGTAATGAATGGTCTATCATTAAAGCCTAATGGTCGCCAAATTCCATACCTAGAGATACGATACATTCCCGAAAACTCATGAAGGCAATCATTTCTAAAGCTCCGCTCTACATAAACACAAGCATGACCATTATATCGGAATTTACACTTGGACATCGGTTGAACGCACGCACAGATCATTTGGATATCCTTCAGCCATGGCGGGTCATGTGGTGTGCCCCTTGGCCTAGGAGGTGGTGATGGATCTCCCTAGCGGCCTCTTTGCATTGGGACACCTCCGGGATGAATCCGGGTTGTTTGCATCATGCGAGACCCATTATCAAATCAGCGCACGCGTAGAATGGTCAACAGTTGCAGAATGTAGGTCGGGTGCACCAAACAGTTATCAGATAGAAAAGTCAGAAAGTAGGCAATTGTGAAACAGAAATATCACGATTGGATCGGGCGTGCTAAACTGATATTGCTTGTTGTAAAGACAAAAAGTAACTTTTGAATGACAGCTCGGATTGAGACGATTACAGTGCCATTAGAAAGCCCTCGACAAGAGGCTTTCAACGATACCCAACATAACCTAGATCTGAGCTGCAGTTAAAGTAAATATTCTCAATCAAAGTTTTGGACAGTTGGTCAAAGGTCAAAGGTCAACCTGATATCACATCGGCACGCGATTAACGAGTTTGACCTACGGTCAATCTAGTCAGCTATGCGTCGGATCCAATATCAGGTTGACCGTTGACCGACCCGATTGTCCACCCAAGAACCAAACTTCGTGACCATAGAACTTCTTTGCTGCCTAGATTAGAGCGTTATAAGTCCCATTTTTCTTCTATCAAAAAAATTAAGCTGAAGAAAATCAGTAGAAACAATCCTGATTTGATGCTCCTACGATAGCTGTAAAACGTTGCATCCACCTTTATCAATCTATGAACAATACTAGATGCTTTGGAGCTGTCCCAAAATTTTCAAATGTCATCTTGAGCATGTGAGACCTCAATCAAAACATGTAGTTGTTGATACTATTTATCTGACTTTAGTCAAGCCATTGCTACAGCAACATTAATTCTCATATACTTACCAATATAGAAATTTTATCAAATAAACGATTAGTCTATCTCTCTTGAATCGATTCAAAAGATAATAAATAGCTCTGGAATAGCTTCTGAGTAAAAGAATGGCCTTCTCCATTGATCACACCGTCAGTTTAAACGAAAAAATGCTTGAAGCTTCTCTGTTTCAAAAACCGATGTTCCTTGCTATCTACTTCCCGGCTGAGAAGACTTCTGTGACGCATACACACATCCAATTCGCATACATGAATTCAGCTCTGCAACCCTTTCCGGTATTAACAAATCACAAAACACAAGGCTGATAAATAACATCAACTATCCACACAAGGAACTTCTGATCAGTTCCTATATAGGAAAAATGTCAAATTTCCTAGTACGATTTTTCCTAGTTAAAATGTGGATTTGGACCCCTTCTAACTAGAAAAGCTTTTTTCCCAGTTAAAAAATGCATGTGCATCAATTGCATCTAGGGAAAACCTTATTTTCCTAGATACATTTCTACCATTTATAAATTAGAAAATTTTTCCTAGTTACGAAATGCATGTGTCTCAATTTCATATAGGAAATCATTTTATTTTCAATATACATTGTAAGTTATAAAACAGTTTTCTTACATATTATAACCTCCCACTCATATTTATTATCCTCATTAACATTAATTGGTGATAGGCTAGTATTTTTTTTCACCATCTTTATAACATGGGCATCAACACTTTGATTTCATTAGCCCCCTATAGCAATTAACATGTTCATTGCAAATCAAGGTGTCCAAAGATTTTTAGCCCCAACCTTGATCCAGAAGGTTACAAAACCCTGGTTCTTTTATTTTTTGGTCAAACATTAAGGTGAAAGGTAAAATCATTTTCATATGCATCAATTTCACCCCTCAGTTAAAAAGTAGAACATCAAGAAATTATGAATGTTTTTTTACTATCGGGCATTGTAGCAAAGTTGAAATGTTATACTAAAGCAACTCAAAAAATGGATAAACCCCTGGTGCCTCATCTCCATGTGGCCTCAATAAAAAGTATATAATGGTTTTGTAGTTCTTTAACAAGGAGAATTCGTTTACACAAGGAGCCTATAACCACTTCATATATGGCTAGAGATTGCCAGCTTAGAGTAAGCTTGTGTTTATGATATTTAAGTAGATTCGATTTTATGTCTACACACAAGATAGCTTGATTTTGATCCCTATGACTTGACATAGAATAATCAATCTCATCGATCTGTCATGTACTTTTAGTACATCCATGCTTATACATGCAAGATAATATCCAATGTAAGCTTTGTAGGCCCAAAAGGAGCTATTAGCCTTAAGAACAAGGCGATTTTCTCTTTAGGCCCTCCAAAGTAATTAAAAAGGATAATAGGCCAATAAGGGCCCGATGTAGTTTAAATAACACTTAGCAAGGGCTAACTATCCCTCATATAGTTATGTTTAGTTAAGTGAGAGCATTGTCTATAACTAGACAAGAGACATCACTTTTGGGATCTTTTGGCTCATTTGCAAGTGAGAGCTTCTTGCTTCCTCCTTGTGAATATGAGCTATGGGGATTTCCTTTTCTAGGTCTCATGTGCCTTATCTACATGAATCCATGCTCATTTCCATTGCTATGTACTCTTTCTTTCATTTCTATTGAGATTCTATGGAGATCCTTGTGTTTCTAGTTTTCGATGGATATGTTATCATGATTGTTTGTACTCTTTTTGCTGTTAAAATTTCACAATTCTAGCTTGATCAATTTTGGTCATATTGCTTGTAAATTGTATTATGGTCATGTTGTGGCTTGTCACACATGCCAAATAGAATAGGATACTCTTTGTAAGTCTCATTCCTAACCTAGCATAGGAGTGGCACCTTTGGAATGAGTCCAAATAGTGCTTTGATAGGCTAGAGAGAAAATAGGAGCTAAAAATAGCATGTTTCTCATTGTTTTGGAATCTCGAGATCTTGACCCCTAATAAGGGTGGATCAAGTGGATATTTAGGTTAGATGTTAGGGTTAGGTTATGATGTATACATAGAAGCCCTAATATGCTCGTATCCAAACTCTACATGTATAAATATGTGATGGGATTTCCATTCAATTATGAGCAAAATCGAGATTTTCCTTCTTCACTAGTTTGAGTCTATGATTTGATTGATGAGTGCTATTGGCATATGGTTTTTTGTGATGATTGAATGAGTTTGGAGTTGCAGGTACAATACATAGGCATGCATCAGTAGGCTTTACTTTCACACGTGTGAAGAGTTTTGGAGCTAATTCATGGAGTTCAAGCCAATATAAGCTAGGAATCAATGTATTGATTAGTAATCTAGCTTCTAGATCTTGTTTGGATCTTAAGTAGGTGCCTTCTCCATCATTTCTAGGATAAAATGGGATTATTTTGCTGCATTTTTATCATGGTATCAGAGCCATTCCAAGAAATGAGCTTCACTTCATGCTAGAATCATAGATTTTGATGCAATTCAAGCATTGATTGCTATCTAGACATAATCTATGAGTAGTACCTTCAATTCTTGATCAATTTGAGTGAAGAGGAATCTAATAGTTTTTTATTTACAGGCTTTTTAGCTTCAAAATCTGAGCTGTGGTCATCTCTTATCAATTGGATCAAAGCAGCAAGTATTTAGATCTTAGAAATTCAATTTTGGGGTCATCCCAAAGACTTTGATAAGTGCTCATCAAGGAATGCAATTCTAGTCAAGATTGTGTTCTCTTTTTGTTTGATTTGTGAGATAGTTTGTATTGATTATTGCATGATGATTCAACCTGATCTTGTAGGAATGATTTGAAGGGGCATTTATGTGCATATGATTCCTTTTGATTCAGGTTATGTGAATCTTATATCCTTGTGAAGTCAAGATCAAGGAGGAGGCAATTCTAGATCCATTTTTTTATGCAAATTCAAGCTAGTTTCCATTCTTGTTGACATTCATAGATTTGATTTGGCTTAATATCAGGTAGGATCTTATTGAGAGGTCAAGTTTTGAGCTTTCTCAAGTCCCTAGGTAGTGGGATAGCTAGTCTTTCAATCATTTCTATTTTGCATCTATTCTTGTGATCAAGATCTTGTTTAAAGATAGATGGCTTCAATGAATTCATATCTTTTGGATTCACATGATACATTGAATGCTTCTAATTATTCAATTTGGAAGCTAAGAATGGAATCAATTCTTATTTTACAAGATCTAATGGATATAGTGAGTGGTGAAGAGGATGAGCCCATTCACCCTCAAGAAGCTACAAAATACAAAAGGAGGTGAAAGGTTGCTCTCCATTGTAAAAAAATGAATGTAGCTAATGAGCTTCCTAAGGAGGTAGGTGCTTGCACCTCGACTCAAGAAGCATGGGAAACTCTCCAAAAGATATATGAATCCAAGAATACTTCAAGGTTGCTATCCTTGAAGAATAAAATCCTTCAATGTTTTCAAGCTAAAGGAGAGAGTGGACATTCACATGTGTTGAGAGTTAAGGACTTAAACAAGGAGCTTGGTTACATAGGAGATTCCATTTAAGAAAGTTAATTTGTTCAACTAATCTTGAATGGTTTGAGTGTGGATTTTGCTAACCTAGTGCAAGGCTATGCAATTATGGGCAAGTTGCCCTCACTTAAAGATCTCCAAGGAGTCCTCATGGCCGAGGAGAGTAGAACACACATCGAGTCAAGGATATAGATGCTCTCTCTCAATGATGGAGATTACAAGGCTCTTTTCATCAAGAGCAAAGGCAAAGGTGCTGCATTCAAGAGGAACCAAGTCAAGGGTGAAGATCAAGAAGGATCTTCAAGTTCAAGCTCGAGCAAGTGAAGCACATAGGTTGTCTTTCTCTAACTCTATCACTAAGACTACTCACCCTCTTAAGTTGATTCATTTGGATGTACATTTTGCAAGCACAAGGCGCAATGGTAGAGCCACAATGTTGGTAATCTTAAATGATGAATCCTCTAAGAATAATATTGGCAATAATATGGTTGAGATCAAGGAGGAGCTTGATCAAGAGGAGGAGCAAAATACGAGAGCTTCAACTATTCCAAGGAAAGCCACAATGGAGCTATCAATGCTCATTTTTGTGGACAAGGAAAGTTGGAAAGGGGGGTACATTTTGTACTTCATTTGCTGAGTTTTGTAATGAAGTCTCTTTGAATTCTAAAGTATGGAATGAAAGGTGGTTGTCATATCCACTTACTCTTGAGTGTGCTAGGAGTAAGGATGACATTTTCATTCATAAGTTGAAAGATTTTGAATTCATTTCTAAAGAGGCATATTGTGAACCTTGTATGAGAGTAAGTGAATCATCCTTGAAGGACACTTACATCCATACAAGAGTATTTGGCCTCATTAGTCTCAAATTCAACAAGTATGTAATGCAAATTGCTAGTGGTAAGCAATTGTGGACTAGTCAGTTGTGGACTAGTAAATTTGGTATAAATAATCTTGGTGATTGTTTTGTTGACTTGAAAGATCATATTGAGAAAGAGAACATTCAGGTTTGGAGACAAATAAAGTACTTGAGAGTCTTGAAGAAGATCATGGTTTGGATCCATGTTTTCATCATCAACACCAAGAGGGAGTGAGCATGATGAAGAAAAAAGACATGAAGGAGGAACCCGAGAAGGAGCACTTGTCTCAAGGAAAAAGAGACCTGAATCTACATCAATATGAAGGTTTGGGTAAAGAGAAAGGAGCAGCAAGGAAGTTTATCCATATCTCCCTTTACTCATCTTATTTTGTGTTTGATGTCATATATTTGACAAAGTCCTTTGATGATGTTAGTAGGAACATTGTTTTTCATCCTATATCTTATGATGATGAGATAGTGATCATTACTACTTTGATTGGAGTTCCAAATATGTATTCAAAGGCCTCATCTTGTGATCCATTCATCTTGAATTTCCAAGGAATGAAGACCTTCATTGGAAGGATGCCAAGTTGGAGTTCATTGTTTTGGTGGATAAAGTCAAGATGGTGATATCTCAAGCTTTGATTGAATGTGCTTCATACAAAAGTTGGATCTTAATGTTTATTTTAAGAAGGAGACTCACATTTTTCATCCCAAGGTGTTCATTCAACAATCTACCAAAGACAAAGCTTGGATTTTGAAGACAATTCTTATTGAGCTCTAGCTACATTTGAGAACTTGGAGCTCAAATCATATTCTTATCATGATGAGTGACGATACTCACTCAACAAAGCAAGAACCTGGAAATACTAAAAAAGGACTATATAACTTATACTTTGTCTTTTTTCCACAATGGCTCAATGATTGAACTCATGGGCAATGTGGATGTACATAATTCTCCTTTTGTTTCAACTTTGGAAGTTAAAGAATGTGTGAACGATTCTCATTGTAATGTTTATTTGTGCTCTTTAAAAGATTTAATTTTTGTGAATAGTTATGTTATTCAAAGTTTAACTATTGGACACCCAGTGTATTTACCCCTTGATATTCCTTAAATTGAGGACTCACTTGAGTGTAGGGAATTTAAGAGGCTTAGGCAAGAATTTAGCAACAATTTTCATGAGCATCTACCGAAGGGCCTACCTCCCTCTAGCAGTGTCGATAATCAAATAGAGTTGCTTCTGCGAATAGTGGCCCTATATTGTTGTTTAGCTTGAAGGAAGAGGTTGAGATTATCTTAGGATGGGCCACATAGGGTATAGGATATAACTTGCTTCACATTTCTAATTTGGCTTAGCTTTTAAACTCTTGTTGAATTTTTTAGCAAGACTCCCTTCATGCATAATGGAGCACACCATGACCCACACCTAAACGTGACCAACTACAATTGGTTCAAGCAATTAACTGCTTGCGAAACCAAAGCTTTGAGATGTAGTCTAGGCATGCAGTGACCAAACAAGAATGGAGAATCAAAGGTAGTTGTGATCTACCGCCTTGTAACCCATGCTTAACCGGAGTTTTAATTGGGCAAGATGTGATGTTGTCCTAGCTAGATCAGCGGAACAGTCATTTTCGATGCACGATTCGCTAGACAGTACCAAGGTTGTTACTGCCCTTGTGTTTTATGCAAGAAGGCATTTACATGGTGGCAGAATCTTAAGGAAAGGTCTAATACTTCTATCACATTGGATGTGTCCTAGGACACCTTCAAGGTGATGTTCCTCTTGGTCCTTGACAATTTTGAGCACTATCGTCGATTTCCTACCACATAGATTAGGATTAGGCTGTTAGATGCCTACATATAGGAGTTCCAAAAAGTTCTGTTATGGGTCATTAATCAAATCAACCTCATATTTATCATTTTATTCTCGGGCTTCCTAAAAATTTTCAACATGAAATGCAGCGAAACCAACCATAGAATCTTGAAAATGCATTTTGCTAGGGAAAATCATCGCTGACAGGAGCAAAAATTGTCCAAGTTTGGGCTTAGAGACAAGTAGTTCTTCAAGGAGCAGGGCAAGGACAATAGGTCACTAGTTTCCAAGGCAGGAAAAAGCGCATCAGGTTGCATTGCGTAGACTACGACAAGGCGAGAACCAAGGGTTTCTGTTTTTCTTGCATGGAGAGAGGGCATCTTGCAAAAGATTGCCTGAAGAACTATAAATAGACTAGAGAGCAACCCAAAACGTTTATGGTGGTATGTAATTATAGCATTTCTCATTTTCATTTTTCCTTAACGAATGATGTTGTTTGTGAAAATTGTTCATTTAATACAACTATTTTGGCCCCCACAACCTCATTCCTATGAATGTGCTTGTAGGACACCAAGCTATGAATGTTCTATTCAATGATGGTTCAATGCATAATTTTGTTAACTCGAAATTGGTGCAGAAACTTCAAGTGGCAACATCAGCAAGTAATCACAAGTATGTGGTGAAGACGGTGGAAATAGGGGATCGACAAATATGGGACCATATTGTTCCTCAACTACTATTGAAAATCGAAGACTATAGTCAACCTCTTAATTTTTACATTATGAATCCAAATAAGTTAAATATAATCTTGGGTAAGGAGTGGTTTACTCAAAGAATGAGTCACTAAAAAAAAGACTATATAACTTATACTTTGTCTTTTTTGCACAATGACTCATTGATTGGACTCGTGGGCAATGTGGATGTACATAATACTCCTTTTGTTTCAACTTTGGAAGTCAAAGAATGTGTGAACGATTCTCATTGTAATGTTTATTTGTGCTTTCTAAAAGTTTTAATTTTTATGAATAGTTATGCTATTTAGAGTTTAACTATTGGACACCCAGTGTATTTACCCCTTGATATTCCTTAAATTGAGGACTCACTTGAGTGTAGGGGATTTAAGAGGCTTAGGCAAGAATTTAGCAACATTTCAGTGTAGATAATTAAATAGAGTTGCTTATGTGAGCAGTGGCCCTATATTGTTGTTTTAGCTAAAGGAAGAGGTTGAGATTATCTTAGGATGGGCCACATAGGGCATAGGATACAACATGCTTCACTTTTCGGATTTGGCTTAGCTTTTAGACTCTTGTTTAATTTTTTAGAAAGACTACCTTCATGCATAATGGACCACACCATGACCCACATATCAACGTGACCAACTACAATTGGTTCAAGCAATTAACTGCTTGCAAAACCAAAGCTTTGAGATGTAGTCTAGGCATGCAGTGACCAAACAAGAATGGACAACCAAAGGTAGTTGTGATCTGCCACCTTGCAGCCCATGCTTAATTGGAGTTCTAATTTGGCAAGATGTGATGTTGTCCTAGCTAGGACAGTGGAATAGTCATTTTCCATGCATGATTCCCTAGACAGTACCAAGATTGTTACTGCCCTTGTGTTTTATGCAAGAAGGTGTTTACATGGTGGCAGAATCTTAAGGAAAGATCTAATACCCCTATCATAATGGATCTATTCTAGGACACCTTCAAGGTGATTTTCCTCTTGGTCCTTGACAATTTTGAGCACTATCGTTGATTTGTTCCCACATAGATTAGGAGTAGGCTGGTAGATGCCTACATACATGAGTTCCAAGAAGTTTTGTTATGGTTCATTAATCAAATTAGCCCCACATTTATCATTTTATTCTTGGGCTTCCTAAAGATTTTCAACATGAAGTGTAGCAAAACCAACCATAGAATTTTGAAGATGCATTTCGCTTGGGAAAATCTTCGCTGACAGGAGCAAAAATTGTCCAAGTTTGGGCTTAGGGACAAGTAGTTCTTCAGGAGCTGGGCAAGGACAAGAAGTCACTAGTTTCCAAGGCAGGAAAAAGCGCATAAACTTGCATTGCGTAGACTACGACAAGGTGAGAACCAACGATTTCTATTTTTCTTGCATGGAGAGAGGGCATCTTGCAAAAGATTGCCTGAAGAACTATAAATAGACTAGAGAGCAACCCAAAACATTTATGGTGGTATGTAATTATAGCATTTCTCATTTTCACTTTTCCTTAATGGATGATGTTGTTTGTGAAAATTGTTCTTTTAATACAGCTATTTTGGCCCCCACAACTTCATTCCCATGAATGTGCTTGTAGGACACCAAGCTATGAATGTTCTATTCAATGATGGTTCAACACATAATTTTGTTAACTCGAAATTGGTGCAGAAACTTCAAGTGGCAACTTCAGCAAGTAATCACAAGTATGTAGTGAAGATGGTGGCAGGAGGGGATCGACAAATATGTTACCATATTGTTCCACAACGACTATTGAAAATCAAAGATTGTAGTGAACCTCTTAGTTTTTATATTATGAATCCAAATAAGTTAAATATAATCTTGGGTAAGGAGTGGTTTACTCAAAGAATGAGTCACTGAAAAAAGACTATATAACTTATACTTTGTCTTTTTTGCACAATGGCTCATTGATTGTACTCATAGGCAATGTGGATGTACATAATACTCCTTTTGTTTTAACTTTGGAAGTTATGGAATGTGTGTAAGATTCTCATTTTAATGTTTATTGTGCTTTTTAAAAGATTTAATTTTTATGAATAGTTATGCTATTCAGAGTTTAATTGTTGGACACCTTTGTATTTACCCCTTGATATTCCTTAAATTGAGGACTCACTTGATTGTAGGGGATTTAAGAGGCTTAGGCAAGAACTTAGCGACATTTTTCATGAGCATCTACCTAAGGGCCTACCTCCCTCTAGCAATGTAGATCATCATATATAGTTGCTTCTGCAAACAGTGGCCTTATATTGTTGTTTTAGCTTGAAAGAAGAGGTTGACATTATGTTAGGATGGGCAATATTTGGCATAGTAAGTCCTTTTGGGCATCAACAATTTTTTTTTAGCAAAAAGGATAGAGGCACTCAGCTCTATGTTGACCATAGAAATTTGAACAAGATGACCATAAAAAATACATATCCCTTACCTAGAATGGATGATCTAATGGACCATCTATATGGAGTCAAATATTTCTCAAGATTGACCTTAGATTAGGATACCATCAAGTAAGGACTAAGAATGAGGATGTTCCTAAGATTGATCTTCGAACTGCGTATGGCTAGTACGGGCTTTTGGTGTTATCGTTTTGGCTCATGAATGCATCCACCACATTTTAACAAATGATGAATGACATACTTTGTCCATATTTGGGGAAGTTTGTGGTGCTGTATTTGGATGACATATTGTTGGTTCATTGGTAAAAGATAAATTTTGAACAAAAGATTATTCTAATTCCAATAGGTGAACTAGTTGAGTTGGAAGATATGACTACCTTTGTAACAATGGTGCCAGGAAAGACTTTTGACGTCCTTCAACATCAATTGAGAAACTGGATGGTTTCTCAAGATACGGTAAATTGGAAAGGGAAACTAGATGAAGAGGACCCTTGGGAGAGCGAAGACTACTAAAGATTGAGTTGCCTATCTTGCTCCCCTTAGGAGGAGGCTCTCCACAAAATTCAAGGAGTTCTACAAGGCCAGTGGAATACATCAGCAATTTACAACCAGTTATTCACCTCAGTCCAATGGTATAGCTAAACGAAAGAATCAGACACTCATCAAAAGTGCCAAGAGCATGCTGGCCCACGCCTCTCTTTTAAAGAAATTCTGGGTAGAAGTTGTTACTACAGCTGCCTATTTGTAGAATGGATCCATCACCAAAGTGGATGGCAAGAGACCTTATGAGGTGTGGACAAGATCAAAATCATCACTCAAAAATTTTCTAGTGTTTGGATCCATCGCTTTCGCTCAGATCCTTGAAGATCTAAGAAGAAAGTTGGATGATAAGAGCAAGAAAACGATTTTCATCGGCTATTCCCCAGACCACAAGGCATACAAGCTCTACAATTTGGATACCGAGAAGGCATTTACCAGTAGAACTGTCATTTTTGTAGAAGACCAATTCATCGGCCACAAGGGGAAAGCTACTGTTAAATCCGACCCAAGGATCGAACAACTAAATTCCGATCCAGGGATTCAACTGTAGAATATTGACACTGACTCAGACAATGAGTTAGAACCTCAACGAGTCAACCCACATCAAGGGACCGAAGTTCAACTCAGAAGGTCGAATAGGTCCAGACATCCTCCATCCAGATTTATAGATGATCCGGCCTGCTACTTTGTACCAGAACCAACCACCATTTTTCAGGCTATGTCTACTCCTGATGCTAACCAGTGGAAAGCAGACTTGATTCTCTGATGGAGAATCAAACATGGACAGTCACTCAGCTATCAAAGGACCGAAATCCAAATCCATGCAAATGGATATTCAAGGCGAAGTACGATATTGAAGGAAGGCTAAATCATTACAAGGCCAAGCTAGTCGCCAAATCTTTTCCGAAATTCCTTTTATGGATTATTTAGAAACCTTCAGCCCAGTTGTCAAACATGCTTCGATCCGCCTACTGCTCTCCTTTGCAGCTGCAATAGATCTTGAATTCCACCAGATGGATGTCTAGACCGCTTTGCTCAATGGAACCATCGAAGAGGAAATCTATATGACGCAGCCAGAGGGATACGAACTCAGTGACAAGCAACAACACCTTGTATGCAAAATCCACAAGGTGCTCTAAAAACAATCACCCAGAGCCTGGTTCCAAAAGATGAACGCATTTCTGATAGAGAATGGTTTTATTCCAAACTTGACAGACTCGAATGTCTACTTCAAGTCTGTATCAGATTACTTCATCATCATCATCACTCTCTATTGAGATAATACACTCTTATTCAGTAACAATCTGAATCTGATGAAGGATACAAAATGCATGTTGGCCCAAGACAACAAAATGACTGACATGGGTCTTGCCCACTATTGTCTCGGAATCCAAATCCAACGAGATCGACCCAGCAGCCTGATTTCTATCAATCAACAATGATATCTCAACAACGTGTTGGAAAAGTGTGGTATGGCCAACTACAAACCAAGTCACTTTCCACTCGGCCCTGGACTAAAATTATCAAAGGAACAGTCTCCTCAAACTGAGGCAGAAAAGCAGGAAATGAAGCACTACCCATTTCAATCCATAATGAGCTCACTAATGTATGCAATGATCTGCACACGACCAAACCTTGCATATTCGATCAATACACTCAGCCAGTCCTTATCAAATCTAGACTTAACTCATTGGAAAGCACTAACAAAGGTCATGAAGTACATCCAAGCAACAAAAACTCTTAGCATCTGCTACGGAAGCAGCCAAACTACCGATATCTTTGAAGCCTACATAGATGCGGATTGGGCAGGAGATGTCGACACCAAAAAATCAGCCTCTGGATTGTATTTTTATACAACCAAGGCCCAATCTCATGGAACAGCCGAAAGCAGACCTCAATTGCATTATCATCAATGGAATCCGAATATATAGCTGCCACAAATGCAACCAAGGAGGCAATCTGACTAAGGCAACTGCTTGTAGACATCAACCTTGCACAAACACTTCCTACAACAATCTATTGTGATACTCAAAACACAATAGCATTATCTCTCAATCCAAGATTTCACTCTCGAAGCAACATATCGAAATTAGGTATCATTACCTTAGAGAGAAAGTGCATAGCAAGGAAGTTGCATTGGTTTTCTACAAAACAAACTAAATGGCAACAAATCACTTTACAAAGGCTCTATCAAAAGAGCAACATCTCAGATGTAACGATATATTAAATTTGAAGATCAAGGTTTTTCAGGATCCACATTAAGGGGGAGTATTAGATTTCTTATGCTCAGCTTTAACAAATTATTCAAGTAATGAGCATCCTGAAAATCGAAGGCCGACCACATGTTTTGAACCTCGCATTTTTACCATTGAGATTTTTGTGTCTTAATCATTTTTAAGGCACCTTTGCCTTTTTTGCATTTTTGGCACCTTTACAAAAAAAGTGACACAGTGGCCAGAATGCCTTGGAATCCATTTCAGGCCCACCTTCGTCTTTTTCGCATTTTCATGCCTTCGCTCTAGAGGCACCTTCGGTATTTACATACCTTCAGTCTAAGGACAACTTCGGATTTTTTGGGTTTTTTGCTACATTGGCAGACTGACGTCGCCAACTTATCATCAAATGTAATAGCCAAATATCCCAAGGGCGGTTACCTACTTTTTGTACATATACAAAGACTGGAGTAAATGGCATTTAAGGCTTATAAGATACTTGTCTCTTGACACTTGTAAATATATATACTACTAGCTGAATCAAGCTAAGTAAGGTTTTACAATCAAAGTTATTTGTAGCCAGCATTATCACGCTCAGCAAGCTAAAGTTATTACTTCAAGCCATTGTACTCACTATTGATATTAATCAGAGTGCAATTTTTGTCTCACTACTGTATTGTTCATTTGCGCAATTATGTATGAATCATTCTTCTTGAATATTTTTGCTGCTAACTGTTGTGTTTTCGTTCCTACACACCTATGCTCAAAGGTTCGAGCTTCCGCTGCCAGTCATCCCCACGTTTTACGATAAGTGTTTGTGAAAACCAATGGACAGATGTTGAGATGCACACACATAGATGGTGCAACAAATTCTAAAAGACTCAAAGAACTAGAAATCATAGATATGATGCTTTCTATGTTGCAATGCCCAACATGTTTTTTAGTTGATATCAACTTATGTTAAAGAAATAATCGATTGACTTTTAGGAAATTTTTAATTCTTCATTAGAAGTCTTGTAGTTTTTTTGTCAGGGTTGATGATAGCTACCCCAGGATTAAGGTCTTATTGAGACAATGATCGTTAATCATAGACAAAGCTCCAAATAATTAGGAAAATGAAATCAATGATCATATGATTATCTTTAAATAACAATGCCCAACATCCTTTCAAGTTTGTGTTGGCGCATGTTAAGATGATCATTAATGTAGACAAAGCTCAAAATAATTAGGAAAATGAAAATCAATGATATGATCATCTTTAAATAACAATGCCCAACATCCGTTAAAGTTTATGTTGGCTGATGTTAAGATGATATAGTTCTCATGCTTTATTTATTGCTGCATAATATGATGTTTGTTTGGAAACAAATAAGCTTCATGAGGTTGGAACTATATAAGGAAAGAACTAAATGGCTTTTAAGCATTTTTTAGGACATTCCTGGGCTCTGAAGCAACCTCAAAGTTTATGTTTATGATTTAACTACTAAGAGAAAATATTTATTATCTAAATGAGTAGAAAATATTTTGAGTACAAAATGAAAAATTCACATCAAAACAAGTCAATATTAGAAGCAACATAAAAGTCTAAAAGAGTTATAGAAATAAACATGAGGTAAAATTTAGACGATAGCAACCTGAAGAGCTAGTTCTAGAATCAAGTAGCCAAACCTCAAGAGAAAACACGAAATGACAAAGGGCCAAATCATGAGTTTGGACAGGACGAAAGAGGTAACAATTCTCTAATCCAATATGTACATGATTGTGCTAGTTTTGCAACATTGAGCATGTCTAAAATATTCAATATTGTGAAAATTATTTATCATAATGGAAATAGCCTACTTGCATCTATATTGAGAATTGCAAAGTCGAAAAAAAAAAATAGATTTTAAAAAACACCAAAAAATTTACATTTGTAAGTTTGGAGATGGGCAATCACAATGGGTGGATCATTTGATCAATATGTAAACTGTATTTGCATGGTAACTATTGTTAGTGTCGATGAAGTGAAACTAACAAGGTTTCTATTGAGAGAGACTGTTGCATATGGTGTCAATGTCAAATTGGAGCATGTCATGAAGGGGTCAATTTCCAATTTGATGCTAATTATAAGAGTATTTAAGGGCACGTAGGATGATTAAGTGGCCTTAAAACCCAACAATGATGCAAATAAAACATTATGTAGTAAGAAACTTTTTTATTAAAATGTTGGGCACAATTTATGTTGTCTATTTTTTGTTTCATGGGTATGACAATATTGATACCACCAATTCATTTCAAAATATGACCTTTTAGCATTGTCGCTATGGTGGCAAGCTACTATTGTAATTATATGCTAAAAGTTGAGGCGTCACTCCTAGGTGAGTTTGAATTTTAAAATGAATTTTTTCAATTTTTTTGCAATTTTCTTTTTCGTAAGGTAAAGTTTCTCATAGTGTTTTAACCACCTTGTTTTATATGAAATACACAGCTAGAACCTTGCCTATGAACTTGGAAAGTATAAAAACCTTAAGTAGATTGAAAATATTTACAATAATCACATGTGTTGGCACAAAGAGTTTTCAGAAGGTTGGGAATGCAACATTGCTCAAAAAAAACAAAAAAAAATTTACCCCTAAATTTTCTCAATAATAAAGATTTCGGTGAATCTTAATGAGTATTGTTGAGCCAAGCCATAAAAGTAGTGCTAATCTTTTCATTATGTTCAAAAATTAGCTTATGATTGACTCACATTGTAGTATGAGGCACTGACTTGTTGATCCTTCAATAGAGACACTCTTTTTTAAATACAGTAAGCCCAATTCATTTGTACAATTTCAATCAGCATTTTGTTTTTTGAATTTTTGCTTATGTGTCAGTTGCATGTGCCTTGTTTACTGCACGTATAGATATTGAGTCGGGACACACGTCCCGTAATAGGGACCGTTTTACCATGCAATTGTACACCCTAGAAAAGTGTCTTTGCATGTACTATTTTCTCTCTTTTGAATATACAATTCCTGAGAATTGCTTGGGTGATTGTGCACTATTTCCTTCTATGTATGTGATTCTAATTGTAGATAGCTTGTGAGATTGCTAGTGACGAATTGCAGGATTGATCCTCAACACTCTTATGGTGCAAAGATGGATTTGGTGTACATGCATTGTAGTAAGAAGTCATATTAGAAACATAGAATGTCTTTGATTCTAGTAATGTACAAAAGTAATGAAACCACATCAAGACCAAATTTTCAAAGTTCTAAAATACGCATCTTGGTTTTCAAGGGGGCCTTGAACGTGGGACCAAAGAAACTTTGGATGCCAAGCTAACCAACCCTTGGATCTTAAAAGTGCTAAAATATGACGCAATAGTTATTGAAATGAAAACTTGACAGGAAATTAAATAGACCACATCAGATACATAAAATAAAGACAAGACATACAATGCTAAGGTAAGCATTGAATTTGTGCCTAGCCAAGATTTGCTTGCATGTCCTTGTTGCATTATCATGAACAATGCAGTGAGACCACAAGTCAATCGAAACTGATCATACAATTGAGGACTCATCTCCTGTCAACAAACAAACAGTGTCACATTTCATTTTCCCAACTTACAGAATGGAGAAACAAATAAAATGTAGAGAAGTAAAACAATGACATGCAGGTAACATTGTTGGAAGAATCGTGAATGGGATCCTAACATTTTAAGGTCTGGAAAACGTTAAGGATGTAAGAGGATCCAATTGATACTATTGCTGCCTCAACTGCCAGATGTTAAATATAGTTTGATCAAATGCATCTTGGTGTCCAAGGGGAGATTGAACTTTGGACCAAGAAATTTTGAATGCCAAGATAACCAACTGAGCCAACCCTGTTAGATTAGTTTGATCATATAGAAATACAAAGCTGACCATGAACTTCAGTAACCAAAAGCACAGGGATCACAGTACCTTGCAGACTCATTTCTAAACTTAGTGTCAGTAGCGACCCTTGAAAAGGAGCTTCAGTCCTTTTTAAGTGACTTCAAAAATGGCGTGGATTTCTTGCTGTTGGAAATCTTATAATATACTGACATGAATGCATATTCTGCTCCATACCTGCATAGCAAGGTCACAGCATTCAGTAGACATCTAGGATTACATGCATAATAGAATCCCTGTGCACGGTTAAAAAAAAGCAAGTTACTTGATGTTAAAAAAAGCACCTTAGCACAAAATGAGCGTGTATTCAAATATTCTTAGGCACTTAATGTGTGACTATGGTAGACCATTGCTATTTTCAGAGAGAGAAAGCCAACCACAAGAGAACGATACAACTAAAATCAGCAACTTGTTTTCACATTGCTATGGATCTCACACAGGATCAGTAAAAGATATCCCATACTGAGATTTTGTATTTACAGACAACAAACATGCGATGGCATAGCGATAGAGAAAAAATTCAGACAAAAATGTCTTCCGTTGTGAACAGACGCAGGTGAATTCCATCAAACACGAGATTAAAGTGCATATTGGGTAGAAGTCTTACTTCTTACGAACAGCAGTGTATAATGTTGCATCAAACATTTTCCAAAAGTCTTCTTCCGATTGTTCAACTTCTGCATATAAACACTGATAACCTCTGTTGTCAATGAGCCATTTTTCCATGTTCTTGGTTGCCTCAACGCCATCCCAAACCTCTTGCCTTAAAACTGGCCCTGGAACACCCCAAATACCAACATCCGTCCACATTTGTGCATAATCTGTGTCTCCTGGATACTTATTATTCTCGTAGTTGGGCTCACAATCAAGCATGGTGCCTTTTCCTGTTTTAAACAGACGATGTGGACAAAGCCAAAGTGGATATGTCTGCAGCCAAACACCAACAGAGCTTGCTTCAGAAAGGAAAAGACACAAATTACTGCATGCAAGGTAGTTCAAGCAGCTAAGTCAGCTACTGCATGCAGTGGTTTTGCATCAGAAAATCTTAAAGGCCATTATGCATCATCTGTTTGACATCATTCTCAAACTGAACTTTTACTGTGTGCCCCCCCCCCCATACTGCATGCAAGGTAGTTCAAGCTAGCTGCTACTACATAGACTAGCTTAGAATTATGAAGACCTTAAAATCCAGTTTGCATCATAAATTTGTCACCATTGTCTAACTTCAAATTTTCCAATAAACATGGAAGCAGAATCAAAATAATTTCTGCTAGGCACGCAAACAGAATAAATTTTTCTGAGACTTGTACACATTCGATAACCTTTCTCTATCTCTACAAGTTTGAGGGACAAAATTTTTCAAGAGAAAGAACCTGCTTTGCATGTTACTTTGGATTTGTAAAATTGACATCTAAGCAACAAAAGGAAAGTAGTTTCTTCTAAAAGTGCTAAAGATGAGGAAATGGCTAAGAGACAAAACGGTATCCATCAATCTGGATGGCCTAAGATACTCAGAAGTAGACCCAAGAACCTTCTGTGTACTATATTTAGCCTCATACAAGCCAGACTGAGCAACCAATTTCATATGAACATTGATTGTTGAATACCGTTCTTAAAGCAAAATGATGAGTAAGCACACCTCAAAATTATCATGACAAAACTCAAGACACTCTTCGAGCTTGTGGTTAGGCACCAACATATCCTGGCAAGCATGCCTTTGAATGTAATACTTTCGTATCCCCTCTGTCTGTGTTAGCTTCAAGAGGCTGACCTGCAAAACATATGACAGAAAGCATGTCAATGAAAATACATTAAATGTATCAAAATGAGAAAATTTCTCAGAATGATAAAAGTGATAAAGTGATAACAATTTTCTTTATTTGATAAAAACATAGAAAGTGATAAATCCTCCATACCAGATTTACTTGTCAACAAGTCCAAAAAACCAGTCCTCATTCCAATGGTCATTTCATTATCAGACTATGGAGATAATGGAGCACGAGTTTTTCTTATGCACTCCATCACACTCAACTAAAAGTTCTAGAAGTTGACACACACAATAGAAATACTATTTTATTTCACAACGGACATCTTTGTTTTTGTCAACAACTCTCACACTCCCTTCTCAATCAATAATCTCAGGTATGGGTAATCAACTCATCTTCACTATTCTGAAATTAATTCAACCTTGCTAGCAAAAATCAGGACTAGGGCGCTGGTAGGTCCCAGACCTTGCTCTTTTTTAGATCATTGGCTACATCAAGAGAAACTCTCGATATAGGTTGCAATGTCTCGTGTAACAACATGCATGCAAAGCAAGCAAGCAATTATAGCATGAACACCATGTTTGACACAATTAATGTACCTGGACTCATATTACCAATGAGAGCGAAATGACAACTTCTAACTTTTTTACTAACCTTTTTATACTGCATATTGTATTTACAAACCTGTAACGGCAACCCGGGATATTATTTTTTTTATAGAGCAAGAGTAAAAGTACACATGGAAGCAGAGTTTATGCCGGATGCTTAATAGCAAGCCATAAAGCCTTTCTTATTACCTTGGGAGGCATCAGCCATCCAAGCAAAAACCTGAAAAGAGGATTGTTTCCCATAGGCACAATAAGTCCACCTTCCCAGTATAAGGATCTCGTATGGCGATGATAATATTGACGAACAGGCACGTACTCGACAAACTTTCCTTTCTTGAGTGCACTCTTCGCATGAAGATGAAACCATGGCTTGTACCACAAACCGAAACTATTAATAACGTTTCCTGGCTTCCTGGCTTCCTCCTTGCTGGCGTAACGGCCAGTTGTGACAACTGCAGCAGTGGCGGAGTATACAATACCTTCAACATATTCAGGAACCTGTCACACAAAAGGAAATCAAGATGCATTCATAAAGTGTTTCTTTCTACGAGCTATTTCAGGTTTTATCTTTATCAGCTCATTGTAAAGTTGATCTCGCACTATAAAAGACTGACTGCCAGGAAAGAACAGGCATATTTGCAAAAAATTCGATCAAAAAACTTGCAAAGCATTAGACAAAAGTGTTCGAAAAGAGAATTCATGTTCCAGAGACTTCAGCATTATGCATGTCATAAGTAGCTAATCCACATACTTTTTCAGGATTGTCCTGATCGAGATCTCTGGGACAAAATGCATCACTGTAAGCCTGTGCAATTTGCTGCAAGCTTCCAGTAACAGGGGCATAGGTGACCTGCATATAATCCTTGATTGGAAGAAGGCGAAGCTCAACGCCAACGAGAAGTCCCAGAGATCCATGAGACCACGGGATTGCTTTAAACAAGTCTGCATATTCATTGTCACTCGTTGCTCGAACAAGACTTCCGTCTGCCAGAACCAGTTCGTAGGCCGTGCACGTCTCAGCAAAGAGGCCATAGATGTGGCTGCTGCCTTCGATGCCATAGCCATTGATAACCCCCCCAACGGTGAGGTCATCGAGCTCAGGCAGAACCTCAGGAGCGAAACCGTATGGAATAGTGGCAGCACTCAGCTGCGACATCGTCACCATAGGCTCACATTTCATGAGCTTCCGTTCTTTATCGATCCAAACAATGGAGCTGAGATCCCCAAGATCAACCTCATATCTAGACGACCGCTTATGCTCTGCATTGCGGAGGGCGATGCCCAGCCACGGCTTACGGGCGGTGCAAATGAGGCCATCAGAGGAAGGATTCCGCTGCATGACTTTCCGCTGAATTTTGCGCACAATTTCCAAATGCTTGTCCTGGCTGTGGCGTCCATGGATGAGGCGATGGATGACAGGACGCCATCGAATCCACTGATAGAAGAGGAAAGACAGAGGCAAGATGATGGGAATTACGACGATCCATCGAAATTGCACAAGGAAATCAGCCAGCGAGGAATCACGCTTCGGCCTGCTTCTTCTGCCTTTGCGTTCTTCTGCAATTGCCTCATCCGCCATCGCCATAGCCATCATCGATCGATAGCTCAATTCAATTCTTCCTCGCCTTCTCTTCTCTTCTCTTCTCTTCGTTTTCTTTGTATTTTTCCTTCTGTCTTCCTTCCCTTTACGATTCTCTCTCACCCCCTACCTCGAGTCTTAAGGACACGCCAGATTTAAACGCGACATCACTTGGATCTCTGCCACCTGGACAATCGCCACTTGGATGTCTCCCAATTGTCCGGCCAAGAATCCTGACAGAATTTGACCGTCCATTTATAAATCTAACGGCGGCGAGCTCAAAACATTCGTGTCGCTAAGAAACGATACCCCCGGGACGCCTTGTATGATGCGAATGGATTCACCTCGTCACTAACAAATGCTGTCGAGAACCCTAGGATAGGGTGACCGACAAGTGCCGGTTAGGTCTGCAAGCGCTTCACGTGATAGGCGGATTTCTGAGAATGTCAAGCAAACCACGTCACTATTATAGCCCCTAACAGGCCTAAAATCTGGCCCACCGACACGTGTCAGTGTATACCAAGCGACATTCCCATTTTCACCCGAACTAACCTGCGACATAAAATGGAACACACCTACGTACCCAGAAAATTAGGGCTGCAATAGCGGATCAAATGAGCTTAGGGTTTTGAATAGCCCCCAAAAAAAGAAAATAAAATATCACAATCCAATAATAGTATCACAAACCCATATAATAAATTACAAAACAAAATAATTTAAATAATATAAAAATAAATATGAATTATTATTGGAGAAGGATAAAAAGGTGATGTACAAAAAGAGTCACGTGCACCATCTGAAATTCTCTGAGGTGCCCCCATATGAAATAGACCCCCCAACCCATGGCCCATTTTTATTACTATATTAGGGAGTGTTTGCTTCATGAATCATAGATTAGGTTTTCTTTTGTTAGTCTCATTTCTTATTGGTTCTTGATGAATCTCCTTTTTCTTCTCCAACAATCTTATTCAATTTTTCCACAGTCAATGATTTGGATAAGAGTCTCATCACTTTGTGAGGTTGAATCTTGCTCCGAGTGTACGCTCGAATATAGCTGAGTTTGGGTTTGGCCTTACTTGGGTTGGAGTGGTTTTAGGTGGAATGGAGTGATTGCATTTCAAAAAATGCCACGGGTTTATTCTGCTTGGTTTCAGATGAAAGGGGGTTAACGTGTTTTCGCTAAATTTTGTACATTTCCATGCTATCACCATCATCCATTGAAAATGTATAATTGTATTGACATCATAGTCATGGAAAAGTTTGATGGAGATAATTTTCACATGTGAGAATTTAAATCGAAATGGTCCTACTGGCCAAAGATTTATGAGATGTTGATAGTGGGGCTATTTATGGGATGTTGATAGTGGGGCTGAGGTAAAAGGTGCACTTAGCTTTGAAGGTTACTCCACTTTGAAGAGACCAAATGGCTATGAAACTAAAAAATAAAATAAAAATAGCTTCTTGTTTACATTCATAAAAGATGGGAAAACCCATCGGAGTACAAAGGAATGCATGTAAAAAGTATAAACGTCGTAAGGTTTTCAAATGGGAAACTAGATGCAGGCCAAAGCATTTAATGCCAATTTTAAAATAAGATAGTGGGTTGGGCATACATTGACCCTTTGCCCAAGGGTTGCTCTAAGGCAAGTGGAGATACATAGGAACTTCCTACGCATATCCAGTTACCCAACATGGCATTTGTTGATGCCACCTACTGTAAGTAACTCACACTTTATGTGAAGGAGAGGGCCACGAGAGACATCATTTGAAGCAAAAATAATTTTTTGGGGTCCTTTTCACTACCCCATGCACCTTCATGTCAAGTGCACGTCTTTTGTACTCAATGAATTTAGTAAAATAACTAATACTAGGAAAGTACCTTGTGCCCCTTTCTTGTAGATAAAGCCATTGGGAGAGAGGACAAAATTTCAGTGTTCGGAAAAAAAATTTGAGATTTCCCCCCAAAAATCAATATGTGAAAGAGTTCTTCGGCCTCTATTGAGTGACAAGCGTTTACTTGCAGGTTTTCCCCTATAAAACCCAAGATTTATGACAGTTGCTGGAGGTTCTGTTGTTGAACCCTATAACTGGTTCAAGACAGTCTTTGGTGAACTCACATTAAAAGCAATAAAAGCAACAGTTTGTGGCCATCCCACTTTTGTCCCTCCTTTCCATATCCTACCTTGATAATAAAATCCATGGTTTTATTGCTAATGTCATACTTTTGTATACGAAAACAAGCCTGTTAAATTCTCGCACTAGGCAGACATCTCCAGTTGCGCTTCCACACCATGCTGCAATTCGCACTGAACTACCCATCCCCCAATCCACTGAGGCATTCCTCGGCTCTTCTTCCTCACAGGGTCAGTCTGTGACCATTGGATCCACTATTCCAATCACAGCTGCCCAAGCCGCCTCACCCCCACAAATCCGAGTCATTTCACCAAATACCCAAGCGTTTATGGATATGTTCGGTGATTCCAACCCATTCGGCCCAGATCAAATTATTGAGATGCCCAAGAGTCCAGGACCCTTTGATACCCAATCCCCTGGAAAAGGATTCGAATAGTTCCACGACAGTTCTACTATTTTTGATGACTCATTTCAGATCAATCAGCAAGATCAAGTCGACGTAGCACCAGACACCATCAGGGTCGCTCATGTTGTTCCATCTCCGAAACAGTTCGACGTCACGGTGCCAAAAAGATTTGAAGAACAAGATGTTTTTGAAGAAGAAGAACCGGCCCGACACCAAAGCCAAACCAGCACAATCCTTTCAAGTGTTGCTCCTGTTGTTCCTTCTACAACCCAAGTGGATTTTGGTGATGCATTAGGTTTAGTCTCAAACCTTGTGTGAGTGATCCAGACCATGCTCGATGAAAAAAAAGACATGGATAAATGAATATCAGAGCTACCGAATATACACTGATAAGCCAGAAGGTTATTCAGTTGAATCGTGAGCTCAAAATTGCCAAGCAACATGAGGCAAAATCTGAAACTGAACTGAAGAAAGCCCAACAAACAACTGATCCTCTTGAAGGCTATGTGGGAACTCTTCAAGATGCATTGACGACAACACAAGATCAAGTAGACAAAGCGGTCCAAGACACTAAACAATAGGTCCTGCTACTTGTTGGTGAATTGGATATGGCCGAGGTTGAACGCGAACGTCTTCAAGGTGAATTGGATGCGACCACCCTTGAACGTGATTTTACCTGCAGACACAAGTACCTAATCGTCCAGTCACACCAAACGAAATCAGATATCTGTTTAGGAAAGCTGAAACCTACTGCACTTCATTAGTAGGGTTTCAAGAAAAATTTGATAAACTCAAACGTACGGCAATCACTGAGTTGGCAAAGGCAAAAGCAGTCATCAAAGATTACGAAAATGCACCCACTCAAGTGTTGGAAGTCGGCCCTCAGATTCTAGTTCCTGTGATGCCGCAGTTCTCGCCTCAGCAACAAGATCAGGGAGGCATGGATATAGGTTTCGATGGGCCAAAAATCCAAGATATACCAGACGTCTAGGCCACAGAAGAAGGTCCATCCACATCGAGGCCCAGGTCTTTGTTTCAAAAACCGATCACCATCGAGGACCAGATCTGAACATTTCTACAACAACATCCTCATATGTCCTCGAGGGGTGGATGGGCAATCAAATTCAAGACCTCTAAGATAGTGGAGGGCAAAGAGTTGGACAAGCTACCAGCATTGGGAGAGCAGCCGACATGGAGAACAACCGTATTTGAAAAGACTCCTGATTCTATCAAAAGTTACATTACCAGCTGTTACATACCCATAAGGGTACACAATAGGAAACTTGAGGTGACGATCTCAGTTATGGGACGGAACGCTAATCTGGAGCTATAGGTCTTTTGGGTGACACATGTCAATGTCTCATTGGCACGCGGTGACTCGTTGTTATGGACCCGCGTCAATGTGCACAACTGCCGCGTGTCGTCAGTCATGCGTGACTCCTCTGGAGGGAGATGACCCACCTGGACTATGTATATAGAGGTGGATCTCCATGAGCTGGGTATTCATTCTCTCCTAGAGAATGAAAAGCTCTTCCACTGGTGGTCAGGTCAGGACGAGTATCTAGGCCTCAGGATGTAGGTAGGTGAGGGTCGAGGGTAAGCTATGGTGGTATGGGACACCATGGCTTACTTGAGACCCGAGCTTGCTTGATGGTGGTCTGTAGCTCCAGTGCACGGGGGTGAGGTGGCAGTACCTCTATGGTTGGGTGGTAACGTAGCGTTCGTCACTTGTTTGTACTTCAGCAATGACCGGCATGACGATGAGGATTCTAACAGTTGGTATCAGAGCCACCGATCATTGTGAATAAGGTGCAATCGCTCTAGCTTATGTTATTGGTTGGTTTGAACTTTTAACTGATGTTTCTAAAGGCTTAGTTTGATTTCATTGAATCGATCTGAACAACTTTGCTTTTTGGTTCGTCTCAATCTGAGGTCGTTTTGATTGAAAATGAACCACCTTTGCTAGCTACGGTGGTAATAGTCGGTTTCTTTTGAATGTTTTACGGTCTTTAAAACTTCAAAAACCGATTTCGTTTTTGGCCTTATTTTGAGCTTTGGAAGTCGAAATCTTTTTTGTATACAAAGTTTTTCTTTGTTACAAAAAAAATTTGCCAAAAACAAAAAAAGATAAATTCTTCGAGCACCCGCACGGATCTGCACGCCTGCCTGCTGGTTCCGTACCGTACACTATCAGAACTTTCTATGCCTTTTTTTTTAGGCAGCCACTGTAGTTTGCGGGACTCCCACACATCTGCATACTGGAGGATCTTTCTTTATGTATAATAATTACTCATCTCAGAATCCTTAACTATTGGTTGTAAAGGATTTTGTGTACCTTTAAAGTACAATACACTTGGATATGTTGAGGAAGTTAGCAAAGGCTAAAAAAAGCTTTGCTTTTCTCAGCGTAGGCTGCAAAGCCTTGTTTAGTCAATCTAAACTTTGAACTTGATTGCAACATGTTTGTACTTGTAAAGTACATAGTAAATTTTTTATGGCTTAATTTTTAATCTAAAAGTTATTTTAGTTTACAAAGTTTTTATTCTAAGTTATAAAACTTAGTCTCAAAGTTTGTAAATAAAAGCTTTTGTAAATTTTGAATTTCCTTCAACTAAATTTTGAAGAAAGGGAGGGAAAAATAAAACAAAAGTACACAGTTGTACTTGCAAGTTGTACCTACTGTAGGTACAGACCTATACCCTTTTTCTTGTTTTTCTTAGCCTCTTTCTTGAGCTTAATCCTCCTCTTTGTAATCTTCCACCTACACACCAAGAAAAACTGGTAAATCCTTCATCCTTTTCACTTTTGGGGAGGAAATTTGATGTCTTTTTCTTCCACCTCCTCCTCATGAACGTATAGTTGTACCTGCACTTTCTCCTTTGCCTAAGGACAAGCCTTAGAAGAGATTTAGGTGTATCTTTAGGCCATAAGGCCATGAGGTCAAGGCAGTGATCCAAAAGTTGGGTGGGGACGTGACCCAAGTGACCCTTGGTTGAGGTGGCGTAAAGAGGGTGGTGGCCATGTGAGTTGAGGGTAAGTGGACCCCATAAGGGGATGCCACTTGTTTTAGGTGCCCATGTGCTTGCTAGGTGGGACCATAAGGCCCGCCACCCGGCAAGGCTTTTTTAAGAAGGAAAAGAAGTGGGATGGGGGGTATAGGCTCCATTTCCATCATTGAAGTGCTTATTGTGGCTTAGTCTCCTTGAGTAGTGGTCTCAAGTTCTCTAAGTCCTTTTGTTGCGAAGCCCTTGCAGGTTTTTCTTTGCCTTCTTTCTTAGTGCGCCATGGACCCTGTTATACCCTTGGGTGAAGGACCGTCTTCACCACCTAGTGCTCCTAATGTAGACACTAACCAGCTTGTTTAGGCCCTAAATATGCTGCAAATTCAAACTTTAAAGACCTTTGACAATTCGTGATGTGAAATCCTTTTTGGGCTTCACAAGAATATTTCACAGGTTCATTTTGGACTATGCCTTAATAGCATTGCCCTTGACGAACGTTCTTAAGCGGGTGAAGAAAAAATGCAGCCGCAGAAAAAGTCCATTGATAATGTGGACGGATGAAATGAATGAGAGTTTTGAGACTCTCAAGCACTGTGTTTTTACGGCTCCAATTTTGCATATTGTCGATCCTAACCAACCCTTTGTGGTTGATACGGATGCCAGTGACTTTGCTGTTGGAGCGGTCCTTTATTCTCAATGATGTGACCATCCCTATCTATGTCATACGACAGCGGGATGACAGCTGGTGGCGACGTGGCCCTGGGAGTGTCTACGGGGGTGCTCTCCGGTATGGGAGACGTGGCCATGGGAGTGTCTACGGGGGTGGCCTCAGGTATGAAAGATGCCCCGCCGACGGGAGAATACTGATGTTGTGGGGTACCGACGGTAGACCAGTTGCTTTTGAAAGCAAGAAGCTGGATCCTGTTCAATCTAGGTATTCTACTTATGAGAATGAGCCTTTTGCAGTCATTCACGCGTTAAAAATCTGGAGGCATTATCTTTATGGTGCCAGATTTACGGTAATAACTGAAATAATATTTCAACAAAGATCTCGGATAAATCAAAAGCCTTAGCAGTTGACTTAACTAGTATGAACACAACTAACTTAATTAACCTATCCACAACAACCCAAATAGAATCATTTTGCCATTGGGTTTTCGGAAGTCCCCAACAACAAAATTCATCAATATGCTTTTCCATCTCTTATCAGGGATATCCAATGGATGCAACAAACCACCAGCTCGACGTACGGCTTGAGCTTTGGCCAATAAAACTCTCTTTTGACCAATTCAGGAGTCCTGTGTATACCCGGATGTCCTACACCGGGTATGTCATGACATTCAAACAAAATCTTGCGTTTGAGCTCATTATCACCATGCACACAAACCTTTCCATTAACAATCCATCTCAAATGGTATATTGTTCCACAATTTTCTTATCTTTCTTTGTTAGTTGAGACCCTTGTGAAATCGAATCAACATTGTCCTCATTTCTTCTGGTCCGAACAATGTTCCAAATACGACCAAAATGAAAATTTGACTAAGAGCATACGCAAATTGATTCGAGCTACCTCTTAAATAATGGATTTTATCAATTCAGCCCATCGGGCTTTCCTCCCCCAAAGATCATGTTAATCACAAAAATACTTAAGATGCTAGTGATCCGTATACACTATAGACTTACTACCATACAAGTAGTGTCTCCAGGTTTTAAGTGCATGGATAACTACAAATAATTCTTTTTTCTATGTAGTATAATGCAACTGAGGACCAGTGAATTTTTTGCTTTCAGATGCTAGTGGCTTATCAATCTATAAATATAGAACCATTCCAATTGCAGTATCACTTGCATCCAACAACGGACTAGGTTGATTCCTCTTTTTCTTTTTATTAACAATTCCTTTTGTCAGATTATTGAATGGGACTACTACTTTAGGATAATCCTCAATAAATCTCCGCAATAATATCGTAAATCACAAAAATGATCTAACTTGCCTCACAGTTTGCGAAATCGGCCAATCAACCACTATCTTGATTTTATCCTCATCAATCATGATTTCATAAGTAGTGATCTTATGATCGAGATAAACCAGCTCATGCTTAAAGAACTCACACTTGGATTCCTTAGCATAGAGTAACTCCTGCCGGAGTTTCATCAAGACAGTTCTCAAATGTTCTATGTGTCCTCCAAAGGTCTTACTATAGAGGAGAATATCATCTAGGAATACTACCACAAACTTTTTCAAATATGCTGGAATGTCACTGGAACATTCGTTAACCCAAATGGCAACAATAAGGACTCATAATGGCCAAATATAGTACGAAATCCAATCTTTGGACATCTTCCAACTTAATTCTTATCTAATGGTACCATGTCCTAAGATCTATCTTAGTGAAGTATTTCACTCCACCCAAGCAATCTACAAGGTCATCAATCTTGGGTAACTGATATTTATTGTTAATAGTCACCTTATTCAATCCCACATTTGGAAACCTCCATCTTTCTTTGCTTTCAGAAGAATATGATTGTGTTGGAAGAAAGGGGTGAAAGATTCAATAAATCAAAGTCTATAATTGAACTATTGAGTGTAGCGAAATGAACCTTCTTCCTATATATGACTACGCCTATCAATAATTGAAAAAAGCTATAATGACTGAAGTCACATTCAATCTTTTAGCAACTAAGTTTGAAATCATCAGTACTAAAGTGATTTCGTAGCCAAACAATTGAGAAGTGATGTATAGAATATTGCAGCGTTGAAGTATTCAACAAGTCATGTCATGCTATACCAACAGGGTTAATATAGATTTTGTAGTGAAAAGTAGCGTTCCCATAGAGTACAACGTTAGAAAGTTATGTTTTTGGTGTAATTATGGAAGGTGGTTTCGAATGTTATTCTAGTTGTTGACAGACATTAAAAAGTAACCAATATTACTTATATTTGGAATGGGTAATGTTAATGAATTCAGAACAACAATCTGGCCTCTATTGAATTGAAGGAAGCGCGTTCTACAAATGAAATGTTATCAGAGTAGTACAGCAGACTACACTCTGGCTGACTAAGGTGTCAACAGAGAATCGAAAATTGTTCGATGTATTCGCGAATGCGCAGACAATTAATTAAGCGAGTTTGCAAACTATTCGTTCCTAGACAATAGTCCTCAACAACTAAAGCCCAACTTAATGGTTAAAGAGCACGAATGGTTTTAGAGCACGTTAGAAACTTATGTCAATGCCAATCAGAAAAACAGATCAGAGACTCAATTCTTCAGACAGGGACTGTCATCTCATTTGTATACATACAACTTAATTCAATGATCGTGCTAGACTGCACAGAGATAGACATTATTCGAGTGTCAAAAAGAAAGTATTCTCGACAGACAAATAAGATGATTTTAAGACAGTTCTTTAGAGCATGCTTTACGAAAACACAACAAATGATTGTAATGCACTAGAGCGTTTGTCTGATCAGAGAATAATTCATGAAATGCATTAGAGATTGTTAGCAGACTCACGACAAAGACATGAATAATATTATGAATTACTCAATTCTTCATATAGTTTCTGAGCTAGTTCCAAGTTTTGTTGAGCTTTGATCAACAACAAATCTTCTTTGGATTTTGTATATCGGCCAACTAGGAGGTTGCCGAATTCTTCTAGTTTAACAGGGAGTAATGTTCCATCAAACAACTCCTGAGTCAACTTTGTATCTTCATCTGAATCACATCGTAGAGCGATTTCTTTATAGTATCAAGCTGAGAATCTAATAAAATTGCTTTTAACATCAAGATTGTGAACAAAAAATAATGTCTTTGCCGCAAAGGTACCAAACTGCCAAAATGAATATGTAGAAAAATGCTTATATCTAAATGACTTCCTTCTATTCTGCAGATTATGTCGAATCTCCACAAAATATTCTGCAAGGTTTCGCTCCCAATCCACATATAGACTGAATAATTTTGGATACGCCATATTAATGTTGATCAGCAACCCTGCATCATCGAATGCCCCTAAATCCACAACAGCTTTGGGTTCGTATATTTGAAATTGCGACTTTTGCTTCCAAAACTGTCTCTTCTTGTCTTCGTTCTGCAAAAATTAAAGTTCTTTGATGCGAATGTATTCGAGAGCATACATAGCCGAAGAGCCTATGTATAACTCTACTGACCCGAAAGGTAGGACTTTAAACTTACCTTGGATTATGCCCCAGCAGAGACATACCTTCTGCTCGATAGAAAGCCGGGCCCATAACCAGAGAAAGTCTTCCTTCTCCCATGGTCGCTACCAATCGTCGAAGGCGATGCCTACTACGCCTTCGACTGATTCCGCCACATTCTCTTCTTGCTGTGTAGATGCAGGTGCCAAGTCCTGAGTTTGCAACTCAGCAGCTAGCTTCTGATCTTCCATTTGTTGTTGGAGATTTGAAAGCTCCTATTTGAGCTTGTCAATCTTTGTGACTGCTTCCAGATACTCGGGATGGTCTGAGGCTCCGGTGCAGGCATGCACAGATGGAATTTGCTGTGTAAGGTCATCAATTCTGAGTAAGGCCTGAAGGTACTCATCGTGTGCATCTGGTCCGCTACAAGATGGGGTAGCTTCACTCAAAAACTCCCTTAGCTCCGCCAATTCTTCCTCGACAAGAGCCTTTGAATCCTCGAGTGGTTGTAGGAACTCAACTTGAAAATTGTCGAGTATCTGATCTTGGAGTTGGTTTAGCTTCGTGAGGTCGACTGTAACGGACCCTGCATTGGTGCATACAGAGAGAGCAGCTTCTGCCTTCAGTCTTCTCATTCGCTCCTCCTGGAAATATTTCTGGAGCGCGACATTATGTTGATTTGAAGTTGTCAGTTGCTGCTTTAAAGAATCATTTTGAGTCTGATAATTATCAGACTTGGCCTCAATCGCCTTATTGATCCGTTTTAAAGAATTAGCTTCCTTTATTAAGGTTTGAAGCTGTGAGTTGAGAGAATGATTTCGTTCAATCAGCTTCATGTTGTCTGATTCAAGCGAATCAATCTTCTCGAAAGACGCCTTGAGATCCTCTTGGCATCTCCTTTCTGAGTTGACAAATTCCATCGTAAGTTGCTGGTGGTACTTGTCCAACTCATAGACGTCAGCCACTAGGTTTTTGGCTTTCTCGGTCATAGTGCGAAACCACTGGGGCTGAACGTCTGGTTGTTCTTCATCTGTCATAGGTGCCCCAGTGTCGCCTTCAGTAGTTGTTTGTCTTTTGTCTGATGTGTCAGACTGAGTTGCGTCATCACCAGAAGAGGAGGCACTCAGCTGCTTCTGAGATGTGGAAGCAGATGTGTGCTGTGAAGAATCAGCAGCAGCAGCAGCAGTAGCTCCATCAGTCTCCATCGCCACAACTGGAACTGGTTTCGATTGGGCTGGTGCAGCGTCAATGTCCGTAGCAGTGGTAGCTGCTAGGCTGGTGCAATTTTAGTAACGAGGCCAGAAAGATCAATTGGCTTGGAGGCCAACATCCTTCCCATTAGCAATGTTTTCTCTTGCTCATTCAAAATGTCAAAATGGGCGCATAGCCGAGATACATGTGCTCCAACTCCAGAAAATTTTTGGTGCTTGATCCAGTGCAAAAATGCTTTATATGTAATAGTGCCGAAACAAACCGGATTCCCCACAAGTGCGTCTAAGATGTAACCAAAATTTTGCACTGAAATCGTCGCATCAGCATCCGTCATAAAGAGTACTTGGTTCGCATATTTACAAAACTTCTTGAATGTGGTATCACGAATCATAGAGATCTTGTACCCCTTTGTGGGTACGAAGCAATTATTAAGGAAGTGGGCAGCTTCATCCACCGAATTCTTATTTGTTGAGATCATCTTCCCATCCATCAATAATCCAAGGGCTATGCAGAACAAGTCTTTAGAGATAGTGAAGAATTTGTCTCGCACATGGACTTTGAAATCCACCTCCGAAATGGAATGAATGGAGTTGACAAACTTCGTACTGACTTCGGAGAGGATGATGGAGGGGTCCACTTTTAAATTACCCAACCTGCATCGATCTAAAAAGGACTGGATGGATGCCAGGCGGATTCCTGCGCGTGCTTTCCAGATGATGTTAGAGCTTGAACTGGATCCAGAAGCCATTGTTCGAATTTTTCACGAAAGCTCGTAGATCGCAATAGGTCGCAAATGAATGCTTTGATCGCAAAGAGAATGTGTGCAGGAAAGCATAAAATCGTCGACAGAAAGTGTAAGGAAGAACAATGGAAAATAACTCTGATATGCAGTAGCGGTGTGGAAGGGATGATGACATGGCATGGTGACTTGACATCTGTCACTTCCATTTATGGAGTACGTGCATGGGTCAGTGTTTGAAACTATGATTTGGCAGATCGATCTTTAATGACGGAAGACCGTTTTTGAAAAGTAAACAAATAAATTAAGGAGAAACAATATCGGTTTTGATATGTGAGCGTACACACGCGTGAATAATGAGGATCACGTGGCCATCATCTTTAATAGAGGGATGTAAAAAGTAGATAGATAGATTCTCGAAAAATTTTCGAAAAGGTAGGTTGAGAGATTCTCGGAGGATACTAGAAAATGATACACGGAACATTCTTGAGAGATTCTAGAAAATGATACAGAACTTCACGAAAAACTCTCGAAAATGTTAAGCATCATCCTAGAAAATTTCTCAAAAAACTGGAGAAAGAAAAAAAAATACTAGAAAATTTCTAGAAAATTCTCGAAAGAAAAAAAAATGACAAGTTTCAATTCACAGTTGAGTGTCGTGAAAGTTTCTAGAAAAGTTCTCAAAAATACTTTGAAAAATAACTTAAAAGATTTGAGAGAAGACAAGAAAAATTCACAAAACAGTTTGAACAAATGTTGAACAGTGGTAGAAAAGTTCACGAAAATTTTCTAGAAAATTTTCTAGAAAAGAAAAAAAAAAAAAAAAAGTCGCGAACATTATCAGAAAAGATAGAGAGAAATTCGCGATTGATTCCAGAAAAATACTAGAAAATAATAAGAATAAAAATAAATAAATAATTAAAGTTTGGTCAAAGGTAGTATTTTTTAATCTGGACCCGTTAATATGTGTAGGTAACAATTCCTCTTCAAGTGATTGAAGTTACACAGAACCATTGTCAAATACCTCTATGACTTTAAAAGGTCCAAGCCATCGCATATGGAGTTTTCCTGAGAACTTTTGATGGCGACTGTCATATATCAGCACATAATCATCAGCTTTAAGATCACATTTTTTTATATGACTGTCATATTTCTTCTTTCTTTGTTCTTGGATTTCCTTCGTTAATTTCTGTGAAGACTCACGAGCTTCAGCTAGTTCTTCAATATTAGTCAACCTTTCATTTATACATTCTGCATTTGTTCGTTGATCTTGGATACGAAAAGTTTTGACCTCAAATTCAATTGGCAGAATAGGATGCATACCATATGTCAGAAAATATAGTGTCTGTTTCGTCGTGATTTTCTCTGTATTACGATAAGCCCAAAGAACTGATGGTAGTTTCTGATCCCAATCTGTTGTGTGTGCAATAGTGATTTTAGTCAGGATCTTACATAGAATTCCATTAGCTCTTTCTGTCAACCCGTTTGCTTTTGGATTATAGGGTGTAGTTTTTCTGTGTTTGATGAGGAAATAAGTTGTCAGCAACCATATAGTGTCATTTAAAAAATGTGTACTTCGGTCACTTACTAGTTCGAGTGGACAACCATATATGGTGATAATACTTTTGAATGAGAAGCAATTTCTAATGCACCAAACTCCGCTGAAATTGGACTTACCACTGAAAAGTTGTCATTTTTTAAGTGTGCTCAAAAAATTATGATTAATAAAATCCCCATACTTTTGACTGGCCATAACTTTTAAACCGTAGTTTGAAAGTATGTGATCTAACAAATCATTGGAAAGCGCTCTTCAAGCGGTTATAACGCACCAAACTCCACCAAAATTGGATTTACCACTAAAAAGTTATGTCATTTTTAATGTGGACTCAAAACAATTATGAGTAATAAAATCCCCAAAAAGTGAAATTTACTACCAAAAGGTGAAATGAAAATTGGCTTCTTTCTTTGTACCACCAAACCATGCTTTTAGCCATTGATTAGTAGTCTAGCTTTCGGAGCTTGTTTGGATCTTAAGTAGGTGATTTCTCCATCATTTCTAGGATCAAATGGATTTATTTTGCTACATTTTTATTAAAAGCAAAACATAGTAAAGAAAGCAAGAAATCTACTCTAATGCCATAGCACACATAGAGATGGATGTGCAAGCTCATAATAGAATCACTCAAGAAAGCAATTATGAACAAAGAGCTTCAAGAATGCCACAACTCGTGGAAGATCTCCTCTATTCAATTCAAGAGAATGACATTACAAGTAAAGCTCCCTCACAAGAGAGGGGGGCTCTTAAATAAGCCAATGAGCTACCTATGTGGAGCCTAAGTGGCAATTCCACAATTTACAAATTTCAAGTGGAATTAGTTCCTCCCCTAGAGGTCACCATCAAAATGTTGCCCACTCTAATTTATTTAAGAGAGGTCTATCACATTTATTACAAATGCCGACACTTACTAGCTCCTACATGGTCATTCCTTCTCTTGGGATTCACCATGAGGCTCACATGATTTCAAACTATTATACTAGCTAGTATTTCTTGACTCTCATGCTTGGCTCTCATTCTCATCCTTCTCATCTTCTTTAGAGACCTCCTAATTGGTCTAAGGGGAGAGGTGCTCTCAAAAGAGCTTTGGCTTAGCATCTTGGGAATTCCTCATAATCAGCCAACAAGTATCCGACATATTGATGAAGTCGAAGGAGTTGGACATATCACAGAATAACAGTTATTGTTTCGCCTGATATGAAGCTAAAGACTTGCCCTAACTGCTTTGCAAGTAAATTTTTGAGAAGTCCTAACTGGATGGATGACAGCGCATTATGGCTAACTGCCAATTGCGATCTATGACCAGATTAGTTGTCCTACTAGATAAGCTTAACTTGCTTTAATATAAATAGCAGATCATCAAAGACTTACTTAGCGAAGTGAAGTAAAATAGAGTCTTAGCTCAAGAAGTTTAGCTCATAGTGCGAAGCTCTATTTCTATTTTTATTTACAGGTCTTTGAGTATTGATATTAGTGCTTGCTGCTATCAATGAAAGTGCATTAGATAGAGTTTTTAGTCATCAGAGATAGTTTATAGTACACGGTCTCATCCACTATTGCTTTGTGCTCTCATAATCTGATTTTTACATGCTACTTATTGAATCAATCTATTTTTTTATTGCGTTTAGTATTATGTCAGAATAAATGCTTCTCTATAGTTATTTGTAACTGGTAAATCTCTTATTTTTTTCGTCTGACTTGTGATGCCACGCAAATGTCAAAAATTGAATACCAACATAAAAATGGCATAATATACTCGAAAATGAAGATATGAGGTGGTTAAGTATAAATCATCAAGAGGCCTAAGTCATTTTTCGAGAATATATCTCCTAAGTACTTGCCTTATAAATTAAGGGCTAGACCTTTAATAGGAAAAGACATTGCCTTGGATAACCCTTAACTAGATCGTCCATACGAAACGACTAGTTATGAAAAGACATGTTAAACTAGAGTAACCTTAACTATAGTTGAACGTATTTTCAGTTTAATTCTTAACTAGACCCTTTCGCGGGAGCGACGCACCTATTGTTTAAGAAGTGTGTTTGTTCGCCCCGTAGAACATATATTGATCTCACACTTCAGTCTTGATCATCGAGAGAGAAGAGTTTATGCTTATATAAGAGATTGAAGAAGTGAATAGAGTTCTGTGAGTTATTCTCCCTTATCTCTGTTCTCCGCACTGCTGAGTGTGAGTGATCGTGAGTCTGCTAAATCTCTAATGCATTTCATGAATTACTCTCTGATCAGACAGACGCTCTAGTGCATTACAGTCATTTGCTGTGTTTCCATAAAGCATGCTCTAAAGAACTGTCTTAAAATCATCTTATTTGTCTGTCGAGAATACTTTCTTTTCGACACTCGAATAATGTCTATCTCTGTGTAGTCTAGCACGATCATTGAATTAAGTTGTATGTATACAAATGAGATGACAGTCCCTGTCTGAAGAATTGAGTCTCTGATTTGTTATCCTGATTGGCATTGACATAAGTTTCTAACGTGCTCTAAAACCATTCGTGCTCTTTAACCATTAAGTGGTCTTTAGTTGTGAAGGACTATTGTCTAGGAACGAATAGTTCGCGAACTCGATTAATTAATTGTCTCCGCAGTCACGAATACATCGAACAATTCTCGATTCTCTGTTGATACCTTAGTCAGCCAGAGTGTAGTCTGCTATACTACTTTGATAACATTTCATTTGTAGAATGCGCTTTCTTCAATTCGATAGAGGCCAGATTGTTGTTCTGAATTCATTAACATTACCCATTCCAAATATAAGTAATACTGGTTACTTTTTAATGTCTGTCGACAACCAGAATAACATTCGAAACCACCTGCCATAATTACACCAAAAATATAACTTTCTAACACTGTCCTCTGTGGGAACGATACTTTTCACTACAAAATCTATATTAACCCTGTTGGTATAGCACGACATATACCAAGTTTGGGCACCGTTTTCGGGGATAGTTCAGGAAAGTTATAAGAAATCTGACATATCCATTTCCATCTCTAATGTATGTCCGATAGAGAATCGAGATTAGAAAGATACTGGAAGCTTAGAGAGGAGTTTTTACGAAGACAGAGTGAAAGTACTAGTCATATAAATCTAGACGAAATCACTGCTCAGTTACTTGAACTCCTAATTAGCTTTGGTATGGAGGGTCTTGCTGCTCGCTTCACTTCTATCTCTAAAATTAAATATGATTATTTTAAAGGGACCAGCTCCGATGATGCAGATAGCTATGTCTCACAATTTGAGTCAATAGCCAATGCGAATAACGTAGACAAACTACGAATTTTCCCTGGTCTGCTAAAAAAGCAGGCACGTATCTGGTACAACTAGGTAGAACTAGACCGTGTAGGAACCTGGTACCTGTTGAAAGATGCGTTTCTGAACCAGTTCAGAGAGATAGGTTACAAATCTAGAATTCTTGGATGACTGAACAATGTTCAAAAGAAGAGTAAAGAATCTCTTCGCAAATATACACGTAAGGTTAAAAACCTTATAGGAAAATTAACCGGTGTATATACCGTGGATATGCAAATCGAATGGTTTTTGGCTAGTCTACCACCAAAGATTGATCGATACTGTAGACAAGGGGACATGAACTCCTTAGTAGCTGTTATAACTAGTGCAGATAATTTTGAGACTTCAAAATTAGCGCAAAAGCGGCGATCAACAAAGAAATCTCGAAAGTCTAAGACTGATCAGCGATGATGATTCAGATTCAGATTCCAATAGTAGTTCTTCAAGCTCAAAATATGAAAGTAGCGATTCATCGGAATCAGATGCTGACAAAGGAGAGAAAAATAATAAATGACAAACTAAATGAAAGGATGACACGAAAGTTGTCGAGGATAAGTCGTCAATTTCCAAAGTGGAAAAGCTTTGGAAAAGTAATATGGTTGACCTTAATAGAAAATTTAATGACTTGAAAGTGCAGATCTCAGAAGTTGCAGATAAAAGACCAAAGGCATCTTCTTCTAACTCAGGAATGTGGTGTACAAAATGTGGAACATCTGGACACATTAAGGAAGACTGTACCACTGTTAATGTCAAATACATTGAAGATCCTGCCATGGAGGTACTTTTTATTTTTCAGATTGATGCGACTACTAACTATGTACAGGGTACTGCAGCATCAGCCCAGCAGGACAAACCCAAATTCGCACCAAGAAGACATAATCCTCCTGAATTTGTTGGACCAGCGAAGTCTCAAACCTCGAATAAACCAGTTTTGGGCAACTGCTACAACTGTGGAGAGCCAGGACATTTTTCTACTGACTGTCCTCAACCACGGAAGCCAATTGGTTACGTACCCTTATGCTTGAATTGCAGAGAACCTGGTCACAAGTATTCTGACTGCTCTCAACTGCAGAAGCCGCGACCCAAGTATCAGTATGTAGCAACACCAGCTGCTGCAGACACGAAAGCAAAAGCTGCGACAGATGTTGCTGTACAACGAATTGATGTTATTGAAGGAAAATTGACAAAGACTGAAGATCAATCCTGGCCAAGTGACGTGGAAAAGATTTTTAAAGTCACACGAGAAGCAAAAGCTCCTTGAAACCTGATCAGAATTCTTTGACAAAGCGCAGAATATCCTCGAAGACAAAATCTTCTAGCAAAATGACGAACAAATCCACGACTAAAGAAGATCTCAAGGATGACCCTAACTATGACCGTGATGCTGCGAAGTTATTTGCAAAAGATATCTCAGCAGAAGCAAAGGAAATCATCAACACTGAACAAAAAACTGCTCCTGCAGAGAAGGTGGTCACTTTCAAGGAAGAAGACGAAGAAATCGCGAAGACAAAATTGTCTAGTGTTGTTATTGATAAACCGACCTCAAAATCAAAGACAAAAGAATATGACATCGTAACTGATATTGAATCTCTTCGACCAAACATTACTTTTGAACAGTTGTTGGCAGATAACACTTATTACAAAAAGCAGTTGAAAGGCCTTTCTGTGCCTAAGAAGAAAAAGAAAATATCTCTGCCAAATGTTGGTGTTTTCTCCATTGATTTAGGTGATCTCAGTGCACCTACAATTGATGTTACTATTGCAAGATGCCTGATCGAAAAAGTGCCAATTGACATTGATTCCAGTGTGAATATAATAACAGATTACACAACTCATGCTCTGGGGCTGACTGACATTCAACCAACACAACGAAATATCAAGCTAGTTGATTCGACTTGACGAAAACCTATTGGTGAGCTGAAGGATGTCACTGTCTATATTCAAGCCAAGCCATTCACCATGGATTTCATTGTTATCAAACCACTCGGTTTGTCATCCTATTCTATGCTGACTGGATGACCTTGGCTTTATCAATCAAATGCTAGTGTACATTGGAAATCCAGAGAGTTAAGATTTTAGACTGGTGAGACCAATAACCGAGGTAAGCCAGCAAAACAAATCATAACCTGGAGTCATGACAAATATGAAGGTGAAACTCCTTTGTCCAACACCAGTTTTACATTAGAAGAATCTTCGTATGCCTTGAATATTTTTTTCTATAAATCTGATACTGAAGTGCAGTACTTTGAATGTTATGAGAATGTTGATGACGAAGAATTCTTCGATGCCTGCAACGATGAAGCTGATGTTTCGTATGAATAAATTAACGTTGCAGACACAAACTCGAAAGAGTCTGATGATTCAAGTGACGAATCTGAACACAAATCTGGTAACAAGAACCAGGTTGATGACAAGAAAACATCTATGGAGTCAACCATGCGCAAAATTCATGGCCATACCAAGGCCAGTATGACTGAAGGTATCATCTTACAAGATTTTACTGAACTGATTGAACTTGCACCTGGCAGATTTGTGCATGTTTCAAAGTCACTTGGAGAATCTGAGTTGGTGGAATTCACTGAACTATTAAAGTATTATCAAGATCTTTTTGCCTGGTCGCTCGACGATTTGAAGGGTATACCTGCAGAATTTGGAGAGCACCGAATTGATCTGAAGGAAGATGCCTGTACCTGTTCGACAAAGACAATATTGTCTGAATCCTAAATACTCTCTAATGGTCAAGGATGAACTTAACAAACATTTTAAATAGTGAATGAGTTTCACCCATCTTAAGTAGTGAATGAGTTTCACCCATTGTTGTTGTCCCAAAGAAGAAGACTGGCAAAATACAAATATGCCAAGATTTTCGAAAACTCAATGCTGCCACTAGAAAGGACCATCATCCTTTGCCTTTTACTGATTCCACCCTAGATCAGGTTGCTAGTCAAGAGCGTTACAGTTTCTGTGATGGCTTTTCTGGATATAATCAGGTGAGAGTGCGAAAGGAGGATCGCTCAATGACCACATTCACGATGGATTGGGAGCACTTATGCCTACAACAAAATGTCTTTTGGTCTTTGTAACGCTCCAGCGACTTTTCAACGAATCATGATGTTCATTTTCGCTGCCTTCCTGAGAACTTTTCTCGAAATATTTATTGATGATTTCTGTGTGTACAGTGATATAAAGACACACCTACAGAAGCTGAAATTAACATTGCAACGGTGTCGAGATACTTGTTTATCTCTTCATCCAGAGAAATGTTTTTTTGGTATGAAAGAAGGAATATTGCTCGGACACAGAATATCTAACAGAGAAATAGAGTCGACAAAGATAAAGTTGAGCTTATAAAGAACCTCCTGATACCAACCAATTTGCATGAACTGAGAGCTTTCTTAGGACATGTTGGCTATTACAGGAGATTTATTCAAAATCATGCTTCTATTGCTGCCTCTCTTACACATCTACTGAAGAAACAAGTGGAATACTTGTGGATGAATGAACAGCAGAAAGCATTTGAAGATCTTAAGCAAAGGTTGATTAATGCTCCTATTCTAAGACCACCCAACTGGGCTATTTTATCTCACAGTTATGTGGATGTTTCTGCATTTGCTATTGGCATCTGTCTAAGCCAGAAGGACGACCAGAAGAAGGATCATCCCATTTACTATGCGAGTCGACAGCTCAGTGCATCAGAGAAAAATTATTCGGCTACAGAAAGGGAAGCACTTGGCATGATTTTCACTGTTAAGAAATTTTGGCATTCTTTGCTGGGATATGCATTTATTTTTCATGTAGATCATATGCTCTTAAGTATCTTGTAAATAAACCAGATCTATCAGGACGAATTGCTCGATGGGTTCAACTTCTACAAGAATTCACTTATCAAGTAGAGCTTCGTCAAGGAAAGTATCATACAAATGCTGATTATTTATCGTGACTCAGCACTGGAAAAATTGATGATTCTATCAATGATGATTTTTTCAGACGAACATTTATTTGAGATTTCATCTACAAATTCGTTATATTTTGATATCATTACTTATCTCAAGGATCGGATATATCCGGATGGTTATGATTTGGAGCAAAAGATAGTTTTTCGATATAAGGTAGCACCTTATACAATTATTAACAATGTTCTGTACAAGCTTGGTGCAGATCATCAGCTTCGAAGATGTCTCGAATCCGAAGACATTAAAAAGGTCGTTAAAGCCTTACACTCAGAAGATGTTGGTGGACATTTTGCTTTGAAGAACACAGTTAATAAGATATTGACTGCCAAGTATTGGTGGCCAACAATGTTCAAGGATGTATCAAACTTTATTTGTTCATGTGATCCATGCCAAAGATCCGGTAAGCCTACAAAATCAATGAATCGGCCGTTGACACCAATCCTTCCTCTTGCACCATTCGAGAAGTGGGGGATTGACTTTGTCGATCCAATTAAACTTGTTACTCGACATACGAAATGTCGATATATTCTAGTTGCAACGGATTATGTTACAAAGAACGTGGAAGCAGAGGTGACAAAAAGAAACGAGATCCAAAAACAATGAGAAAAACCTTGCACCTCCTTTTGTATTTTGTAGCTTCTTGAGGGTGAATAGGCTC
Organism: Diphasiastrum complanatum; assembly: GCA_029204225.1. Classification (NCBI taxonomy): domain Eukaryota; kingdom Viridiplantae; phylum Streptophyta; class Lycopodiopsida; order Lycopodiales; family Lycopodiaceae; genus Diphasiastrum; species Diphasiastrum complanatum. The sequence continues at coordinate 10,136,079 of CM055110.1, forward strand.
ATCTTCTTCACCACTCACTATATCCATTAGATCTTCTAGAAGAAGAATTGATTCCATTTTTAGCTTCCAAATTGAATAATTAGAAGCATTCATAGATCAGAGAGTCACCGACCCTACAAGCCACTTATCGAATATTCTCGTACGTATTGCAAGCGTCAAGTTTATTATTGACTGTGTTGTCCTAGACCTACCTGAAGATGTACATACATACAAACTCCTTCTTGGTACACCCTAGCTACAAATGGCAATAACGAAAAGCGAGTCATTGTTGAATCCACAAGAAGCCCGCCAAGGTTTATGATGATTGGTTATCCACCACATATGATGATTTTGATAGTGTTCATGTCATGCAAAAAGGACACTACACGCGCTCCACTGATATCATCAATTGGTCATGCATTAGCCACAATAGACAGTGCTGACTCCAACAGATGCCTCATAGAGACCATTGAAGAAGACAACCATCCCCTATCGTCTTCTATTGACATCAAGACACCCATCATTCTCCTAATGATGATAGATTATATTCCCATAGCCTGGTGCCCTGAAGAAACTATCGTTTCTACAGCCCATGTTTCGCAAAATGGAATTCTTTTGTGAACAATGAGGAACTGAGTGACGAGCAAGTCCTCTAAACTATCTCAATAGTAAACGATTTCTGTCTAAAACGATCCCAAAGGAGATTAGGTCCCCGATCCCTATGGCTCATATCCAACTTACCTCCAAGGTAGTCAATACAATGGCCTATCGACCCAAATCAAAAGTCTACCAATGGGAAGAGCTTTCAGACAAAGTTTGTGCAGCCATACATGGAGAGTTAATTCGCGAGGCCACCACACCGCTTGAGTTTGCAAAATATTAGAAAATCTCAGTTAAACAAAACACAGATAATAGACACCAAATTAATCGAGAGACAAAAACAAATGCATGCTAAACTTAAACAACCCATACATCCTTTATCAAAAACTCAAAAGGCCCATCCCAACAAAAGAGCATCTAGCTCCGGTAGCCAAGCACCATCAATAATTCCCAAAGTTCCTGAGAACTTTGTGGATCTGCCTTTTGATATATCAAACAATTTAAAGGGTTACACTCTTGAAGATGTAGTTATCCAGCTACCCCAATCACAGCGGGAGCCTACACAAGATTCCCAGTCTTTTGTGGATCTGATATACCAAACAATTTTAAGGATTACACGCTCAAAGATTGTTGGGGGTATTTCCAACAAAGTGTAAATAAATAAAATCCTCCAATAAAATGTGCTGCAAAGGCATGGCATCCTGCGTGTATAAGCCATGGCCCAATGAGCACGCAATTGAAGTTGTAAATAAAATAAACTTGACTTGGGCCTTGTAATTAAAATAGAACTAGAGGCCCAATGTCATTTTTAAACTTAGAGATCACTTTTTAGAGTTGGGTCCAAATTGCGACTCACATGAATCTTGTGATTTCTAATGTACTTTTTGTGGACCCTTGGTTCAAAGATGAATGATTAGGATCATTGTGAATATTAGCCAATAAGATTGAGGGGCAAGGGCTTTCTCCATTTTATAAAAAGACACCATTTGTACACTATTTCCATGCTTAATGAGAAGGCGGAAACTCTACCATTTTTGGAAGAGAAGCATCCTCATTTGCTATTCACTACTTGCTATTGCTCTTGGTTGTGTTTTCTCTTGCTTTCTATTTCCATGTTTATTGTTTGCCAATAGTGAGTGTTTTTCCATTAGCAAGCATAAGGAGCATTTGAGCTAACCTCCACCCTCACTCTCTTTCTCTCTCTTTCTCTTCTCTTCTCAATCTCTTCTTCTCCATTCCTTCCCTTCAACCAAACTATGATGAATGTTAGTGTAGAGGAGTAGAGTTAAAGAGGAGTAGTATAGTGGTGAGTAGAGTTAAGGGAGAAAGTAGGAAATTAACTAAAAGTAGCATCTATGCATAGTTAGGCACCTATCCAGTGATCTAACATTTGTTGACAGGCGGAAGGGCTATACTACGAGAGGTCATCAACCCCACAGTGGCGCCATTGCTGGGGATAGGTTTCCACTAACTAGTTTAGTTGCATTTTAGCTATTTTCTTGCTTTTTAGAGTAGTTTAGGTAGATTTTTAGGAGTTTAGAGTTAGTTTTCTATATTTTTTTTGTGTTTGGACTATTTACAACTAGCGGAGGAGGTGTGAGAGGGTAGAGGAGGCCCTGAACAACCTCTAAGGGCTTGAAACCCAAACCAATCATCCAAAAAACTCAAAAAACACACCAATTTGCATTTTGGAGGGAAAAAGAGCCAAAAAAACTCATCAGATTTTTATATCTCCAGAATCAGTGGGAATTAACTCTTGCATAACTATCAGTAGCTCCGGGGTACTGTCCCAGACCTGCATAGAAACTTGCGAGAGCTAGTTCCAAGCAGATTGTAAAAATTAGAGAAAAATCATAAAAAATTTCAAAAAACCCTTGAAAAAATCCAAAAAAATCAAATCTTCATAAGAACTCTCGCAGAGCCCTCTAAAGTTCCATCTCAGTGAGACTAGGACACAGAGAAGCTTGCAAGAGTTGGTTTGATGATTAAGTGCTTGTGCGAGAGTTCCCAGTGAAAAAAAGATGAGAAAGTACCAGTGAACCCTCGCAAACAGTGAAATTTTCAGTTCCAGTGATCAAAAACTCTCACAGAAGATTTTGAAGCTCCATCTCAATGAGACCAGGACACAAAAGAGCTTGCGAGAGTTAGTTTGATTCTAGTGAGCAGAAAATTGGATTTAAGTGCTAAAAAATCACTAAAAAGTGAAGATCCAACAAATTCTTTCAGTAAGAATTCTCGCAGACCCTCTCAATCGATTTAGAATGTCAAATTACATCAGTGATGAAACCTACGAAAGTTAGTATGGTGAAGATCCAGCACAAAAAGTGATTTTGAACCCTCGCAGACAGTGAAATTCTCACTTCTTGCAATAGTTAACTCTCGCGGAGAATTCTATAGTGAGATTTGACCCAGATCCAGCTACTGTGAAGCTTGCGAGAGTTACTTCCCAGAGATCTGAAAGATATCAAGTTTTTTTCCTGAAAAAACAACTAAAGAACCCTCGCACAGCCAACCCTTGCACAAGATAACCCTTGCAGACCAGATCAGTGGAAAGATCTAAGTCAGATCCAACTACTGTCAAAATCTCAGGCCAATCAGTGCAAGGAGTAAAAAGTTATCAAGGAAAAACCACCGTAAAAGGCCTAAAATTCATTTTGGCCAATCAGATCGATCAGATCCTTGAAGATCCAGACTGCATCCTACTATATAAGCAAGATCCAATCACTTTGGAATGCATCATCGGATGAATCTGATATCGGGACAATCAATAGCACAAAGGATAGAAAATCAGGCACCACACCTTTCCAGATTAGCAATTGTGCAACAAGAGGCAGAACCGGAACCAGCACCAATGGATCCAATGGGCCAACCCATACCTGTCGCACCCTTGCATGCAGTTTGGAGAGCACCACGGATGGAGATACCAAAATACGACGGATCATCAAATCTCATCCGATTCCTCCATATCTACGAGCAAGCTTGTGAAATCTACGGTGAACAGACACCTGTAGAGAAGCTGATGCTATTCCATATGTCCTTACTTGCAGTGGCTTAGGATTGGTTTTTCAACCTGTCAGAGGAAGAGAAATCCACCTGGGAAGTTGTTAAAGCAACTCTCATTACACGTTTTAAACCAAGAAAGTTCTTGGAAGACCCATTTCTCCTACTAAGCAAAGTCAAGATGGGAAAACGAGAAAGGGTCTGGGATTATATCGAACGGGTCAAACATCTACGATCTGAATACAATGCAGCCCTGACTCCCGATCATGCGGTGATCATGTGGTTCCTAGACGGATTACCACGAAGCATCAGAAGAGAACTGAAACGACGGGAGCAATACGCTACTTTGCAAAAAGCTATGGAAGATGCCATTAGGGAAGAGGATGAGGGATCTGACGACGAATATCCTTCCACCCACACTCCTACTCCCTCGATCGCATCATCATCATCAAACGCTTCCGCTCTATCCACAGAACTGTTGTTGGAGCAAATGACAAAATTACACAAACAGCGGATGGAGCAACTTACGGCGCAGTTTGACCAAAAACTGAAGGCCTTACAAGGAACTGTAGCAGTAACTCCACATCAACCGGAACCAACCCAACTGCAGTATCCTCGACGAGAAAATGTATGGTGTTCAGTATGCGTGCAAAACCATACAGTTAACGAGTGTCCAGTCCTAAAGTAAAATCTGAGACTGACACATAGATTCTGCCACCTGTGCAATGCAACATCGCACGATACGACATTTTTCCAGTTTAACCCCAGGGTTGTTCAACAGAAGAGAAGTCCTTATTAGACTTCTTATCCTTATCATCAAGGGGAACGATTTAGCTTGATTTGGCTTGATCTCCTTAGATCTAGCGGTGATGGCTAAGCAGATTAGCTTTTTGTAACGTGCCAATCCCAATCTGGATCTGTCTTACTGTGGTGGCCAGTACTTGTGCAACCGGTTACCGTTGATGGGTGTGTCGAAGGGCATCCCATCAAGCTGTTCTAAGTTCATGGCCCCATGACTAAGAATTTATTTGATCCTATAAGAACCTTCGCCCATGAATTTTAACTTTACATCAGGACCAGATCCCTTGAATGAAGATCCTTCTTTTATAATCTGAGATCATGCCAAGCCTTGCATCTTTTCTTTTCAGCTGCTAGTGCATGCACAGCTAGTAAGCGTGTTTCACAGAGTTTATGCAGAGCTTCGTGGCGTAGCTGTAGAGATTTGGACTCATTAAGATGTTGTGCAACGACAATCCTTAATGAAAGAACTAAAAACTCTACTAGCATCACTGCATCTTGACCATATACCAATTGGAAGGGTGTTTGATCAGTGCTCTCTTTATATGTTATCCTGAATGCCCACAGTGCAGCATGCAACTTGTGTTCCCAATCTGATCTACTAGCTTCAACTATTTTTGTGAGCACGCTACACAGGATCTTATTGGATGATTCTGCTTGCCCATTACCATGAGGATAATAAGGCATACTGGTTCTGTGGATCACGAAGAATTCCTCCAATAGGACCTTGATGGTCTCGTTGATAAAATGGCTTCCGCGATCACTAACTAGTTCCACCGGGCACCCAAAGCGCGCAATGATATTTTCATAAAAGAACTTGGCAGTGGTCCTAGCATCAACTACTCTTATTGCCTTGGCTTCGACCCATTTGGTGAGGTAGTCTGTGGCTACGATTATGTATCGAGCCTGGGAACTCCTTGTTGCAGGGTGAATTGGACCATAGGTGGTTTATCTCATTACATATATTTGTTGATTTTTTCTCGAGTGCTAGTGTTTGTAGGACACCAACTTTATTTGTTTGCAAGGATTTATCAGATGAGACTGTCAAATCTCATGGATCAAGGCTGGGATAGTAAAACAAATAATGACATAAAATACAGGATTAAAAAGTCTTCAATGATCTTTCGCTATCATATCGAAAAGCAAATGCTCAGTCTCACATTTAGCTACCAGAGATACAAGAAAATTGAAAGTACATGGCTACCACTGGATCAAGACTTTGAACTAAATGGTCACACAAACTGAATGGAGATAAGCATTATCTACAATGAGGTATATTTGACTATGGTTGAGGTGGAAGAGCATTGGAAGTTTGATTTTATCAGGACAGAACTCATGCTATTACAAACCAATCTACCAACATATTTCAGATTTATCATCAACGGAAGACTTGTAAGTACTTTATGTTTATTGCCATTTCAAAATAGAACAAAATAATTGAAAATGTCATCATTTACAATTTCACATTCCCTAGTCATGTCACAAATGCAAAAAAGACGGGAGCTGATAACGTGCTGCAAAGATCTACCTACAACAATCACCATTGTGGGAGAACAATAGTTTCAAATAAACTTTAGTAAAAATCTGTGTATACACTCTTTCATTCAATAAATGAAAGCCCAAGTTGGGCATCAATGCATGTATTTTGTGCTCCCAAATTCATAAAATGGAACAACATTTGATATATCAATGTATATTTTTCTATGAATTCTATACATGTGCAATCTATTTCTATTCTATGCTATCTGTATTTGTTCTAATCTTTATTTAATATAATTACATCATCCTTTGCACCATCATCAACAACGGGAGGCTGAAGCCTTGCCCTAGCCAATATGCTCAGGATAATTTCTTGTCTAAATCTGTACACCTGGCTTGATGTGTACTCAAGAAGTGTTAACTGCAAGATAGAACATTCATGTATTAGTAATGGCTAAAAACATCAACAAAATAGAAAACTAATCATGATTCCAAAAATAAGAATGAACAGAATTTATTATCTTAGAAATATCAACATCTTCCTGATGGTTGAACCACTCAAAAAATAACTTTGCATTGTATAATGTGTACCACCCACAACTGAATGAATCATTTTGCTAGGGTGACTGCAAAAAAAATCAGCACACAAGAAATCAATTATGAAACATAATGAAACAAATACATTAGAATACTGATTTCAAAATGTTGTTAAGAAAAACAGAATTTACCTCCAAACTAACGATCTGCTAGTCCACAAAATGGGAAACATCTGTAGGAATATATTTACTTAAATATGGAAGGTATATATCTACATCCTTATGCATATTGATCACTGAGTTCATCTTGACACAAAAAACTTTAATAGTATTATCCACAGATCTCTTAACAGAGATCAGGTTTAAACTTCAGTGGTCACTGCAAAACAAGATTGAAATTTCTTTAGCTGCAATTCTGAGTACTATTTTCATTGACAATGCCAATGATAAAGCATTAAACAACAAGAAACATTTAATATATCTTACTTGGTATGATAAGGGACGAGCATGTATTTTGTTGTTGGTGTGAATCCACTAGTCACACATTGTGACAATGTGTCATTATACTCCTTGAAGGCCTGAAACAAAAAATTACTCAACACCAGCAACTCATTGGATGAATCTCTTGCAATGTCATATTGCAAGAGTGTAAGCCCAGACTCTATCACTGGATCACTGATAGAACCCGTCTATCTTTGACATCCAAACAATCAAGAGCTCTATAATTTATACTAAAGTCAAATTCATCTAGTCTAAAACAAAAAGGAGTACCAATTGTATCTATAGCATCGGATATGTCCTTCTCAAATTTAAGATAATCATCGGAATCTATATATGTATAAAGATTTGAAGGAGGAGGAGGAGGTGGATGTGAAGTATCTATAGGAATTACAGGGGTATCCAAAATAGATGTAGCTATTTACAATATTATCAAGAGCAGCGTTATCTACAATTGGTTCCGGGTTAGGCTTCACAAATTCTGTGGTGTCTACCCTCCTTACTTTCTTTGGAGCTCTCTTGGGGGCTACCTGCTTCCTAGAATGCTTGGTAGGAAGATCAGTCCTATTTAGAGGAACAGGTCTGGGAGCAATAGGCTGAGATACATGTAACTTTCAAAACCTCTCCCTCATTCTCATCAGTAGCTGAAAGTCCTTGGGCATTATGGTGACTCTCTTGGAAAGAATTGCAAGCAACAATGAATCTTTAAAAAAAAGGCCCATATAATTTTCAGCAGCTTCCTGAAGGCATTGAAGAGCAGTGGGCATGAATCTAACCAGTTGTCCGAGATCATTTCTAGTTATGTTTCAGACGGCACGGTAGAATGGAGCTTTGGGAATCAATAGAGCGGTTGATCTCCGATACTTACGTATTTCAGAGAGTCACTACTGCGGTTGCGCGTTCTAGGTCTAGCGAGAGGTGTAATGGCAACCGCAGCAGCTGAGGATGAGCCAACAGAGAAGAAATCCCTCCTTCTTTGCTTTCTCCTATCCATGGAAGTGTACTATGGAATATCGGACTTGTGCATGATGACTAGGATGAGCAGGGAAGGATTAAAGCCCTCGTAGAGGACCGATATGTATGGACAGAATGTACGGTATATCAGTCCTGTGCGAGCCGAATATCAGAGAGATAGACTAGTATAGAAGAGAGGCGCACAAGTGTGATATGAGGAGACACGTAGGCAGATGTATCGGACCTGTGCGCATGGAAGGTGGTAGGTAGAATATCGATTGTGAAAGAGGTGCATGTGAAAAACTCAGATCCAAAAGATGCTAAAGTTTCATAAAGATCTTGGCCATGGAAGTTATGCACATCTAGATTGAAAAAATGATAGAAATTGTGATGTTAAGCATACTAAACATCAACTAAACATCAAAATCTGATCATAAGCTTCCACAAACAGAAACTTGCTGTCCCTGTCCGTACTTCAGAGCCTACAACCTGCATTTCACACGTGTGAAGCCATAGCAACAAAGAAATCACAATTCTAGTGGCTAGAATGCAAGATATGAACAAAAAAGTGAGAGAGAAGAAGATGGACCTTCAAAGAGCATAACATTCATTCAATAGAATGAAAATGAGATGTGTACATACTCGTGGAGATGGCTATTTATAGCAGCCATAGTGCCTCTTGGCCACTTGTCTTATGATAGGCTAAAATTGGGGTCCAATAGGATTCACCCATATACCTAGAAATTTGGTCAAATAGGAATGCACCAAATTATGAGCCAATAGAAGAGCTCCACACTCGACCTCCTCTAATTAATGTGACCTCAAAAGTAGTGTACACATACTTTGGGCCTCTACATACATGTATGAACCTATCTCTAACTTTTATTTGGCCATAGGCCTACAAAATCTCAAGTTAGGAAAATACTACTAGTTGACAATTTTTCACACTCCCTCTTCAACTAGTTTTAGCATAGATTTAGAAAGTACACCAAGACTTGTTCTATGCTTGAAAAATAAGTCCTTTCCCAATGCTTTGGTAAAGATATCAGCCACACATTCCTTTGATGGGATATGTTCAAGCTTGATCTCTTTTGCCAACACTTGTTCTCTCACAAAATGGTAAGCCACCTCGATATGTTTGCTCCTTGCATGGAAAACCGGATTGCTTGCTAGACTTTGGGCTGAAAGGTTGTCACAAAAGATGATTGGACTCTCTGAAAAATCCAGCAAATGAAGCTCCATAATCATCCTCTTGATCCACACCATCTCCTTTGTGCATGATGTCAAAGCTTTGTACTCGGCCTCACTAGAAGAAAGTGATATAGTTGCTTGTTTCTTCGACATCCATGAGATAGCTCCATCACCTATGAAAATAGCATGTGCATTTATGGATTTTCTATCCATAAGGTCTCCTGCAAAATCTGAATCTGAAAAACCAAATAAGTTAGGTGATGAGCCTCTATAAACAATGCCAAAATTTTTTGTTCCCGAGATGTATCTCAAGATCCTCTTTCCTAGTTTCCAATGTTCTATGCTAGGATCTTGCATGAATTGGCTTAATCTACCAACACAATAAGATAAATCAGGTCTTGTGATGGTTAGATATATAAGAGAACCTATTAGCTTCCTATAGAGAGTAATGTCCTCGAAGGATCTTTCATTACCTCTTATAGTTAGCTTTACATGTGATTCCATAGGTGTATCAATAGGATTTGCATCTACCATATGAAATCTATTGAGAATAGAAATAGCATACTTCTCTTGTGAAATAAAAGTGATTTGAGAAGTTCTAATTACTTCTATTCCTAAGATATAGCTCAAAAGACCAAGATCATGCACTTCAAATTCCTTTTTTAGTGCTTTCTTGATATCTTCTATATCTTCCTTGTTCCCTCCACTTAAAATAATGTCATCCACATAAATTAGAAGGATTGTAACATCATTAGCACTAATTCTAAAGTAAAGTGAATGATCATACTCACTCATAGTGAAGTTTTGAGAAAGTAGAAAAGAGTTAAGCCTAGCATACCAACTCCTTGGTGCTTGCTTAAGACCATACAAACTTTTTTGTAGAAAACACACATGATTAGGCTTGCTATGAGAAACATAGCTCTCGGGTTGCTCCATGTAGACTTCCTCTTCAAGATCACCATTCAAGAAAGCATTAGAAATGTCTAATTGCCAAAGATCCCATCCATAAAGAGTTGCAAGGGAAATGATTACTCTTATGCTCACCATCTTTGCCACGGGTGCAAAGGTTTCCTCATAGTCAATGCCATGCTCTTGAGCATAACCTTTAGCCACCAACCTTGCCTTCAACTTGTTGATAGATCCATCTTGATTTGTCTTTACCTTGAAGATCCATTTGCATCCAATTGCACTTTTGCCCTTTGGAAGCTCCACCAATCTCCATGTGTTGTTCTTCATAAGTGCTTCAAACTCAAGATCCATTGCTTGGATCCATTCCTCTTCTTGCCTTGCTTCATCTACACATGAAGGTACATCAAAAGAAGTTAGGAAAGCATAGTTGGATCCATCCACCACTTGCTTACCCTTGCCATCATAAGTGAGCCTTGAGGGTTTCACTTTATGCCTTGGAGTTCTCCTTGGAATTTGACTTGAAGAGGCTTCTTCAACATCCACATCCAATGTGTCATCAACTCCATTGTCATCAAGCACATTAGTTGCAACAACACCATCATCACTTGAAACAACTTTTGGAATGTTACCTTCATCAAAAATGACATCCCTACTTGTGAACACTTTTTTGATTGAAGGAACATAAATCCTATATGCTTTGCTTACTTCACTATAACCAACAAAAATGCCCTTTCTTGAAGATGGATCCTCCTTAGTTCTATCATCAAGAGTAATGTTGAAGTAGCAAATGCATCCAAAAGTTCTTAGAAACTTGACATTAGGCTTCGTACCAAACAAAGCTTCAAAAGGGGTTTTTCCTTCCAATACAACACTTGGCCATCTATTGCATAGGAAATTTGCACACAACAAAGCATCACTCCAAAAAGGTTTAGGAAGATTAGCATTCAATCTCATTGCCTTTGCACTCTCACACAAGGTTCTATTCTTCCTCTCGGCCACTCCATTTTGTTGTGGTGTTCTTGGACACGTGTACTCCCTCTTGATCCCATGCTCATCGCAAAAGGCTTTGAATTTGTTAGAAATGTATTCACCACCATTGTCGCTCCTCAAGCATTTGATTTTGGTTGTAAATTGAGTCTCAATAGCAACTTTGAACTTGACAAACACATCAAACACCTCATCCTTGCTCTTTAGTAGATAAACCCAACAAAATCTACTAAAATCATCAATGAAAGTTACATACATCTTAGCACCTCCATTGCTAATTGTAGTAACACCATGAATATCCGAATGCAAGAGAGAAAAAGGCATCTTAGATCTAGATATAGATCTAGTATATGGCAATCTATGTGATTTAGACAAAGCACATTCTTCACAAACATGATTCAAGCAAGTAAGAGACTTGGGAAGTCCCCTTACTACCTCCTTTTTGGCTATTACCTCCAAGGCCTTGTAGTTGAGATGTCCCATCCTTTTATGCCATACCTCTTGAATTGACATTTGTTCATTTGCCATGCATCCAACTTGGTTAGCAACAACACATGCATCAAGCTTGAACAATTTCCCTTGCCTTTTCCCTTTTGCAATGATACTACACCCCTTTTTGATCAAGCAAGCATCACCATCAAACTCAACTTTGAATCCTTTGTCAAGCATTTGGCTTACACTAAGTAAGTTCTTGGTAATGGATGGAATGAGCAAAACATCTTTCAATTCTATATTCCTATTTGTAGAAAGTGAAATAGGAATTGTGCCAATCCCTTTGATTGCACACTCACCATCATTTGCGGTATAGATTACCTTCCTATCACCATCAAATGCCATTAAAGATGAAAAATACTCTTTATGATATGTCATATGAGAAGTGGCTCCACTATCAATCCACCAAGGATCAATGTCTCCATGATTAGCCAACAAGCAAGATGACATAACAAAAGCATCATTTGAAAGAAGCTCATCCCCACCCTCATCAATAGTTAGATTGGTTTGCTTTTCCCCTTGATCCCTCTTTTTCTTAAAACAATCACTAGCAAAATGCCCTTTGACTCCACAATAGAAACATTTTAGCTTAGATCTATCCTTCTTTTTGCCAAAAGTAGAGTGCTCACCTTGGTCTTGCCCTTTAGACCAATTGCTTTTACCTTTGCCCTTGAACTTGCCTTTAGAGAACATTGCCTCCTCTTCTCCTCCTTGAGATGTAGAAGATGCTCCCACTCTTGCTTGCAACCTGAATTCTTCAGCCAACAAGACCTCTTGCAAGTCTCCAACACTTGGTAAACATTTTTGGATAGCATAACTTTGAACAAGATTAGCATGATCATCCAACAAGCCATTGAGAATCACTTGAACAAGCTCCTCATTATTTATGCCATCATTAATGCATGCTAACTCATCATTCAATGCTTTAACTCTCAAAACAAAAGCATGTCCATTCTCACTCTTCTTTTGCATACAAGAAAAGATTTGCCTTCTTAAAGTCAACACTCTAGAAGTAGACTTGGATTCATAAACCTTCTTCAAGGCTTCCCAAGCTTCACTAGATGATGTGCACTTACCAACCTCTTTGATAAGCTCATTTGTCACATTCATCTTGATCATGTGAAGGGCTTTCTTTGCCCTCTTGTCATACCTCAATTGTTCTTGAGGTGCCAAAGGTCTCTCCTCCACACCTACAACAATATCCATCAACTCATTCATCTCAAGCAAAGACTCCATCCTTACTTTCCAAGTAGAATAGTTGAGGGAGGTAAGCCTATCATTGCTTTCCAACATGTAGCCTCCATTTGTAGCCATGTTGCAATGATTGATCTCTGATCTTTGACCTGTTCCAATGCACTAAGCACTCTCTTGAATCAACAAATGAAACACAAGAAGAAATCACAAAGATTTGGAACCTAAAACCTTACTTTTTCTCTCTTTTCCTCACTTTTTCCTTAATTTTAGCCACTAGTTTTATGATTTCTTGATCAAACCAAGACCAAACCTCAATATACTTGCTTTTCCCTCACTCCTAAGATTGAAATACACTCTTGAATCATTCAGCAAACTGAAAATCAGAGGGTTACATCAATTTTGAAGTTTTTGACATGAAGAAGCAAGAAATTGAATCAAAAAACTATATGCTAGAATGGAAAACTAATAGGATCTTGTTGGATCTTGCATCTCCCTCTTTCCAAAACAATTTTTGTCTCCTTATTCTGATAAGTACAGAGGGAATTCGCCCTACTTCAATTGAAATGCATACAAATGATGTTTTGATCACAAAGATCCAATTTCTACACATAAATCAACAAGATTTTTAGCTAGAAACTTGATTGGAATGCTACAAAAGCAAACTCGCCCACAAATCTCTTCTAAATCTGGCAAAACCTGCACATTTGGCCGCCTAATGCTCTGATACCATGTGAAAAACTCAGATCCAAAAGATGCTAAAGTTTCATAAAGATCTTGGCCATGGAAGTTATGCACATCTAGATTGAAAAAATGATAGAAATTGTGATGTTAAGCATACTAAACATCAACTAAACATCAAAATCTGATCATAAGCTTCCACAAACAGAAACTTGCTGTCCCTGTCCGTACTTCAGAGCCTACAACCTGCATTTCACACGTGTGAAGCCATAGCAACAAAGAAATCACAATTCTAGTGGCTAGAATGCAAGATATGAACAAAAAAGTGAGAGAGAAGAAGATGGACCTTCAAAGAGCATAACATTCATTCAATAGAATGAAAATGAGATGTGTACATACTCGTGGAGATGGCTATTTATAGCAGCCATAGTGCCTCTTGGCCACTTGTCTTATGATAGGCTAAAATTGGGGTCCAATAGGATTCACCCATATACCTAGAAATTTGGTCAAATAGGAATGCACCAAATTATGAGCCAATAGAAGAGCTCCACACTCGACCTCCTCTAATTAATGTGACCTCAAAAGTAGTGTACACATACTTTGGGCCTCTACATACATGTATGAACCTATCTCTAACTTTTATTTGGCCATAGGCCTACAAAATCTCAAGTTAGGAAAATACTACTAGTTGACAATTTTTCACAGTGCACAAGTGCGATATGCGAAGCGAAAAAAAAAGTGAAAAAAATTCATCGGAGTTTGTGATTTTATATCGTGGTTCACACATGCGAAAGAACGTCCTGTCACACATGTGGGATTTGTACGGTCAAATGTGAGAGCGACACGCGTCAGGTTGTCAGTTTACACGTGTGGGATTTGTACGGGCAAATGTGAGAGCGACACGTGTTGTCAAACAAACGAATGAATATGAGACACGTGTACAGGTGTCATTTCACATGTGTCCAGGTGTCACCTCACACATGCCAGTGGCTGTAGTCCAATCGAAAGTAGACATGTGTCCATTGACCGTTGACCACACGTGTGAAAATTTAGTATAAAAGCACAAAACTCGATTAATTTTTATACTTTTTTTCGTTCTCAAAATTCATGGCATATCGCTCTTGTGTGTGCGCATTGTTGTCCATTTGTTTGCAACGGTACTTACTTGCACACAAGTGTGATATTCAGTAGCTACTTGCTGTACATATCCCTCTTGTGCGTGATCTTGAGAGTTAGTTTTGTTTCGTAGGTTGTCCCTAGCGCACAAGTGCGATATCTACATTAGTTCCATGGCCTCTTCCTCAGGATCGTCACGAGATTCAGGCTTGAGTTCATTTTTTACTGAATTTGGGATTACTGAAAATCTAGACTACTTCCACAGTCTATTCAGGTCATATTTACATGTTTTCAAAATTGCACAACCAAATTCTGACGTATTTTATGAACATTATGTTAGATTCAAAGATATACATAGTAAGCCTTTTTTCTTATAGGTTCACTCCAGTACATGCATTATACTAATCTTGTTCATTTCTTCCCAGCTTTTAGACAGACTAGATAGAATGTTCACCAAATTGTTTGATCTTTTCAAAAGCAGTTCAATGTGTCCTTATTGCAACAAGAAACGTCAATTGGTTGAATATCAGAGTGGTTTTGTACTTTTTTTGTTAGTTCAGATCCCAGATGATGAGGAAGGTTTTGTTGCTGACCCTCCTATGGCATCATCCTCTGTTTAGTCAACTATTAAGGATACCAATCACTTTCTTATCGACACCTCTGATAAGGAAAGTGACTTTATTGATGTAAATACTGATGTTCTCCGGGATTCTTTTATTGGCCAAAATACACTTGTAAATGAATCGATGCCTACAGAGGAGTCTAAATGTCTTTTCAATTTGCCTATATATTATATAAATGACGATGTATATTCTACTACAGTTGATTTATGTAAATTTTTTGACTATCGTGAAGATGAGGTTCTATGTTTATTAGCCGGCACAATTTCCAAATTCTTTGACTTTGTAGATTTTGAAATAGATGACCTTGTTGCTGGAATTGATTTTGATGATGAGGAGGGGACTTATGACCAGTGAAGAATGTCTGACTAGGACTTTATCAAATATTGCTGAGGATGGGTGATGCAAACCATCCGATGAAGAATTCACGGCATTTCAATCCCAGATGGGTTTCCCTCGTCCATCATTAATGCATTTCACTAATGATTTCACTTCAGTACGTGGTCATTATATTGATGATCCTGATCTAGTTGCTGCTGATGATGAAGAATGTGTAAGTGTTTAAACTTCCTTGCATTAGAATGTTTTTAACCATTGAATGTATTTTTGCTAACATATTTCTTATTGTAGGATGCTCTCATAATTGATGATTTTGCTGTGAGACGAGGTGGTTTCAGACAACATGCATCCTCATTCCAAAGGGATAGTGGACTTGGCCACTTTCTTAGGCATTTCCTGAAGAATGAGATCTGTATTGCTCATTCCAAGCTGAGCCCAGTTGGGGAGAGTCTTATAATGACAGTTAAAGCATTATCATTTTACCTAGGAGGACATAAATTTGTTAAGACAAATAAGATCATTTTTGTGAAAAGATCTTATGTTTTGAACATTCTAGGTTTTACTGATGGGAATGTTCCTTTAAGGAGCTCCCATTATTAATTGTATCCCACTTATATTGAACTTAGTGGAAATAAGGATAATGCACATCTATTAGATGCATACTTTAGCAGAGAATTTTTTCATGACAATACTGCCATAGAGTCTGACACACAAGCTGATGATGAATAGTGGACACTTTGTATTTTGTTATAATACAATCAATACATTCACAATGAGTATTTCTCCTCTCTTGTTCAATGAATTTGCAAAGCAATTCTGAACATGTCATGATTTGATGACAATGATGATCTTCTCCTTAGCAATCATCTAATTTTCTCTTCCTGTATGAACTTGCATGCTTTTCTAAACTTGCTGTATTGGGTGGACTTTGTTATATGTCGAATCTGAACTCTGCAGTAGAACCACTGAAACAATTGACAAATGTAGTTTTGTTTTTCATTGGTTCCTCCATGTTGTGTATTTCGATGAAATGCTGCTCATGCTTGCCAATGTGACTTCTCTGTCCCTTGTGATAACCATACACTCAAGCTTCCATATGTGTTTGCAAAAAATGTTGTATGATCTCTTAGTATGTGCTGCATATGTCAAAATCATAATGTTAGTCTTATGTTTGGATCTAAATATATATGAAAAATTGAAAGCATCTTGAAGAATTTATACTAACCATGTAATGAGTGATGTGATCTTCTCCCCATGCTTTTGATACTGCATTAACAAACTCGACACAAGTCCTTTGGACAGCTTTCTTATCAATATCAGAGTATTTATCTTTTATTAAAATAACAATCATACTATCAAGCTTCTTCCATACATCAACTTTTAGTACTCTAGTTTCGCCATTTTTCTCGAAGTCCTGAGTGGCAGTAATAATATCTGTCCAGACTGAGTGTTGAATATTAGAAGCCTTACCAATATGATTCGATAGGAAATGACGTGCTTTTGCTCCTCCTATGCTTGGCTTAGTTGGCATGTTTCCATTCTTTTCTGAAAGCTTTTCATCTTTTTGAATTTAAACATGTCCCTTATGAAGTCTTGCTTTTGATAAAACATCTTCTAATCGAGAGATAGCTTCCTTTGCTAATGATGATGGCTTAGTATTCCAAGCAAAAACTATATGAAGATAAATGATCTTTTCTATTAATCTAACTTCTGCATGAAGAGTGCAAACATGCACATTTTTCAAGGGGATAGGGAGCACAGGCTTCCGGTTTGAATCTACATATTCTCTAGTAATTCATGTACTCCTATTACATCTTTTGCCATTTTCATACAGTACAAACAAGGGTGTTTTGATGTAGCACCGTGAGAGACATTATACATACATTTCAATGTTTTCAAATCACCTGCTAAGTGCCATTCAACATTGAAGTCTCCAACTCCTAGAACATTGAGAAGTCCTCCATCCATATGGTCCTTGATGATCCTAGGATAAGATGTCCTTGAGAATATCCATGATAATATATCATGATCCTCCTTCAGCACCTATTCAAAGAATTAATCAGACTTAGTTTATAATATATTAATACTACTCAATGAATGTAATATAATAATGAGGCTAGTTATCTGAAACGCTGCCAACCACCATATATCATTTTCTGACTGGACATTGAATCTGAAATCTTCTTGGTCCTCTGTTTGTAATAGAGCACCATTCATGAGAGTTATACTAACCCTCTCCATCTTCTGCCCTTTCACAATTTTTGACTCATCTAACTTAAGTACTATGATTATTTTGCTATTCACCTTTTCATAGGTTATATCATAGAATGTGATGATGTATCTCAGCAAGTAATTCTGATCAACAAATAAGTTGTTTGATGAACTATAGAATATCGATCTTCCATCAGCTTCATACACCTCCTCAATATGAAATGGAGTTTCAGTGATCTTATGCAGACCTATGTTCAATATATCCCTCTCTTTCTTCAAGTGATATGTCCTAGGGATTGGGACTTTTCTAATTTAAACTTGCTTAAAAGCTTCTCTAATGAGTTTAAATATTGTTGCATATGCTTCCCTGCTAATACTTGCAAAATCACAAGCACCCTGAACTATAGTCTTATCTAAAATTTTTTGAATGTCCACCATCAAAGACTCTGTTATTTTAAACTTTACATTTGAACTTCTATTGTTCATCATGATACGCTCAGTGGATTTGCTTGTCAATATTGTGCCCAATGACATTTCTAGAAGCATCGTCTTAATATTCTGAGGAGCTACTAATGCAGATCTGCAAAAAAAACAGATAGTTAACAGAATATCACCATAGCTGAAATTAAATCCAAATGTCATTGAAAAACATACAAAAATCAAAATATGCTTTTTTGAATGCACGGATCCTTCTATTTCGATAACCTCCTTTGAAAGCGTTTGAATATCCTTGCAACTTTGTCGCTTTCGCTTCTTACTATTAGCCTTCTTCTTTGCCAATTCCACATCCTTCAATAATTGTAGGTATTCAATATGAATAGACTATAAGATTGATTGCATTTGCTCTAGTTCTGATATGATATTGATTGTTATCTTCTGTAATGATTCATTATTATTTTTAAGTTATTCATTTTCTTCCAATGTCTTTTGGAGATGACAATCTCTATTTTGACAATAAGAGGATATCCAAATTAACTCACCTTCTAAAAAGTGAACTTTATTCATATAAAGTTGTTTTTCATGGTTCTGCAATCTTTCACAATATCCTAGTAATCCACTATGCCCATTGCATATCCATGTAACTAAATGAGTTATTGAAGAGAATGTGGGATGTGTCAAAGTGCTTGGATCTTGTGGACATAATGTTCCATCTATCCACAAATCCAAATTTTTTCTTTTCTTGTGCCCTGTAACGAGAACAATCCTTAGTAGATATTTGAATTCCTTTGCCTCCTCTTCTTTGCAAAGGTGCCAAATCAATAGGGATATCCACATGTAGATGATACAATGTCATCATCAAAAAAACAATAGAGTAATTAGTTGCATCAAAGTACTATGACCAGATTCTATGAAGCAAAACAAAATACTCATCTTTGATTATATAGTCTGTACGATCAATCCAATCTCCATGCTTGTATACTTGATTCAAATTTGAAAATGTTGCTCATTTTTTCATTCCAATAGGTATTTGGCGCTCATATTTCCATTCCAAGGTGATGATGGCGTTCATAATTGGAGATGGCACCCATATTTCCATTCTCGTGAAAGGAATGTATATGTAAACATTTTGCAATTTTTTCTGATTCAAATTTGAAGATGGCGGTCATATTCTAGATCCAGTGAAAAAATTGTCCTTTTCGTAACCAATGGAGGGAATATTTTTGAATTTAGTCAAGTTATACTGCGAACTATTTACAGTTCTTAACTGTGACTATAGACACTGTGGTTAGATCATTGGGAGTTGGGGAGGCCTCGGGAGTGGTGGGGGCAAGCAAATAAACAATAATGTTTATTTTATTTTGATATTTTTCTATATCCTACATGGCATTCGTTAATGAATCTTTTTTATATTAAGAACTCCTCTAATGGTTTTGCAATAAATTTGGAAAGAACTGTGGTATTTGGCAAACACTGAGACCTAGTTAAATAATAAAGTAGATGTTGTTTTGAAGTTGACTTGGTTCAAGTTGGAAGTCGAAGCTCTCAGTTGAGAGTTGATAGGAAATCCTCGGTTGAGAATAGATAGAAAGGTCTGGTTGAGATTTGATAGAAAGGTCCGGTCGAGAGCTGGGGTATGGCTTTGGTCGAGATCAGATAGAGTACTTCGGTCGAGATCTGATAGAGTACTTCGGTCGAGATCTAATAGAGTAGTTCGGTTGAGATCTAATAGGGTACTTCGGTCGAGATGTAATAGAGTGCTTTGGTCGAGATCCAACAGAACATTTCGGTCGAGATCTAACAGAATGCATTCGGTCGAGATCAGGACGGAAGGCTCTAGCTCAAAACTAATAGAAAGCCTCCGGTTGAGATCTGATAGAAAGCTTCGGTCGAGATTTGAGAGAAGCCTCCGGTCGAGATCTGACAGGATGTCTCCGATCGAGATTTAACAGGTTGCTTTGGTTGAGATTGGATAGAAAGATTTCGGATGAGATCTTACAGGATACCTCCAGTCGACATGTAACTGAAAGGCATAGATTGAGATGCGACAGAAGGTCTATGGTAAAGATGTCAACTGAAAGGCTTGGGTGAGATCTGATTGATGGGCATCGATTGGGGGTTAACTCGGGACTTGCCGGATATTTCTAGTAGTGAGTCGGTCAAGAGTTGGTGTGTAGTTTCAATAAGTGAATGAAACAAGGCTCCGTCCAGTCCAGACGAGAGTCGTGGAGCTCGGCTAGGTAAGGAGCATGAAGCCTCGGTCGAAAACGAAGTTGTACGTCGATCGAGACCAAAGTGACGAGCTCGGTAATGATGCGTGTGGGAGACTTCAGAGCAATGGTTTGGCAGCACAGATCAGAAAGGTTTGACGTTGATAAGTGTATGTGTAGCTGTGAAAATGGCACCAAATGTTCACAGATTTCCACCAAATCTGTGAACACGATTTTTTTTTTCTACTTATTCTCTTCTTGCTACTTTAGGTGGTTACCACTTTGGAAAGCGGGTGTTTCTGCCCATTTCCAGCAAGAAGTTCTTTACAGTTAAGTTTTCTTGTTAAGAACGGTTTCCAGGCAGAAGTATTTGTAATGTGTGTTCCCAGCCTGTCAGTGGGATGAAACAGTTATGTTCACTCAACTACATGCATTTACAAGCCATGCAACCAATCCTAGCTCAAGTATAGATCAACATTCTGGATAGAGAGCAAATCTACAATCTATCTACCAAACTACCTTAGGAAATCAGGGAATAATGCAATAACAAGATTATGCTACTCAACAAGAAACAAGAAACAAGAAAGCTAATTTTCTAATAGCATTCTAGTAGCCCAAGAATCAATAAACACCCATTTCTTGATGCTTGGAATACCCAAGAACAATCGAGAACATGATTGTTAGTGAATATGCAAAAATAGATCCACAATCTCAGCCTCTATAGTTTACCTACATGCTGAAACTACAAAATCAAGAAACAAGGAAGTTAATCCACATCTACATTCCACAAAGCAAGAAAATAAGCAAGAGATCTAATTAATCCACAATCACAAAAAGAGATTAGAACATGCTGATTTTCACTCAAGAAGATTGCAATGAACAAGGAGCTTCTCAATTGCCAAGAACTCGTGGAGGATCTTCTTTGTTCAATCAAGAGAAATGACAATACAATCAAAATCTCCCTCACAAGAGAGGGAGGTCCTTAAATAAGAAAGAGGGCTGTCCATGTGGAG
The DNA here is from genome assembly GCA_029204225.1 of Diphasiastrum complanatum. Lineage (NCBI taxonomy): Eukaryota > Viridiplantae > Streptophyta > Lycopodiopsida > Lycopodiales > Lycopodiaceae > Diphasiastrum > Diphasiastrum complanatum. Next base: position 10,157,321 of record CM055110.1, read on the forward strand.
CCCAAGTGGCAATTTGACTAATTTAGAAATTACATGTGGAAATAGCCATTCCATTAGAGGTCACCATCAAAAGGTGGCTCACTCAAAATTATTTAAGGGGGTCTACACTTATTTACATTTCCTAGGAAACATTACTAACTCCTACATGGTCGTTCCTTCTCTGGGATACACCATGTAGACTCCCATAGAAAATAACTGTCATCCTAGCTGGTAATCCTCGGCTCTCAGCTTCTTCTGCTCTCCTCCTTCAGAGACCTCCTCGATCATGAGTGAGAGATACTCTGTGTCTTCAACTTGGCTCGACATCTGGGGGTTCTTTGGAATCCACTATGGCAGCAAGGGCGGCTTCAGTATCAAGCACCTTGTGTGGCAGTCTAGAAAGTAATATATATTTTAGACTTGGCCTCAGTCCAAGTGCTAAAGGCCATAGTAATAAAGTGCATGTTGATTTTTCCAAAGAAGGCCTGCTCGAAGATTCTCATTGCCGTGAGCAAAGGCCCGACAAGGTTCATCCATTGAGCGACCGTGCTTGCGATAGGGAGCATTATGATGTCCGTTGCAGTTGGAACATCATGATGGATGGAGTATCAAGGAGATTGAGAGGTGTCGGTAGAAGACATGATGACTGAAAGAGAGTGCGAGTGTATCTCAGAAGGCAGAAAAAAGTTGGCAGAAAGTTTTGGTCGCGAAGAATTTTTGCAAGAGCTCCACTAGCACAAGTGAGAAATGAATCAAATTTAGCCTACTTATAGGTGAATTTGGAGGGTGGTCCATTACACAAAATACTAGTTTGGCTGATCAAAAGAGCAGTCTGGTGAACGTTTTGAAGCTCTGACCAAAGTTAAACATTCGTCCAAAACAACATTTGCCTAGGTACTGCAATAAATGCAGATTTTTAGGATCTGAATCTATGACAGACCTAGATTTGGCATTTTAAATTGATTTGGCATGTTGGCGAAGGTTCTTCAGTATTGGAGCAGTCTGACAAATGTTCCCAAAATGGCATAATGTTGAAGGTAATAACAAGTACCAACTGGTAAAAAGAACGTTCGCCCAACTCAATATGGGTATATTTGAGGTGATCTTGCCTTTGAAAACTCGGCGAACAATTCTAGAACAGTTTTGCAAAAAATGACCAAAAAAGTAGTTTCCCAAGTCATTATAAAGATCTAATTCCTGAAAATACTTTCCTTCAATTTTTTCTGATCTGATGACAATTTTGACTTTTGCTCATCGGTCCTTCCATACCTTTTTTTTTCCTATTGCCTTTTCCCAAAGAAAATATCAATTAAGTACTGAAAACAAGAAATTGAAAAACAAGCAAAATAAAACATAGTTTGCAATTATGCTAACTGGACTAGCGGAGTAGGCTAACAAAACTTGCATAGTCGGCTGCCATTCACGGGAGTATCAAAATGTTTTCCATCCAAATGTTTTAGAATAACTGCTCCATAGTTCAGAATTTCTTTGACTCTATACGGTCCTTCACCGGTAAACTTCAATTTCCCTTTGATCAACTTGGTTTTATATATCAATGCTAGATCGCCTTCTTTCAGATCCTTTTTGTGTAATTGACGATCATGCCATGCCTTGCGGTGGGATTTCTCTGCTGCTAATGCATGAACTGCACACACACACACACACACACACACACACACACACACACACACACAGAGAGAGAGAGAGAGAGAGAGAGAGAATATGATAAAGAAAGAATGTGATAAAAACATATTGCTTGGAAATACTCATGGTTCCATATGATTAAGTTAAAGTCCTTTAACGTGCTTTTAGTATATGGCATTTTTTATTCTCTTCCTAAGATGACATGCAAGTAATCGCTTTAACTCATGTCTATGTATATTATTGACAGACGTGTGATATAGTTTTGTTAGAAGCTAGAGCATGAAAGCGTCTATTTGAATATCAATCGTCGTAAATGGTTAGATATCTACTGTTACAACATTAAAAGGTCAAAAGACCTGTTCTATAACAATATAAATAAATGTGCACTACTCGTTGTAACACACTCACTCAATTAGAGACACAACAGCGAGATAAGACAGCAATTTTGTCTAAGTACAAGAAGATGAACTATTCGAGATTCATTATACTTGGAGACAGTTCTAAACATGTTGGTGATGGACCTGGTGTATTGTGGCTGGACACGAATCAGGGTGACAAGAAACTAGAGGAAGTTCTCTATGTCCCTACTCTTGATAAAAATCTTCTATCTGTAGCTAAGATAGTCGATACAGGTTTTTTATCATCTCTCTCTCTCTCTCTCTCTCTCTCTCTCTCTCTCTCTCTCTCTCTCTCTCTCTCTCTCTCTCTCTCTCTCTCTCTCTCTCTCTCTCTCTCTCTCTCTCTCTCTCTCTCTCTCTCTCTCTCTCTCTCTCTCTCTCTCTCTCTCTCTCTCTCTCTCTCTCTCTCTCTCTCTCTCTCTCTCTCTCTCTCTCTCTCTCTCTCTCTCTCTCTCTCTCTCTCTCTCTCTCTCTCTCTCTCTCTCTCTCTCTCCCCCCCCCCATGGAGCTTAAAATATCATCATGGGCCATGACATTTCTTTACTATGATATGAAGGCTAAGCATTCACGCAATATGTGCATGTGCATCTAAAATGCATTTCTTAGATTGCTGAAAATCTACATAAATGTAAAATTTTAATCGATATAACATGTGTAACATGCTTGAATTTTTTAGCTATTTTGAAAGAGTTCTTGGTCCTTCACATCCCTTTGCCCTTTCATAAAAAATCACATTCATTCTAAGCTTTATGCTAGACTAGTTGTGTTGGGCAAAACATCTAGGAGAATGGGTGTTTAGATAAACCCCTTGACAATTACTCCACTACCATCTACTTACTATTAGCACTATCATGAGCTCACTTGTTGAGGCAATGAAAAGCCTGACGTCCCATTTTCTCCTGGACTTCAAAAAGCATTGCTTGCAATTCATAAATGCAACAAAAACATCAAAGAGTCGACATCGCAAAAATAGGACAAACTTATGGACTTAAAAATAGGTAAAAATCATGACACCCTCAATTAGTGTTGAAATTCACAAAAGCACCTCCAATAACTACTATGTTAACTATAATAACGCTGAAACTTGGGACTAATGTAAGGTAGGAAATACGCAAAGTCACAAAGGAGATTATTCAAGCTTAGAAGAGCCAAAATTTCATGAAACACAGTAGGATTACTAAACTCCAAATCTCAGATAAAAATACCGACTTGACCACGTGGTGCACTATTTAAACCTAAACTGAACAAAGGCAAAAATGCAATCTTGTTAGCTGGCGAGCACTCCAAAGGCTTGACCTGTCTATGATTGCTCAGATCTCTTATTCACAGCTCATAGTCTATTTCATTCCTGTCCAAATTATGGTCATTATAAGCATAAGTCTCATTGAATTTCAAAACTCTATCATTTTCTCCCTTGAATTCGAAAGTTTCCTCACAGAACAAAAGCATTCACTCTTTTAAAGATAGTGCATATCTTTTGAATGCCTATTTGGGAAGGCTGAAAAAAATAAATCTGTTATTATAGCAGCTACCTTAAGTGCTTAACCGTGTCTAAACATATGAACCATGAAAAAAAATGGTGTTCTGCTTGTCAATTCAAGCAAGCAAACATCATTCTGTTGCAGCCCATGATCAAGGGAAAACCTTCTCCAGCCTGCACTAAAAGCTGCAAGCCTTGATATCCACCTGACCTTCCATTTGTTTCCAGCAGAGTTTACCAGAAATACATCTGTGTCGTCTTCAGGTAACCATTTCTTTGCAAAATCCTTTCCCAAATTCTGCAAAATCAGGTTTTCTTATCAAGATCTGGAAAAGGAATTCCATAACCTATTTTCAGAACACAGGTACATGATCAAAGATCTAGATTGACTGAGATTTTTCCTCGGCATACTTGAACTTGCTCTGTAGATGACATGGATAAGCGTGATCATGCAATATTGCATATAACATAGCACCACTGATGGGCGTGAAAGCACGAGGGTGGGCAAGCTTCAAGCTTAGAAGTTAGAAGGCTATCTAGTCTCTCTTGTATCTAGTCTAGAATCAACAACACAACATCACACGATAGTAATGGGTAGCGAAGCAATGCATAGCAATTTCCACCTAGCTCCATAAACAAGAACTAATAAGTTGATTCATAGGTAGATCGCAGATGCTCCTCCATAGCAACTATCATGTGAGCCTCCAACTAAGAACATGGAGCTCCAATACAATCAATTATAGAATGATTGTGAGTTACTCTACTTATTGTGTTTTGAGGGCCGTTCTCTTTAACTCTTTAACTACAAGGTATCAAATAGGCTCAAGTCGCTCATGTGCCCTACTGCTTAGCTCTACGTCCGTCCTATAGTTGCCTAGGCTTACCCACTCAATTAACGGTCCCAAAAGATTTGGAATGAAACCACGTAATTAATGTTGTCTTGGGGTCCAGAAAAATATTAAGGCCCCAAAGATCCTATTACTCCCTTACTAGCAAAAGCACTCCCCTAAATCTTTGGCAAATCAAAAGAAGACGCTAAATGATTATGTTGTAATGAAAAATTAGTGGATGTTGTTGCTGCAAATGTATATGGCAAGTAGGTAGCACATATAGGACAATAACTAGGACTGTGTATGCTATGACATTGGTGTATGTGCAAACACATCAACAAGCGCCCTTGTAACCTCATCAATAGATCATCCAGCTGTACTGAAAATTGTATCTGGCAGCATCAGTGATGGTCATAACCAAGGCTCTTACATTATGGCTTGCTCATTTGGCCCTATAGTTGCATATAGGAAATAAACATAAGGAGTAAGAGTGGAGAGATAGGAGGGAGATTGGAGAGATTAGAGAGGAGAAAGGTCTTTATAAGAGTTAGAGAGAAGAAAGAGGTAACAGAAGATAGTGGAGACAAGAAAGAATAGATGGAAGAAGGTTTGAGATTTAGGGCAAGGAGACAGTGGAGGCAAGAAAGAATAGATGGAAGAAAGTTTGGGATTTAGGGGAAGGAGACAAGAAAAAATAGATGGAAGAAGGTTTGAGATTTAGGGGAAGGAGACGATGTTAGCTTTTAGGTAAGGAAATGTTTAGGATCTAGATGAAGGAAGGAGAGGATATTAGAGGGAAAGAGGGTAGAGAGATACTTAGGAGAGAGTACCAGGTAAGGAGGCTAAAAAGGGCTCTTCAAATGTAGTTGAGAATTGAAGAGAGAGAAAGGAGAGGAGGGAAGGGGTAAGATTCATTGGGGTGAGGCACTAAGGAGAGCAATTAGTTACCATGCCAAGGTCAATAGATCTCACTCATAGTCATGAGAACATATTTCAATTGATTCAAGATTTGAAGCAAAAACAAAAAAGAAATTGAAAATCTTTTTCCCAAACGTCATGGGCTGCTTAAATTTGTGCACAATGAAAAAGAACAGCTGTAAATTTTGATTATAGGCTACAAGTAGTTTACATGTGATTAGAATCTTCACACGCTTAGGGTATCAATGACCGTATCACTTATCTCCCATTTGTATCTCTGTTATAGTATTATTAGTATATTCAGAAACCCCATCATAAAAGCCCACCTAGTTAAGGACATAATTAGGTGATGAATGCTCTATCACCACCCATATAGGGATATTATCATCTCACCCTTATGCACTGGAGCTATAAACCACCATCAAGCATGCTAATGTAGGCCATCAAAGTTAAGGTTCCAAAAGTTTCATAAGAGGATGTGGACCATAAGGTTCTAGGAGTTGGACCATAAGTTTCTAAAAGCTTCTTTTACAGGATGTGGACATCAAGCTTCGTGAGAGGAGGAGGACGAGGAGCAATAGGTTGAGATTCTTTGGGCACTAGCAGTGTTGTGAGACAATCTAGCCTAGGAAGTATTGTACTTCACAATTGATTCCATAAATAAAGTTTGATTTGCACTTCATTCAGTGTTCATTGTCTATCATTTTTTGTTTTCAATTAATACAATAAGATCAATAGTGCATGCACATCACTCCATTTTCTTGCAACTTGCATGCTATCTGTTTATGGAGCACTTTCATATATATTGCAAGTCATTTGGTTCATACTATAGGTATTGATAGGCCATACATATGGAGTGATTTACATGCCATATGTAATCAATTGGATTTGAGATCTTCGCGTATTACTTTGGCATACACATTCCAGTAGCTCCAATATATGCTCATTGTGGTATTCTTTTCAGCATTTCCGTTAAACCAGCATTGAGCACAAAGTCTTTTTGAGGAGGTAGAGTACAATGAAGGGTGCAGAATCTACTTATTGACAATATCAAAGACTGAAGCAGTGGCTACCTATTAGATGAGCAACTTTTGTGTTAGAAGTTGTAACCTAAATTAGATTGTGAAAATATCCCCTGAAAATCAAGAAACAAAGTGATGAGTAGTTAAGGCAAATAAGACCAAAGGTTTATACAATCCACAAGTAAATCAAAACATAAACATGCAGGAATCATCACTGTGATTATGAAGCACTTGAAGGTGATCAGGCCACAAAAACTAGGCTTAAATCTCTCTCTCCCTCTCTCTCTCTCTCTCTCGCATGCCAATAATGCAAACACTTCCCAACAATATGAAAAGTAACCATGATCATTTGTAATAATTAAAACTTTTTGTAAAATCTAAGCCATGGTCTATAATTAGTCCCAACATCAAACAAACTAGGAGCAAAGTTCTCCATGGCACAGGTGGCGTGGGGTCTGAGTGCCATGACAAGTGTCGTACCACGGCACCTACGGAGCCCATGCCGTACCAGGTGCGGTGGTACGGCACTTGGAACTTTGACTAGGAGATTAAAGAGCTGTCAAAAAAGAATCTAAAAATCGAATAATTTGATGCTTACAAGCGAGAAGCCATGGGTCACGTGTGAGTATTTCATTAGGATGATTGTAGCTGGGTAGTTGGTGCAATAAGACTTTGCAGCCACCATAGCATCTGACACTAGTCTCACGCATGAGATACTTGTTTCAATTGGGCATGTGTTTGAGCCCCCGCTGCTGAAATTATGCCTCTGCCTTGTACCAAAAACAGTTTCTTCTTTGTAGCTGTCTAAACTGATATCCTTGTGAAAGGACGTTTGAGACATACAAGAGCTACCTACCGCATCCTCTTCATTTTGCATAGCAAGTGCAACGGAATTACGAACACTGTACAGATCTTTCTCACAACCATCCTTATCAAAAACTTGCACTATAAAATGTGCTCTTGTAATGAGTTTGAAAACTGCAATGTCTCCTTCACGGAGATCATGATCTATTGAAAAAGAATGCCATCCTTTCTTGAAGGACATGCTGCATTTGGATCTGCAGACATCCACTGGCCAGATTTGGCCGCTCGGTCCTTCAAGAGTAACGCTTTTGTGTAGTTCATCCCTGTACTGTTTAACAAATGCAGCAGGGAGTTCCTGGAATGAAGGAAAATTGCCAAAAAATGCTTCAGTCTCTCTAACTAAGAAAAAACCAAGGTCCTCTGAATAGTTGAAAAGTGTCAAAACATTAACCAGAGATGGTTTACGAGTGCTTACTAGCTAAGATGCTGTACTGAACCATTTTATAAAATCCAAACAACTTATAATGCAAATGTTTGATATATCGATAAATCTTGACCAATAAATGCCTACTAAATGTTGTATGATATCTACTTATAAGATTGGAATATATTCAAATTTAAAAATTTGAAAAGGTGACGTCGTTAGGTAAAGGCATACATGCAACAAAAAATGTCAAAGAAACCATAATTTGGGATTCGTGGAACAAACAATGTTAGCCAGCCAGCACTGCTTATGTGTCATCAGTACCAAGCCTACGTTGCTGTATGGGTTTTCAAAGAATTCTGATTCTCTTGGGTAGATCCAAGGCTGACTAAGACGCAAACGACAATCAACAGTATGTGTGTCTCTTAGTTGCAACTAATCGAGATTCGCTGCCCAGAATCCTTGACAGAAAAAAAAAAATTTCCCCTATATTCTGCCTACAACAGCCCATTATTACGCACATAGGGAGAGGAGAAAAAATGCATAGGGAGAGCATCGCATGTGAGCATTCGACATCGATCTATTCATTGTTGCAGAGGCAGTGCTCACAGGCTTTACGGGATCAGTCGTGCGTATCGAGCGAAATTGAAGAATGGGGATTTTGGGTAAGTGTAGGCTTCACTTTTTCAATGTGTTTAGATTGAGCTATAGGCAATGAAATCACTTGGTTTTTGGTTGCAAACCACCCTTCTCCATGCCCATAGTGATTCCTATCACATCAATTTCAGTCATTACGACACGCCTAGCAAGGTTTGACCGTCGACCCTAATTCCATGTGTTTTTTGGCCGGTTCATGAACTAGCCTAGAAGCATCTGAATGAGGTGATGTTTTAGCTTACCCTGCGTTTCTACATGCCTACAAAGACCCCTATGCAATTCGTTTTGTATGTATTTATTCGCATTGGAAGCTTCCAAACCCTAAACCGAAAATCCCATGTGTTTTTTGGCCCAGATGGCAGTAGACACTAGAGTGTTCTAGGTGATAGAGAGAGCTACATGCCTAATCTACCAGACAAGTCGGTCGGTTCTTCTGTGAGTGTGGCATTCCATTTGCCATTGCTGACACCTAGGCTTTCACAGAGCTTATGAGGTTGGTTGCATCATGGATGCTAGTTGGAGACCACCCAGGAGAGAGGCGTTGCGAGGAGAGAGGCATTGCGAGGGAGCATGCTCCGCCAGGAGGAGTAGACCATCACGCAGGAGTTGAGCTCTGGTCGCACACAACTTGGGAGAGGTATGTCCTACATCCTTGAACGTTTTGCATACGTTTAGCTTTGTAAGTATTGTTTTTTTTTTTTTTTGCATAGAGCTGATGGATGTTTTGTGGAAGGTATGGATGCCCGATATTGAGTGATGGATGGACCGACATTAGTCGGCGATCCATCATCAATATCTTGGTCTCTTGCCTGCTCGACACAATTTTCATGCGTGGTGTGGATATGCCACTCGAGGTCGGGGACCCATCATAGCTGACTTTATCTACAAGGCAGTCAGGGCTGTTCTTGAGGACATTGGGGTGAAGCATGTGGTTCAAGTTGTCACAGATAACGACATGAATTGCAAGCAGGTGGGAGACATTTTGATGAGAGAGCACCCGAGTACTATGTGGACACCATGTCCTGCACATTCCATAGAACTCCTCATCCACAAAATCTGCGATTTTGCATTGATATGCAATGCATAATTTTCTTCGCTTATCTTTCTATGCTTCACATGTTACTTAGCTCCTAACCCTTATTGGCATTTCTTTAAACTTTTGGTTGCCAGTTTGTGTTGCAGATCAATTCTCAGGGCATCTATGTGGTCAGCTTTGTTACCAGGAAGAAGCGCGTGTAGGCCTTGTTCTGCACCTTCTCGCCGTTGGACTTGTGGAAGCCAGCACGCACCCACTTTACCTACTATTTCTTGGACTTGGAGCAACTGTTCATGGTACGAGACCATTTGCAGAGGATGGTTGCCAGTGACAAGTTCCAGCCCTTTAGAGGTATTAGTGCAGATGCGTTGCAACAAAGCTTGTGGGGGTCCTATACTTAGAATTTGCTTTGCACAGGAACACAGATCATGCTACACAGTAACACAGACAGAAAACACTCTCCACAGCAAGCTCACATAGCAACTGTATTTCTCAAAACGAAATTACACTATACATATAGTTGTTCACTCAGGCAACCCATGCATGACCCAGGTTGCCGTTGGCTGGACGCGTGTCCCATCGACTTGCCTCGTGGCGAGGCCAACTAATCCTTATCCACTGATAGGACCCACAGTACAGTAGCACACTGATTCTACTTTAATTCTAACTGTCTCCCTTAAAGTAGAGTCTACTTTATATACAATCATATACATGGCTTTAAAGTCAACAAACTTTAAGTACATAAAGCTTTGATCTAAACTTATCAAACTTTTCTCCAACAAGTGGCTTAGTGAAAATATCATCTAGTTGTTCTTCTGTGCTACAATGAACAACATGAATTTCACGACTCAGCAGCCTCTCACGTATAAAGTGATACTAAATCTCAATGTGTTTAGTTCTCGCATGGAACACTGGATTCTTTGCTAGCTGAATGCCACTCTGACTGTCGCTATGTAATATCGTGGGATTTTTCTGCTTCATGTCAACTTCTTCCAAGATTTGTCTCAACCATATAGCTTCTTGTGTTGCACTACACATTGCCTTATACTCTGCCTCTGTGGTTGAAAGAGCAATTGTACTTTGCTTCTTGCTAGACCAGGAAAAGCAACTACCACATACTCTGTGGTGGATCCACCTCCCCAATCTGCATCCACATAGCCACACAACTCAGGTAAACCATCATGCTTCCTGTAAATCAAGCCATACTCTGAAGTGCCTTTCACATAATGCAAAATGCGTTTAGCTGCCTTCCAATGCGTTTCTGTAGGTGCTGCCATAAACTGACTTACAATGCCAACAGCATAGCATATATCTGGTCTAGTCGTGGTAAAGTAAATCAAGCTCCCTTCTAAACTGCCTATACAGCATAGCATCAAATGATTGTGACTCATCAAGCTTAGAAAGCTTTTTACCTGGCTCAATAGGAGTATTCACTGGTTTGCAATCCTGCAACCTAAACCTGTGCAGCAACTCTTTGACATACTTCACCTGCGTTAAACCCACTTTGTGTCCTTTTTCCCACACCTCTACTCCAAGGCAATAATGCATCAGACTGAGATCTGTCATCTCGAATTGTTCCACGAGGTCTTTCTTGATCATGTCTATCATCTCTTGATTATTTTCCGTAATAATCAAGTCATCAACATAAAGAGCAATCAAAGCAACCATACTATCAAAGCATAAGACATATAGATTTGGATCAGAGTGTGTTCTCACCATCCCCTTTGAACAAAAGTAGGCATCAATCCCGCTATACCACACACATGGTGCCTGTTTAAGACCATAAAGTGCTTTCTTCAAGCGACATACTTTATTTTCCTGTCCCTTCACTACAAAGCCTTCAGGTTGATCCATGAACACCTCTTCTTCCAACTCACCATTCAGAAAAGCAGATTTCACATCCATCTGATGCAAAGGTCGTGCCTTGTGCTTTGTTATACTTCCATCTGCATGGTACTTAGTCCTGTATACCCATTTGCAACCAATGGGTTTCTTGCCAACTGGTGGTTCTACTAAGCCCCATGTGCTATGCTTAGCAATTGACTCCATCTCATCTCCCATGGCCTTGACCCAAATGTCATCACCCTTCGCTTCACCAAAAGTCAAAGGTTCTTTGCTTTGAATAATACTAGATAAGAGAGCATAATTTTCTTCATACCTCTCAGGTTGTGTCTTATCTCTTGTTGATCTTCGTAGCTCTCCCTGGCTAGATGATCCTGGAAAGTCATCCATGTCGTGGCTCTCCAACAATCTCTCAAACCACTTAGGGAGCTTCTTGTGTGGTGATCAGCTTCCTGGTAAAAATGTATCCCACGGTACATCCTTCTCCTTGCGTTTGTCACCTGCAATTTCAATCCTTCTTGCACCAAAAGGTTTGTCCCTACCTCTCCAACCTGTCTCTTGATGTTGAGTAGTAGTATCCTGAGATGTATCCTCATGTTCATCACTCGGAAGGTCAATGAATGGATCATCATCAGGTGGTATCCTCACTATACCATCTTTCCCACTAGATGTATCTATCTTCTCAGCATCCTCATCTTCTACATCTTGGATTCATCAAAGATAACATCACGGCTTGTATGGACTTTGTTTTCCACTGGATCAAAACATCTATAGCCCTTCACACGATCATCATATCCTAAGAATATGCACTTGATAGCCTTCACATCAAGTTTACGTCTCTCTTCCTTAGGAACGTGTACAAAGGCCTTACATCCAAAGATTCGCAAGTGGTTCACCTTTGGCTTCTTCTTCGTGAATGCTTCCTCATGTGTTATCTTTGGTATGGCAATGGTAGGACTTCTATTTTAAAGATGGACTGACGTACTGCATGCTTTTGACCAAAAATCCTTTGGTAGTTTCATCTCAGCTAGCATAGATCTGGCACTTTCCGCAATCATACGATTCTTGCGCTCAGCTACACCATTGAGAGCAGGAGTATGAGCTTGCATAAATTGTCTTTTAATCCCACATTGATCACAAAGATCATTGAAGCCATTAGACTTGTACTCACCTCCACTATCTGATCTTAGGACTTTGATCTTCCTACCTGTTTGATTTTCAACCAATGCTTTGAAGCTCTTGAAGTTGTCAAATGCATCTGATTTCTTCTTCAAGAAGTAGATCCACGTGTTTCGTGACATATCATCAATAAAGGTCATGAAATAGAAGGCTTTACCTAAGGACATAATCCTCATAGGCCCGCATAAATCTGTGTGGATTAAATCCAGGATGTTCTTTGCTCTTGCAACACACCCTTTATTGAACTTCTCTCGATGCTGCTTCCCATATACACATGATTCGCACATCGATTTCAAGTGGTCTTCAATGGTAGGCAATCCTATTACCATCTCTGATTTCCTCATCAAACTGAGACTTCCCAAGTTCAAGTGACCAAGCCTCTTATGCCACAACTCAGTTTGCGTGGAATGGACGATACAAGTCCATGTTGCCCCTTGATTGTAGCATTCAACCTGTACAATTTTGTATTGGGCTCCCTTACTCCATCAGCAATAACTTTGAACTTTTGGTTCACATCCTTCACAAAGCAACGATCATGGGCGAATTCTACTTTCAACTTTTGATCAGTAATGACTCCAACAGAAAGTAGATTTTTCTTCAAACCTAGTACGTAAAGTACCTCTCTGATCATCCTGCTTATTCCATCAGGTAGTTGGATTGAAACAGTGCCTATCCCCTTGATCTTGCACACCTCGCCATTTGCCTGTGAAACAGACGTTCCATTATCTAACACTTTCATGCTACTGAACCAATTCTTGTTACTTGTCATGTGTCTTGTGGCTCCCGAGTCAGTATACCATGCTTGATCATCTTGATTAGATGACAATGCAGATATGAAGATGCTAGAGTCTTCAGTCTCCCTTTGCCCCCCACTCCCACCCTATGTCAGGCTATTTCCCTGCCACCTGTGTCTCCCTCTGGCTGCCCCTACCTCTACCCAAGTGTGGTCTCCCTCTAGGTCCATGTCTCTACTTATCAGGACCCTACGGTGCTAAACCCCAGGATGGCCCTACCCACTAGGACGATGCTTGGCCAACGTCATCCTGCGATGCTCTACTCAGCTCAACATAGAGTCTACTCAAACCCCACCTCATGGAATGTGTGGGTCAGCCCATATGCCTATGGGAAGGAGTGGTCGCCTTTGCCTCTATCTCTGGATCTAGTTTCACCAAGAGATCGGCCAAGTCATCCCCCTATGCCTCTACCCCCCTCACACCCTCCTCCTCTCCCTTTGTATTTGGCTCCTCTACTCAATCACTCCTCCTGATAATCATCCTCCCCTCTAAGGCCTCAGCCCTCTCCCGCCCCCTGGCTTCTCTCCTCTGCCACCATAAAGTGTGTGCCTCTGCCTTAGCCTGCCTATGCATCTCTCTATATATCTCATCATCCAGCTCCTCCCGTGTGCCCGAGGAGTAGCAGCTAATGAGTCCACCAAGCACGGGTCAAGGTTCACGTACAACCATAAACAAACAATGTTGATAGGCGAGTATCTTGCGATTCAAGTACAACAAAAGCAATTTAATGCATAAAAAATAGCTAGAACATCATAGTCTACAATGACTCACCTCAATCAGCTCGGCACCCTCTATGTGTGTGCATCTCAACATCTGTCCAGTGGTTTTCACAAACACCAACTGCATGCACTACTCAATTGATAACCTGTTCATCTTCTTCGTGTGATACAAGGCCCAAGTGCTCCAATTCCACTCGCAGGTGGATGCTGAACAGTCCTGTAAGAGGACTCTCCCGGTGAATTATAGGTCACTGGCGAAATGTACTTAAAACTCTAAAGAACTTTGGCAATTTTTGTTTGAAATTTTGTTGAGATTGGTAATTAACGTTTGTTAACATTGAGTTATTAACATAGAATTTTCATGTAATTATGTAAATTTGAAATGAGAGAGAGAGAGAGAGAGAGAGAGAGAGAGAGAGAGAGAGAGAGAGAGAGAGAGAGAGAGAGAGAGAGAGAGAGAGAGAGAGAGAGAGAGAGAGAGAGAGAGAGAGAGAGAGAGAGAGAGAGAGCTTTATTAATGTCTTTTCCATGCCAAAAGGCATATAAGACTAATGAGATACATGTCAAGTATGTGATACCAAAAGGAAAACGTCTCCGAGGCTGTAATAAAGAAACATCTAATACAAACTAAGATAAATGCAAAAATGAGAGTGTGTGTGCGTAATAGATATATCAATGTCATGAGGTCCTATATGTGTTGATGTTATAGAAATATGGAAGGCAAGCTACAACATGAATAAGCGTTGGACTCCGCTGACGTCGTTTATGAGTATGAGAAGTGTGTCTTTGCATAGGAGATTTGGTGATCCTCGCAAAAAAGTGGTGATTAGTAGTACATTGTCTCTGATCTCTGTGAGCATTTAAGCTGCCATCATCATCATCATTGTCATCATCAGGCTCTATGTCTCGTGATATCCACCTTGAGAGAAGAAATAAATAATCAATGACTGAGGGGCAAAATGCTAAGATGTCTCACATAGATCTCACCCATCTCCCATACCATAAGAGCGACACATTGGGAGTCCTCGTAGGCTATGATAGATCATAGAGTGGTGGGTGTATCTCGAAACAAATAGTGATATATCTCTTTGATCTCATACTATACAGGGCATCTAAAGATAAAATGCTCCTCAAACTCCACCTCACCTGAAGAGCATAACTGGCAGATCTGCTCCTCTCTAGGAATACTATGGAACTTCCCAATCTCAATAGAGAGGTGGTGCGAAGACACCCTGGGTTGTGCTAATGCAAATATGAGGCAATGTGGTAGGCCTGAATCCAAGTAACGTGATAGGATTGGAATCCATGTTGCGTCTAGCTCAAGAAAGTGGGTCTGGTAGAAATCATACTTAACCGCTAATTGGTGACCCCAAGTCTGTTCTAGATATGCTCGATAAAAAAGTGTCTGATATACTGATCAGTGCTTGAGGGAAGATCTGTAATAAAGATACCAAATGACTCAAGTACAAGGTGAGATACCTAAGAGAACCAAGACAATCTATAGCCTTGATCATTAAGATAGTGCGAGGAGGATATTGCAATTTGTGTGTATCATCTGTTTGTATCTGGCAATGCATGTGCTCTTTGAATATATGTGAGAACTGCCTCGATCTATATAGGTGAAACCGCAAACTCGGCCAAAAGAATCTCATGTGGAACAGAAGGCTTTGCTTGAATTAACCAAGCTAACAAGGTGGTCTATAATCATGAAAGACTGGCCCAGTGTGAAGAGGGAGACTTGTACACCATGCCTATGCCGCATATAGACCCGTGGGGGTGACAATGGTATCAAAAAGTCGACACTTACTACGAGCATCCTAGATGGACTTCCAAAAACAGAACTGCTCTAGCTGAACAAGGGAGGCATGCCCCTTCCCAAGTTGAGTAGTAGCGATCTATCTCATACTAAAAGTAGGACCTGAGAAAAGGATCCCCAAGTATGTATAAGAAGAGACCACCTCTAGAATGGGCAAGGAATTCAAATTTGAGATCTTTGATATCTTTGGCCTTATGGGAATTCATCTTCTTAATGCCAACAAGTACCATATTGGATGTTAAGAAGGAGAACTCAGATGGGCATGGAGATATAGAGATAGGTGAATCAGTGGAGATGGTATACAAGCTAGTAGCATAGTTGGTCCAAATGTGAAGGTCTTCTAGGAGAGGTGGCAGAGAAAGAACTGAGGAAGAAGGTCAATAAGACATTTTCCTTCAGAGTCATCATAAGCACGCTTTTTATGGTAGAGAACACGGTGGTAAGAGCACTGGGAAGATTGAAGTAAATGCGGAGCATGAATACGTGAATAGGTGACCAGATGATGAAGAGAAGGCTCTTGGCATCATACCAGGGAGGGTACAGTGATTGGGATGTGTGTCAGGTCTTGCCTGGATGGGGCTTGGTACGAAAGTCTAGCGAAGCGGCGGTGTGGAGGGAGGTGGTGACTGGACTGTCATGGGGAAAAAAGTGTAGAAGCGAAGCCAAGGACTTCTGGTATGCTGTCATGTAAATGGGGTCAAATGTGTATCTGGGTGTGTGGATAAGTGTAGGAGTGAGGATGGATGAATGGGTGGAAGGTGACCAGGTCGATAGCGAAAGATAGAAAGGAGTGACCACAAACCGTCCCCCCCTTACTCATTCTAAAAGAACGAGGCTTGGCTGCAGCACCTTGTGCTACCAATGTCATGGTTGACAATGGAACGGCGAAGGGTGCTATAATTTTCTTGATTTGTATTAATGATGTAACACAAATAGCAAAAAATCTAAGAGGTAATGTTTAGAAGCACTTGGCAAATTTTGTCATCTGGAATGGAAGTTAACATATCAAAACTAAAGTGATGGTGATTGGCTCAAAGGATCAAACAAGAAGAGTGACCTTTAAGGAGGAAGATTTGGAGATGGTCCCATTTCACAAGTTAGCATTCTAATACATGAGGACTTGTTCCTACAAGCATTGGTGTCGGTTGTTTTCTAGTCCCTGAACTTAATGATATCGCATTCCATAATTTTGACTTTCATCTCATTTTTGATATATTGTGATCATGTGCACTATGATAATGTGACAATGTGGTGACATAAGTTCTAAGATTAATACTTATGTACAGTCATGCAAATTCTGAAAAAAATTATGTTGATGGACGTCATGTTGCAAATAGGTCTGGAAGTTCCTGCATTACAAACCAAGGATTTACCCTTCCACAGATTTCGAAGTGCAACAGAATCACTTTGCAATGGAACTTACCAATAAAAAAATGTTCAAGTGTTTTAAGCAACATTCAGATCAAAACCTTGTCCAAAACCTCTAACTATCCCATAATACACCTTGTCTCAAGAGTTTCTTGCAGTTTAGCTACATCCCGAAATTCCACCAACATTCATATTATTGAGGTATTTTAGGCGTACGCATTCATACATAGGTTATTTTCAAGTATAAACAAATAAAACAGTGAATTCACACAAACAAGATTAATCTTTGAAAGAAGTCAACATGGACCAACAGTATAAGATCACGCTCTTATTTTAGCTTTTCTGTGGCACAACAAAATTGCAATCTGCTAGGACCTAAACCAATATATAATGACTAGCCATAGAAAGCTGTTCCTTGAAGATGACGCTACAGTTTCAGAAGACTACTTCAGTCAGCTCACGTTGACAAAGACAGACTTAGAAATATGAATTGTATTTCAACTCTAGGTGCTAGCCTCACTCCTTTACAACTAATTCATAAAAGATATTGGCTATTTTCAACCAAACAAACTCAAGCCTGATTGTCTTTGTCCTTAACTTGCAATACCATCCATTTGTGAATCTGAAGGTTTGATTACCATGGCCATACAGACCAGAAAAGGCTAAATAGTTTTACGTATCCGCTGGCCTTAAATATGTTTTCCTGAGGAGTTCCGAATTTCTTATTAAAATACCTCGCAACCGACAAAAGATCTGATAAGTAGCGAGCGTTCTGGTTTTTGGTTATGAATCTATATAGAAGCTTACTGCATGCGCACACATCAAAATTTAACAACCTGAAAGATATGCGATCAATTAAAGACTTTTTGGCTCGTCTTCTATGAGTATTGCCTAATATCTCATCATAAAACATAAGATGAGCCATGTTTGATATCATTATATATTGCTCATAAACGTAGCATGAGCATTGTCTGATATCAATATAATATCATCAACATAACATGAGAATTGTCTAATATCATCGATAACCGCTCATAAATAAAAGCTGAGTAACGTCTGATATCATTATATGCGCATGAAATGTACATTGTCTGATGAACATGATATCAACATAAGCTCATAAACATATGATGACTTTTGTCTAGTATCACTATATTTTCATAAAACATATAAGATGAGCTTACCAGAACCGAGTTGTTGATGTCTTTGGTGACAATGATTTCCGTCATTATTTTGCAAAAGGCGGGGACACTGGGACCTGGCGGCTGGCCTTCTCCGTGAGTCCTGTAGCAATTCTGAGTGCATAAAAGGCATGCAAGAAGCGGACCAGCGTCAATATCATCCATGGTCGGAAACACCACACTCACAAACCTGTAGATTATTGTGATTCCGCTAGTTTATATCAGAATAATCACGATCGCCACGGTCTTGCATCCAAAATGGAAGGAGAGGTGACGATAGAGTAGCGGAGAGAAGCACTGATCATGCATGGAAGGAAGAAAGGAAGCAAAGCAAAAACAAAAATAGAAGAATACAAGCTTTTTCTTCTTTAGGACCCTTCCCTTTTGACGCTTTATTAGGAACGGGTTGATATGGGCAATTAAGAGCACTCTCAATAAAGAACCCCAGAAAGAGGCCGGGCCTTTGTGTTGGCTAAGTTTTTTATTTTTTTCTGTAAAATTTTGTATGCGTAGCTTTCGGACGGAAGGTGCATGTAAAGTTGGTAAAAAATTTACGAGCATCTCAGGGAATCGAAATATGCACCTGAAAAAGAAATGCATGGATTCCATCTAAGGGGCATCCATTTTCTTTGTTAAAATGTGAAAAATGATATTACACACGGGTGAGTGCACAAAACTTAGAAATTAGGTGTTGGAGAGAACCGGTGAACCCGATCAGCCAAGAAATGGTGACGATGCACGTAGCGGAACTGGTCACATGGAAAGGTTGGAGAGAACGGTTGAACCCGATCAGCCAAGAAATGGTGACGATGCACGTAGCTGAACCGGCCACATGGAAAGAGCCCCTAAGTTCCCATTTGAACCTTTTTTGGCATTGCTCTGCAAAAGGCAATACTATGATCTGCCTATGTGTTGTGTGGTGTGGTGGTAGAGGGTTCTTGCTGCAGGATTGACCACCCTACCCTAGTTCACACCCTACCCATACATGGGTGGTGTCTGAGGAAAAAAAAGACAATACAATTTGTTGAATGGAGTTTGTGCGAAAGTCAATATTAAAGTCCATGTCTCAAATAATAAGGGTATGTGTGCACAAAAAGCTTTGCCGCGTTGCTAAGGACTTTATTGCAAACACTTGCTCCTTTAAAATCACCTTCACATGCAAGTCATAAATAGCAACATTTGGCTTTTGATTTACATATTTGGTAACAATGGGTGGGTGGAGTTGCGACTTGAGTGTGATAAATCAAATGGGTCATTGATAGACATCAAAGCTAAGGCCCAACATACAAAATGGTCAAACACTTTGATTTTTGAAAAGCAAAAATAATGAAATGAAATGTGGAAGATAAAAGGATCATCAATCGATAAATTCAATAACTTGACAACAATCAATCCACAAAAAATGTAATGGAAATAGTCTCAGAAAAAAAAATAGATATTGATTTATGATACTAACGATAAGACATTCAATGTGGAGGTATTGAACCACATGTTGTAAGCAATGTTATGTTTGAATATTATAATGTATTACAATGTTTTACATAATGT
The DNA here is from genome assembly GCA_029204225.1 of Diphasiastrum complanatum. Lineage (NCBI taxonomy): Eukaryota > Viridiplantae > Streptophyta > Lycopodiopsida > Lycopodiales > Lycopodiaceae > Diphasiastrum > Diphasiastrum complanatum. The sequence continues at coordinate 10,176,960 of CM055110.1, forward strand.
CACATTTATTTATTTATTTATTTATTGTAAATGCTATACATCTATACAATTTGCGATATCACCCGCTCCTCTCGATCTGGTGATATTTTTAATTTCCTATTGGTGGGAAAGAAGCCTATCATTGTCATATAAAGCATGGTGGGAGCAAGGTTCTTAAGGAGCTATTAAGGGCTCACCTCACAAGAACACATCGGAAGTAAATCACGTGTGTGTGTGTGTGTGTGTGTGTGTGTGTGTGTGTGTGTGTGTGTGTGTGTGTGTGTGTGTGAGAGAGAGAGAGAGAGAGAGAGAGAGAGAGAGAGAGAGAGAGAGAAGAAGAAAAAGAAGAAAAAGAAGAAGAATAAGAAGAAGAAGCTTGTTTAATGTCTTTTCCATGCCAAAAAGCATATAATAAGATAAACCAATACATCAAATAAGATAGCAACTAAAGGATCAATGCCATCAAGCAACATAACTAAATGAAACTAACTAAGAAAAGAGATTTGTAGCATAGACCATTTACAAGTTCACCTGGACATCTTTTCATTTCTCTAGCTCTGATTCTATCTCTGAATTTAAACTCTAGTTAGCTATAGGCTTACGATCTACAAATTTGATAATACCATCCTGATAGACAACTCACTTGCCAATCGATTTAGCTTGATCTATTTACAACTTTCATCACACTCCTCAAATTTAGCTTGATCTATTTACAACTTTCTTGATAGATGAATGAAAGCTTTTAGAAGTGTCTAAAAACCCAGCTACAAACAAGGAACTTTTGAGACTCCAATAGAGAATGATGTCCGTGAAGGATCTTTCACCACCTCTTAAAGGATCCCTTACAAGATGTTCCACGAATGTGTCTATATACATGTAGCACACTTCAAAAACTATACATTCTGCCAAGCCATGGATTCCAAGGCATTTTGTGCACTTGAAGATACATCAAATTAACTATTATGTGCATACATAATATTGTCAAAGACAACTTGCCTTGCTTGATCCATATGATTAAGCCTTGATGGCTCCATCTTAGTACTCAAAGGGTCTTCTTGGAGTCCTCAGGTCTTGAGCTTGCTCCTCCACTTGACTTGACTCCAAAACGTCAATGAATTAAATAAGGTGGTGATCCAAAGGTGCTTCTTCAAGTTTACAAATCTTCCACTCTTGAAAGATCACATTTCAACCATTGACAACTTCTTTGATGAAAAATAAGTAGATCATACAATCTCTACTTGAAGAGCAAAACACTACCATTACTCCTATCATTAAAATAGGATAATCTTTGGTCCTTACATTGGAATAATCATGCTCAAAGCATGTGGACCCAAAGATTTCCAATACAAATGATGTTTCATCTTTTATGACACTATTCAAACTATTACAAAAATAGTTCTCCAAAAACAAAAATAAAAACAAAAAAGTTGTACAACACCAATATACAAGGGAAGGTCTTGATACCCTCATGACTTCTCTCTTGCATTGTGTATTGCCCTTGGGCAATCATAGCCACAAAAAAGTCCAATATAAAGTAAATAGAGAATAAATGGATTTCAATGAATTAGGACCCACAATCATATTAACAGTATTGATTAAAATCCTAATGTCCTTAGTTAAGGTTGGATTTTTCAAGTCATCACTATGGGACTCGAGATTGTAATCTTAGAGAGTACCTCTCTTTTATGCCTCATTAGCACTATGGATATTCCTCCAAATCTTCTATGTAGTGTAATAGATAGCATTAACAAACAACACAAAATGTACTTGTAGATTAACCAATGAGAAAGCAAATAGAAAAAAGCATTCTAAATATGGATACTTTCATGATTTATGAGGCTTCACACCACAATGTCTATTATGTGACCTTGTTCACTCTTTGAAGCCTCTAGAACACTCTCCACTAACTTGTGGAATGATCCAAAAATGTACACATTTTTTTGTAGCCTCGATGAACCTCATCTGAATCCATTAAAATTCTCTATGATGCCATTGAAGGCTAGAAGCCTTTGCCAAGCCTCATAGTGAGACCCTCCAGAAGAATGACCACCAAAAGTGCTGCAAGAGAATTAATTGGACTCTGAATTGGGAATTGAATCATCCCAGGTTGATGTATATAGGGGAAGAGGTTTTTTAAATTGCTAATTGACAAAGTACGTGACTCCTCATGAAATATAATACTTTAAATTAAGCCAAGCTTTGATGCTAATAAGCTATACTCTCAAATTAGCTCTCTGTTATGCTGAAATTAACACTGAATTGCCAGAAGCAAATCATGTAAGTGGAAGTCTAGTGAAGCATGAAAAAAAAGTTGTAAACACACAACAATCTGAATAGGTTGTAACTGGATTGCAACTGTAAGTAAAGCATGTGTAAAATTTAAATGTTCGACTCAATGGCTCCTTGGTTACTATTTTTCTAGAGTGATTTCATAATGTCTACAAGTGAAGATGTAAAAGCCAGAAGGTACATCGACCAAATTGATAGTTTTCACACAAAAATGTTTCCGCTGTTTACTGTATATACATGTCTCGAACAAATACTTCCAACAAAGGTCCAAGTCAATTGACGTTGCTTCCCCAATAGTAGGATACAAAGCTCAGAATGCTACACGTTATCTGTATCTCTGAAGTAAATCATATGCAGATTTCATAATTGTATTTGTCTCAAAGTGATTGCCTACAAAAGATCATGATAACAAAATCTTGATTTAATTCCTTGGAGGATTGCCAAATGTAGATTATCAAAACTTTTTAGCATCAATATACCATAGGGCAATGCTGCACAACTTGCTGACTCCATGTGTTACAACAGAAGCCTGGTCATGCATTTGATGCCAGTTGCTTTCATTCTTTCTGATAGTAAACGAGCTGTTGTTACAAATGACATTCTAAATATTTTGTAGACTTCAACTTGTTGGGCAACATCTTAGCAGTTTCATCAAGAACTCTGAACACAATTTTGAGAGAGAGAGAGAGAGAGAGAGAGAGAGAGAGAGAGAGAGAGAGAGAGAGAATTTCACCTCAGTTAGACAAAATGGATTTTGCAGATTCTCGTTGGTCCACATTTGCCCTAAAACGTATTTGATGGGCAGGCAGTTGAAGCAGGGTTGAAGGGCAAACGCGTTGATTTCAGAGAGAGAACACGTGCGATGGAGAGAGAATCTTCTGGAAAGAGAATTTTGGAGAGAAACTTCTGGAAAGAGAATTTTAGAGAGAGAGAGAGGGGAATGAAAAATCATTTGATTAACATGCAATGATATACAGCACCCATGTGGCTATATAATTACCCGATTCTTCGCACAACCAATGTGTTGCATGAGAAAAATTCTGTAGAAGCGAGTCAAAGAATTGATAGAGTGTAGCACCGGCAAGGTAAGACAAGTGACATTGCTTCCCCAATAGTAGGATACAAAGCTCAGAATGCTACATGTTATCTGTATCTCTGAAGTAGATCATATGTAGATTTCATAATTGTATTTGTTTCAAAGTGGTTGCCTACAAGAGACCATGAAAATCTTAATTTAATTCCTTGGAGGATCGCCAAATGTAGATTATCAAAACTTTTTAGCATCAATATACCATAGGGTAATGCTGCACAACTTGCCGACACCATGTGTTACAACAGAACCCTGGTCATGCATTTGATGCCAGTTGCTGTCATTCTTTCTGATAGTAAACGAGCTGGTGTTACAAATGATATTGATAATTTCTAAATATTTTGTAATCTTCAACTTGTTGGGCAACATCTTAGCGGTTTCATCAAGAAATCTGAATACAATTCTGAGAAAGAGAGAGAGAGAGAGAGAGAGAGAGAGATGAAAAAGAATTTGATTAATATGCAATGATATACAGGCACCCATGTGGCTATATAATTACCCGATTCTTCGTGCAACCAATGTGTTGCATGAGAAGAAGCTGTAGAAGCCAGTCAAAGAATTGATACAGTGTAGCACCGGCAAGGCAAGACAAATGCCCATGGCTCTTTTAACTTGCTCGGGAGACTACAAAGTAAGAAGTACATGAGAAGAGGAGAAAACAAATTTTCTATGATGATCTTAGGTTAAGTAGCTTGCAAGACCATTGGCTTCCCCAGCAAGCACCAACATTTGATTTACTATCTTGATGCTCAGCTGCAAAATTTTACCATCACAGTCAGAACACTGCTTTCACCAAGACAACTCTAACAGATATGAATAGAAGAGTCAAGACTGTAATAGATATAAACAGCAGACTTAGAGGTTCTCACCGCAGGATCTGCAAACACAAGTAGCTGTCGATCTGTAGTAGAGACTATGAGGTTCGTATTATCTTGGTTGAGAGCTATTGCAGTGACATTCTGTCCTTGTTGTAATCTGAATCTGTGTAGTATCTGCATTCAATTTGTTGTGTCAGCAGGGGAGCAGACATACTATACAAGTGCAAATGCGAGAAAGGCATGCCGTTATTCATGACAACAGGTTTTAAGTTTCCTAATAGATAGTTTAAACTTTAAAGCCTAATATCTTGCATACGAGGTTCACCTTGAGGGAGTAGAGATTTAGGAGAATCACTGAAGGTGAAGAGTCCGAAGTCAAGGAATACTCTGAGCTGTCATTTATGGTTTCTTCAGGCTCTTTCTCGTCTTTATTTACTGCTTCAGAGGTCTTTGTTGTAAGATTACATTCAGTATTGCCCACAGAATTTTGGAATTTTTGCCCTTTTTGTGACAAACTGCCAGATGATGTATCTTGTTCGCTATCCTGAGAACTACAAACACCATTGGTGCCTATCACGAAATTCAAGCCATCAGCTGAAATAGACACTGCTGTGACATTTCCATCAGAGCTTGGTAACACCAATTCTCCATTTGCAATCCCATTAACTGTGAAAGTTTTTAGTGTATGGGAACCTTTGTCCCACGTGAGAATGATACCTTCTGACGAGAGCGCCATAATGTCTACTCTAGTTATCAAAATCCTACGTATAAGCCTTCCTTTGGTAATTGAATGTAAAAGAATTCCTGTTTTGAATGAAAATGTAACTACAAGGTCCAGATCCAAACTGATGCAACAACATGTGATCTCATCCACATGACCCCGTAAAATGTGCAGTGGTCCTTCTATGTGCCGCTTTTTTCCTTCAATACTACTGGTTGTCTCCATAGTTTCTGTAGCAGCCGCAGCACTGGATGGTGAAGCGGAGTCAGAAATACTCTTCCGTGTACTGGTAGTTGTGTTGGCATTTCTTTTCAATCTCCAAATAATTGCAGTCGTATCCCGTGATCCTGTCACCAGCATACTCCCCTCTGCAGATAGTGCTACACATGTAATTGGTGCAGAATGGCCAAATGCACTCTCAGAAACACGAGCATTTTCCGTAGACACGACTTTTATACTATTATCAGCATGCCCACCTGTGCACAAACTTAGGAAAGGTCAAAAACCGATTGAGGTGGCAACCAGCAAACTCAGCTGAAAAATCTCAATGATCAAACTATTTGCCTGCAAACTTGAATCGTTTCTTATAAGTTATCATACAGAGAATAGTTTTTTCTTCTGCAAGCTCCAAACTCACCTGTTAGGAGTAACTTTCCATCTGTTGAGACAACAACAACATCTTCACTTTTAATGCCTTGAGCTGTCCAAGCAGATGCACGAGGATAATAGTAATCATCTGTCCCTGTGCTTGGATTCCTGAACATGCGCATAATTGCCCCACTTCCAGAATTTGTGATAGCTTTACCATATTGGAAGAGAAATGGCATCCCTTGCCCATCTGGCGTATTAGGTTTCCATTTATGTACAGCAACACGACATGCTGGTGCATTTTTATCAACAAACACTATTGAATCCTGTGTTGCAGCCAATTTTCCTGCTGGAACATTGCATCGATCTGAGTTTGAGACTGGAAATATTCTAGTAGATTTTGGATGTTGGAATATAGTCTGCAACAAAATTACAGAGACAACAAGTTAGCTAGGAAATGCTAACACATATAACGATTGGTTGTTGGTAAATATTTTCCAAACATAAAAAGTCGAACAATTTCTCAAAAGAAGCAAATACCACTATCATCATCTTATTGATTGTTTACAATTGGCTTAAAGCTTAGAGAAATGCATGATACAATACGTTACTTTTTAATGAGCTCATGAGAGTAGAGAATTTTGGCCTAACAGCAGAAAATATCCACTATACATGTTCGGTTTCCTTCTGTGGCACCCGGCGGTTATCTACATAACAAACAACTCTTTGAATACCAGTGAACCAGCCTTGCAGAAAACACATACATGCAAGTGAAGAATATCATTAAGAGGCTTCCGCTTGATGTGAGGAAATGTCAAAAGTTGAGATGGAGTTTGTCCAAAATAAGCTATTTGGTCTTGGGTAGCCTTGCGAAGAACCTGCATAAAGAGTAATGGGCATTAAAGACAAAGAGTTACCATGGGTGTATCTATACAAATCTACAACTTAGAGATCTAGTAGCCTTGCAAAGTCACTTGTTAAAAGCACATAAAACTGAAATCGATGAAATAGTAAAGCTGATAAGCATCATAATTGCATCCTTACTGGGTCAACTATCTTGTCAATATCCACAGTCCCTTCATAAGTCATGTAGAAGAAGACATTGCTGGCATCGATTGCTTCCTTGCCTCTTTGCTTATACCTGATATACTTAATACATAAGCCTCTGATGCAAAAAGAAACAAATCTAATCCTATTAAGCATGAAAATTATAATATTTCTATAGCTAAGAATCAGTCATCATGTACATCAATATGCTCTTTCAGGCAGAGCAACTTACTGCTATCTCATACTTAATATGATCCAAAAAAATCAATAAGCCGTACTACCTCTAAGCTTTCTAGCCTGGATCTTCTAAATCCTTCCACGAGCAATTTTTGGGATCCTGTGGTCATACAACTACTGGCACCTAATTGCACCTGAGCCTTGAGAACGTAATCTTTATGAAGACACTTCATACTATGGGGCCCATTTGCAAATGCCAATTGCACTGAATCCCAAATTCTAGATGAAAAGGTTATGAAGGAAAATGATCAAAGCAACAAAATATGAAGGCAGAGGTAGCAAAAGAATGAAAAAAACTAATCCTCTCATCAAAGAAGGGGGTTGGAAGACAGGCTAGGACAAGTGAAGGTGGGCAAAGTAGGTTGTGGTAAAGGAATTGGGTAATGAAAGGGCCAACTTGCTAGGAGGCATCATGCCATTAGGAAGAGGCATTGTGCCTATTTATGCTGACTCCATGGAAGGTCCAGCAAGCTACAGCAAGGACAGAGCAAACATGTACAAAGTTTACTCATAATGCTAAGTGATCTTATCCTAATGCTAGAGCTAAGAGGATCCCAATAGGCTAAACCATATAGTCTACTAACCAATACTATACTAGGGCCCAAGGCATGAAGTATTGCCCACAACATAGTAGCTTGAAGATTTGAATTGAGATTCAAATCAATTCAATTAGTTTCCAAAAGGCTCAACAACCAACCTTTTTTCAAAAAAAAAAGATGGTAAATTTGTTTTGGAAAAAGCCATGTTTCTCAAGGCTTTAAAGAATCAGTATGGCTGCATCGTGTTAAAGGCCTGAAGTTACTACTAATACTGAATAGAGATATAGATGGGAGATGAAGACCGATATTCTAAACCTGTGAGGATTCTAGCACCTGTAAGTTGCTTGCAACCTATACAGATGTTTAGCAAGCCTAATCACTGTGCACAGAATTTTAACAGCCTAGTCACATTTGGGAACCATGTTTCCAGAAATAAATAAATCAATTAATTTAAGTTTAGATGAGAGATTCCTATTTACTGTGGTCCATAAATGGCCTATAACTTTGTTGAACAGAAATTACTATTTTAGGAAGACTATAAAAACGACATAAAATGAAGATTTTTTACTTCCCAAAAGTTAGAAAATGAAGAGGTAATGAACAGAGTTATATTCCATCCATCCCCTTCAATTTTACCCAAAAATTCATTTCCATCCAAGGTACAAAATGATGACATCAATAGAGTTCCAGAAATTACCCAAAGATAAGATCGATCCATTCATGTAAGTGTGCCGATACATATTCACTTTCAAGGGCTGCCCTATGCTTTTGCACAAAATCCACGGAATCATTTGCCCAAGCAGGGAGCTTCACATCGCCTGCAAACAAAAGAAGGTCAGATAAGAAACCATAGTTCCACAAATATCAGTATTGAAAACTATAATGCTAGCTCCTTTTATATATTGTTGATTGTGAAAATGCCATCTATGTAGAGACAGTATATGTCATTATTTTTCTTCAATAAAAAGCATAAAAGGTTTGAAATCAGGCCTGCTGCAAATTGCACAAGGAAAAATCCCGAATCGCGAATCGGAATCGCGATTCTGATCGCGATTCTGAATCGTGATTCGGGAATCGCGCTACAACTATCTTTGGATTATATGTGGCATATCTCAAACCCCCGACTAGCTATCAACTACAACAGTTGTCTGCAAAACAAAGATGATTGTAGCTTCATTGCAAGCAACCTGCACTTCTGCATTGCAGAGCTAGTAAATTTAGGTCAGAGATGTAAATACCAAGGCTTTCACCAGTCTGAGTCCTTCCCAAGTCAAATCCATTACTGTTTGTAAGAATCTCAGGTAAATAAAATAGCTCAGGAACCTGAAATCAGCAATGCATCCAGATTACTCATTACTTAAGTGTCTTTATTGAATATGGCAAAAACAAAAATAAAATAAGGAATATAACAGGGACTCACCAGTTCTTTCACATCACTCATATCTTCTAAAACTCCATTCCAAGTGGAGGAGAGATCACCAAACATTCGATCAGCATGGTCAAATTTTCCACCTTGCAATTGAATTGCAAGTGTAGTATATGGCTCAATTCTTACAAGATAATACAAAACCTTCCACAGGTCCAAAAGACAAACATCTTTCAATGTTAGACGTGTCCTCAAGACTATGAAAACAGTCAATATCATAAAAGAACCATTAGGTGAGACAAGAACCATGTAAAAAGAAGATGCTCATCAACTAAGCCTTAAGGAATGTGATCCGCACAAGTAAAGCACTGATAATCCATTGAACTCATGATCTCAAAGAGAATTTCACATAATGTCGGATATCCTAAAGCAAGGCTGATATATGAAACAGAGAACACAAATCAGCTCGATATTCATGATTTGCAGTGAACACTTTCAATGTGAGATTAACTCAATGGCAACGTGCTAGAAAAGCTATGCGGCTCAATGGAAATGTGCTAGAAAAGCTATGTGGGCCTTAATCTGAAAAGACAAGCATGTTCTCACTATCATCTTGGCTAGACAACACAAAAATGAGTAAAAATTGTCAGTTGCATATATCAGCATTCATGCCACTATTGAACATGTCCAATGAGATGACCAACCAAAAACTTCTTTAATCCAAGAGACATACTTCACATGCCCAATAATTTTATGCAAGCAAAAATGTCACCGAAAAAGTGCTTGTAATAGTATGCCTTGTATGTTTCTTAGCCATGCAACAGGCCCAAACAGAACCTTTCTTCACACTTTTAACTGAGATTATAGCTATGCATGGAATGATAGCATTCATTTTCAACATTATCAGTCAGAAGTACAAAAGTAAGTATCAAATAGAGCCATGTAGATATGCAAGAGAAGGAGTCGTTCATACTGTGCCAGCACTTGAGTAATGAGAACCATAGTGGAACTTTGGAATAACAGGATCATCAAAATTGTGGTATCTCTCCAAAACTTGCGCCAGACGACTTTGATTCAATGCTCCAACCGGCTTCACAAGCAAAAAGCAAGCTAATTAGAAGCACAAGTAGTAGGAACAACAGACCCGTAGAAAGGATTCGTATGACAGCTTGGTGTCCACAGAGATCATTTAAATGGCCATTTCATATAAGAGCCAGCTGTCTAGAGGGATCATTCAAATGGCCATCATATTCATTCAACGTCTACTAGCTGCAAGGAATTCAAGAACTAAAATTACCTTTGAAAGGTCCCGATATGACTTTGGATCGTCCAAATTTAACACCTCCGAAGTGTAATCAGCAAGAATCCATGGAAATACTGGATACTGACATGCAAAAGCAGAAAAACGCAAATGATCCAAATCAACCATAAGTGGAGGATGAAAACATCACATGTTAAAAAGGTACAAAATTCCAGTCTGAAAAATAGAGGGAGAAGAAACCTAGAAAATAAGCACCTGAGTGATATCATTGTACGTTCGTCCAGCAAGCGTATTCAGTTGCATCAGGTACTCAAAGTTGGTAATCTGCAAACAGACAGCTTACTGTCATAATCTAAAAACATATGAGTGTGAATCTTAGTTTCCCTTTGCGGTCCAATTGCTATCCATCTTTTTCCATTCGCGAGATGTTCTAGTAGTTTCTTTTATTAATATGGCAGAAAAGGACACCTACTCTCCTACAACTAGCCCTCTGTGGTGCTTAGTAAATGAAAGATTAGAACTGGGGTCCTTGAGCAAATGGATTCAATGAAAGAGAGATTGCCAAACTCAAGGAAGAAGCACCAATTTAAAAAGAGAATGTGGAACTTCAAAAGGAAAAAAAAAATGATGCTTTGGCAAAGATCCAAGATCTTGAGAATAACCTAGAATAACGTAAGGGAGAAACGAAGTTTTGGGCAGCTGCAGTTAAAAACAACTCTAAAAAAGAGAGGACTCCAATGGCCACAATGATTTTGGTTACACTCACACATTATAAATTGAGGAAGAGTAAACTTGGAAGGTGGAGGACAAAGAAAGATAATATCACCCTGGTGATCAGATTTGCCTTACTAGAGAGTCACCGAGGGGCTTTTAGAGAAAGGGGCAAACTTTGGGGCTCATGGACCATGGCCTCACCTACTTACAAGTAAAAGAGTGACAGAAGGCTTTCTAGGAAGGCCAAGGATACAGGGAGATGGGTCACTTTCCACAGTGGTCCAACAATCTCATGGACACGACGACAACTCGAAGTGGTTTAGGTGGTCATGCATAAGAGTTGGAGCCTTTGGACATGGGAGTACCCTGGGGGGGGGTCCCAATCATACTCGTTAAGGATATGTTTTTGGAACTGTATTGGTATTCACTCATCATCAACAACACGGTATCTTTTCCTTGCCTCAATTGAGACCTGGTTTATCGTGCATAGATGAGATTGATTGGAGGTAGAGGACTGTATGGTGTTGCATGCTTCTATAGAGACTTCCCAATTCCCACCGTGGTTATATGCAATGAGCAGGCACATTATATGTGAATGTGGATGACATTGGCCTTGAGAGGGATGGTATCTTGCAACATGTTGTAGAATACAAATTATGTATTTGTTGATATATCATCTAACATCATATCATAATTAGAGAAAAAGCATCTGTTACATTTGAGCAAATTCAATGCCTCAACAATTGGTATAGTCATAATGTGGAAGTTGACCCTCTACATCTCCATGCACTTAACAACAAGGACTTAGAAATTCATATGAAATGACCTAGCTAGGTGGCTTACTTTTGATGATTTTATATGCAGTCTCCAGAATGGCGGCAATAGCGCAATTGATTATCTTATGGGGTCATTGTCTTTCATTATGTATATATGATATATCTGAGCTAGTCGTCCCAGTTATGGACCAAAGTTCCTCGCCATCCCCATCTGTTTCTCATGCCCCAAGTTAAACCGTCAGCGCCTAATACATTCGTTTACACCACTAGTCTCATAGCTTCATCATCATCTACCACATGACAACTCACTTGACAGCCAAGCCACCTTCCTCAACACCACTCTCCATGCAACCACTTAGCTTTCTTTCCCATCCAAGCCACATAGATTTATATCAAATCTTGTGAAATTTTCCCTATAATACTTGGTGCAATGAAGATTCCCCCGTTTGCACCTCCATGTCATCCATGTTCATACCTTCCCCCCTCATTTCCTTCATCATGCCAAATGCCAGTGCCACACCTTATTCAATTGTAAGAAGGTTCCCTACATTGAAACTAAAAACAGAAAAGTCTATGACATCTTTTATAGCTCTGCATCGGGTGCCTTACGGCATGAATTTTAGTACCCTCACCCTCACCTAATGAATTCATATGCATAACTATGCCACCACAACATACACGAGACCTATTGTGCACATCCTCATCCTCAATTCATCTTGAGCCTCAAACTTCTTGCTCTCTTGATGGTATGTGAGTCTGAAATGTTATCGTGCGCGTCATGTTGAGGACCTTGAGGCTGCACTTCTTAAGCATGGTCTTGATAATGACTTGCCTATGCTTGTCATAGAAGTTCCCACATAGAAGTTCCCACTTTTCCGTCTTCCATAATCTTGATCAATGATAAAAAGACCAAGATTATGGTCTTCAATACATCTGGCTCTTATAGGTAGAGGCATTATTTTACATCACGTGGTCAACATTAGTGAATAGCCTATGTGTTTTCTTCACTAGTCCTATCTTTGGTATGAGGCATGAAACCACCAATTGACTTGAGAAGGGCCAATCTTCAATGGTAAAATTTGGACAAGTTTTTCCAAGAGACATAAGTTTGAGGATAATGGGTCATATATTTATGTAGCAATTCTAGTTTAGCTAAACATAACATGTTAGTAGGACCAATTGGCCCTTGGAGATTCACATATGCCTACAATGCTAGTCTTTATTATGCAATTTCACATGCCCCCAACATAGAGGAGGCCATCGTGTGGTGCAATCTACATTCACAGCCAAAAACCTTTCTCCCTATATCATTGGAATCACCAAAATTATTACCATGGTTTTTGTCACCCTTTCCTTGTGTCGGCAGTACATCACCATGGTACCTCTCTTCAAAAACACTTATTCACCCACAACATTAAGTGAAGCCCACTCCATACAACTACGGCTTCTCACCGAGAAGAAATTTGCAGCCATGGAAGCAAAATGTTTCGTATGTCAATGTAGAAATCAAACGTACCTCGTGATGAGCCCACTTTTCCATCAATTGAGTTCTCTTCAACAGTCTCTCAGGCCTCTGAAAAATTCAAAAACATCAAGTGCATACAAAGACGTTAAAACGTTTCATTTTGAGCTAAATAATTGAAATATCCATAGAGAACAAAATTGTCAAACTAAAATGTTGTCTAAGAATAGTTGGTTAAACTTTTAGAAACAATACATACATCCATGAGATAATACCTAAGAAGAACATCCTTTCACGAGCAAGACACTAGAGATGTTATCCCACGAGAACAACTCTATGCCAAACATCCTTTTGTGAACTAAATAACTAGTAACCACATGCCACAAAATTGAGATCACAATTGTCAAATGAATTCAATAGTTTAAGTAGAAGTCTCAATTGGTGTGTATGTGTGCATGTGTGTGTGTGTGTTTTTTTTGTGCAGGCATGAGAGAGATTAGGTTACATTACATTACATTTATTAATGTCCATGGAGACCAAATAATGAAAGCAAATGTCAACGTCTTTTGAATGCCAATAATAGCGAGAATAAAACTATTCTAAGATAGGTTTGAAGGACAGAAAAGTTCAACAAATTATTATGTCTAGTATAAGCTTTGATAAGAAAGCTACCACATGCTAAGTTTCTCATGATCATAATTGTGAATTAGAGAGAGCAAAAAGAAAGCTTTCTTAATGTCTTTTCCATGCCAACAGGCATATAAGACCAAATGGAGTACATGTCAAGTATGTGAAAACCAAGGGAGCGTATATAAATGTCTCCAAGAAAAAACTATACATAAAAGAGAAATGAGCAGTATAACTGTAAACTACAAACTGCCAACTGTCCATAAGGGGGGAGCAAAATAGTTGCCAGGAGTAGAGTAATATCATGTAGTGCTGCTGCTGAAAAAGGATGCGATATGAGCTGCAACAGGAGGTAACATGGGTTGTCGCTGACGTCGTCTAGGAGGGTGAAAACTGTGTGCTCTCGTAACATGGCGTGAAGTGCGAACTGTTGCATGACTACGAGTGATACACTGTCTCTGACATCGGTGAGGTAGTATGTCGTCGTCATCGTCATCAGACCGTGTCCGTCTCCTGGTGAAGAAAGACGTAATCTGAGCCTGAGAGCTAGGATGTGGCTGGTGAGCTATCTGGTACATATCCTGGCGCAGCAAGACCATCTCCCATAGCATAAGTGCGACACAGCGAGAATCCTCATATCCAATCAGTGCTCTAGTGTAGTAGGCATGTCCCAGAATAAACAGTGATATCTCCCTCTGATCTCATGATATATGGGGCATCTGAAGATGAAGTGCTCCTCGGACTCTATCTCATGTAGGGGACATAGCAGGCATAGTCTCTCCTCTCGGGGTGTACCCTGGAATCTGCCTGTCTCAATAGCCAACTAATGTCTGAACCGTCCCAAAGTGAAACGGAGACCGTGTATTAGTCCAGAGGACAAATAGCGAGGTAAAACTGGAAGGCCAGTGGCATCCTGCTCCAGAAAGTGAGTCCGGTAGTAGTCAGGCTTCACCCCCAGCTGGTGTCGCCAAGTACGGTCGAGATATGCTCTGTATAGAAAACGTCTAATGTACTGGTGTGTTCCCAAAGGGAGATCAGTGATAGTGAGTCCAAATGCTTCCATGAGGAAGTCTGATGCCTAAGAGAACCATGATAGCCGGTAACCCTGAGTCTGAAGGTGATGAGAGGACATAAGTGTAAGCCATGTATATCGCTGCTCTATATCAGGAAGTGCCTGAACTCCCTGGATGTATGTGATAAGCTGGAAGGCTGCCTCAAGCTGAATAGGGGGGGTGGCAAACTCCGCAAGGATGATCTCATGTGGAACCGAGGGCTTCGCTCGGATCATGCGAGCTAACATGGTGGTCTGTAAGCATGAAATGCTGGACCAGTGTGAAGATGATAGTCATGTACACCATATCTCTGCTGCATACATGGCCGAAGGGGTGACGATGGTGCCAAACAAACTACACTTACTCGGGCATCACGAATAGACTTATGGAAGCAGAATCTCTCCAGCTGGACTAGGGAAGAGTGACCTTTCCCGAGTCTAGAAGTAGCAGCCTGTCTCATACTGAAGGTAGGACCAGAGAAGAGCACACCCAGGTAAGTGTAGGAAGAGACCACCTCTAGGGACTGTCCATCAAGGGTAAGCTCCTAGCGCTGCATGAAGGCCCGGGAAGTATTGAAGACCATAACTTTGGTAAACCCCACTGGGTACAAAAGGTGTGTAAACAATCCAACTATCTCTATAATCCCTCATACCACATCATCCTCATAGAGAAGGATGGCAATCAAAATGTCCCCAAGCCGGCAACCATCCCCATCACACTGAGAAATGACCTACTCTAGCTCGTCAATATATAATCCAAAGAGAATCCTCGCTTAACCCCAATAGTACTCTAGATCTGCTCAGAGATGCCACTACCATGACAAAAGCAGCCCCAGACCCTCTCATAGAGAGCCATGACGGCTAGAATAATATTTGTAGAGAACCCCAGGTCACAGAGTCTCTGGATAAGTAATGGGCGTGGAACAGAATCAAAGGCTTTCCTGAAGTCCACAAAACAACAGTAAACCTTTTCTCTCCTGTGTCTAGCTTCCTCAATAAGGGCTCGAAGTGTGAATATGTGATCTGTAGTGGAATAATGAGCGCGGAACTCTGCCTGACATATGTAATCTCCTGGACTCTGCCTCTGAGCTAACTATAGACTGGAGGATGGTGCCATATAACTTTGCGAGAACGTGCCCAATCATAATAGTGCGCTAATTACCAGGTACCATGGGGTCACAGTTTTTGTGGATAGGATGTATGATGTTGGTGCACCAAGAGGATGGGAAGCCCTCAACAATAGCATGGTTAAGGAGAGTGGATAATGTAGGGGCAAGGGTATTGGGGGCGTGAATCAATAGCTCAGATTCAAGGTCTTCAATGTCCCTGGTGCGGTGGGTTTTTAGCTTTTTGACTGCTGCCCGAACCAAGTCAGGGGTAAAAAAGGTGAAGTCTGAAGGTCGAGGAGAGATGGAGATGGGCGTATCAGTGGATATAGTGTAAAGCTGGGTAGCATAGTCGGTCCAGATATGTAAGTCATCCAGAAGAGGGGGTGGGGCACGAGGGATAAACTCACGCCAAAAGGCACCTGAGGAGGAACTGAGAAGGAGGTTCACTGAGAAAGAAAGAAAGCTTTATTAATGTCTTTTCCATGCCAAAAGGCATATAAGACTAATGAAACACATGTCAAGTATGTGGTAACATAAAACGTCTTCGAAGCTGTAATAAAGAAACATCTAGTACAAACTAAGGTAAATGCGAAAATGAGAGAGTATGTGCATAATATTAAATGCGTCTATGTCATGATGTAAAGTTCGTGCTGACGTTGTAGAAAGATGTAATGCAAGCTGCAGGCGTTGGAAGCGCTGGAGCCCTCTGACATCGTCTATGTGCAGTGTGTCTCTGCATAGGAGGTTTGGTGATCCTGGCAATAGAGTGATAGTGAGAAGTACATTGTCTCTGATCCCTGTGAGCATGTAAATGGCCATCAGCCTCATCATCGTCATAACCATCATCATCATCATGCACTGTATCTCGCTATCTCCGCCTGGTAAAGAAGTAAGTAATCAAGGGCTGAGTGGTAAGATGCTGAGCTGTCCCACATAGATCTCGCCGCAATATGAACACCTCTCATACCATAAGAGCGACACACCGGGGGTCCTCATAGGCTATGAGAGAGCGTAGAGTGGTAGGCATGTCTCGAAATAAGCAGTGATATCTCCCTCTGATCTCATAATATACATGACATCTAAAGATAAAATGCTCCTCAGACTCCACCTCATCTAGAGAGCATAACTGGAAAATCCGCTCCTCTCTGGGAATGTTGTGGAAGCTCCCAGTCTCGATAGCTAGCTAGTGAGAAGACACCCTGAGCTGTCCCAGTGTGAATCTGAGGCAGTGTGATAGTCCTGAGTCCCAGTAGTGTGGCATGACTAGAATCCCTGCTATATCTAGCCTTAGAAAGTGGGTCCAATAGAAAGCAGGCTTAAATAGTAAAGGTTGAATGAAGAAAAGTGATCATCCAATAACATCCTGATATAGAGGTCAAAAGAAGATGTGATAGAACTCATTACTACTATCGTTGATGTAGGACGTGCACTGCATGGTGTACATCATGATGCACGAGAATACATGGATGCATGTTGAAGCTTGGCTCCGAAAATTGGTCTCCCGGGCTAACAACATTGTCTCTAATCACGATGTCTGAAAGGAATGGGCATCTCATCCTCTAAATCCGAATCATTTTTCCGAGGTGGGAGACACAACAAATTCGCCAAGACGAGAAATTGAGAGCCTAACACGAATCATCCATGATAACATTTAAGTCTGAAGAGAAGCTACTCCAATGTCATGAGCTAAATACATTATGCCTCTACTGCATGTATAGTTTGTATGGGTGATTAGAGTGTCAAAGAGACCTTGCTTACTCTATGTGTCCCGTATATGTCTCTTGAAACAAAGCTGCTCCATATTCATTAGAAAAGACTAACCTTTTCTCAATTTACACATGGTGCCTTGTCTCTTGTCAAAACATGGAGCGAGTGAAAGTATACCCATATATGTACAGGAAGTGACAACCACCAAAGATTATTGATTTAATGTGAAAATTTATCGCTACGTTAAGCTACGAGATGCATTGACGACCATAATTTTGGCTTCCTTTACATTACGCTAATGTGCTCAAACGAGTGTAATGTATCAAGGTGCTTCTACAAACCCTGCTTAGTAGGAGAGACTTGGACCACATCATCTGCGCATAATAATATGGATGTCAATATGTCACCTAATCTACAAGTATGACTTCCATCGCTACCAATGATTGCCTCATGCTTCAATGTAAAGATCAAATAGTGTAGGAGGGAGCGAACACCCGTACTTCACTGCTATAATTTCAGTAACACACTCCAACATGCTCTCACCACCCTCTCATAAATTGTCATGATAGTCAATATATGGTGACTCGTGAGAAGCAAAGATCTTTTGAATAAGCATATGACAAAAGCACATCTGAAGCCTACAAAGCAGAGTCAAACTTTCTCATTTTTTCTTGAGGATGTAGCTAGGCTTTTATCTGAGGCCTCAATGAAGACTTCAATACTACATGCACCAAAGAATGTAGATGATCTATCATCAATCCTTGACAGTTCCTTGTCTGTTCATGATGATTTTCAGAAATGCTTTCAAAACTCTTCCCTTTTTGTATCATCATATGCTCCATTGAAGGTTCCATATTCACATTTTTGCTTCATATGTCATGTTACGCGCTTTGGTAAGCCTGCCGTGAACCAGGACATAGTGTTAACATCAGACACACTTGCAAATTCACATTGTCTTGACTTCTTTAGTACAATCTCAAATAGATTATCATCTTCTGATTTGAACTTTGCCAAATTGTAAGAGCGATCTTCCATGAACCTGTTGGTCTTGAACCTCATGATATATGTCCTATGTAGCAATTCCCGATACTTCTCATGTGGCTCTAGATTCGAGGTACCAATATTTCGTCACGTCATGAAAGCAGAGATTAAAGTGTCTATGTAATATCTCGGATTTCCTAAGTTAACACATGTTACATGCTTTTGTATAGATTTTTGAAAATCTATAGAAATTAGTTTGGAAACTAATAGTAAGTAGCTCAACCTTAGAATAGCCTCAGTACCATACAGGCTACTCCAAAAGATCAGTGAGATCGCCATCATTTGCCATTACAAGGACCTTAGCAAGGGGTAGTAGTTGACTAGAATCTGCTACTTCCACAAAATCTGATCAATCCAACTAGTTTGATTGAGGAACACAAGGTCAATTGTCCTGTTGTGATGAAGTCTAATAGAAGCACATGTCAAATATGTATCACCTCATTGGAATAACCTCAAATCATAGCCTTGCCTTGGAAATTGGGATTGTTGGTAAAAAGTTCCTACTACTGGTCTAGCTATCATGGGTATTACAAGGTCAAGCATGAAAAACTTTTGGGTTTTAGTGGTTTATCATATATTTGTGATTTTGGTTGTTTTTTTTCTCATTCTTATGAAATTTTTAGGTCGCCGAAATGTTTGAAGTCAGCAAAATTCTGAATTAGTGATTGCGGGATATTGAGATTTGGACTCAACACTTCACCTGGGCCCAATGAGAGGTTCACGGATCACTACATCAAATTCCTGTGATAGAGCTTTAGTTACAATCAGCGCAAGTACATCCAAGCCCAAGGCAAATCGCAAGGCAAGATCAGCTGTCAGAAATTCCACTCGAACTCTCTTGGTTGCGAGTAATTGGCCTTAGAGTGAGAAGTTCACCTACTTGCATTAAGGGTTTTTATCAAAACCTTAAGTTTCTAAAATTGAAGTGAAAATGAGACCTGCTCTGAGGATGCACACAAAATTGAAGTAAAATGAGATAGAAGTAATTCTAAAAAAAAGATTTAGTGCAAAAATCAAGATGAGAAGTTGATTTCTTGCATTGCCTCTAGTGTGGGAAGTTTGAACCTCTCACTCTTATTGCTTGGATATAATGTTAGGTATCATAAGAGCTCAGAGAATGGCTTTACCGTATCTAGGCCACGTCATTTCTAGGCCAAACCGATCTTAACAACAATTGGCTAGAGTGAGAGAAGTGAGGCACGAGAAGTTTGATGTAGAAAGTTAGAACTTCTCGAACTAAAATTTTGTTACTTTTTAATCATTGCTAAACCTCTCAATGTAGTATCAGACATCAACATTTTGTGAACCTCATCCATGTAGTACAAGCTCTATCAAATTCAAACACATGTCGCTCAACAACATTGAGCACTATCGCTGAAATTTAGATAAAGAAGATGTGAGTTTCAATGATCAGGTCATGATGGCTATAGCTTAACCACAATTTCTTGCCTCGTAGTCTAATCTTCCATCAAGCCTCCAATGGGAGTTTGTTTTTTCTCTATGCTAGATGGTTCGTTGGCCTCGTCAGCTAACACTTTGAGAACTAACTTACTCATTTTTGTCACTTTCCATCCCTTTCCCCAAGAGACTACGCTTCCTTGCCTTTCAATACAAGTTTTCTTCATTGCTCCTTGATCATGACTGCCTATCATCAATAAAGTCACAAAATCGACCCACTAATTCTCAATCTAGGGACATTACACAATGCATCAGTTTAGTCATTCTTTGGTTGAATAATTGACTAGTCTTTCACAGAAGATAAATACACGTTTGTAGTCCACCACCCCAAAAGGACAATGGCAATGGACTGCATTTACAGTCGACCATTCAAATTGGGTACAGTCATGGTCTTCATAATCCTTGTCTTTGAAGTTGGGCCACGTCTTTATCAATTAGAATCGCCTAAACTCCCATTTGGACTTGAAGCACACATCATATCTTTGCTCAACCAACTCTTAGAATCTTTGCCACTACCAATATATGCTTATTAATCAAATGCACATTATAGATTACTATGTAGCATGTGGCATCTAAAAATGTTTGGCTTCCTGCATGGCCTCATGTGAATACGTCGCGGACAAGGTTGCTGAGGACTTTCTTGGCCCATGATTTCTTTTTGAAAAGAGTAGCTGCAATGACATCGTCCATAAATGTGTTCAAACATGTTGTTCAAAAGCTTGACTCTTGCCTGAGGTTATCTGCACATAGCTCCCGCATGCGTCTTTGAATAGGTTCAAGAAGCCCGTTGATGTGATAGGGCAATGGACTGGTCCTTGGAGAATATATTTCTCCTATGTCTTGAGCCATAGCATGGAGTTGTGGCCAGCCTTTGACTGAACAAGAACCAATCAGGGTGGCTTCAATTGGAAACGTCAAGAGAAGGCAACGACAGCAATGGAGTAATGCCAAAATAAAAGGCCAAGCAGCAACAGTTAGACTCCAGCGGAAGCTACTCACGGTCAGATCATACTTCCTAGTGGGGACATGCCCAACAGCCAGTGAAGTTGTCTCCATCCCGATGTCAGCGGGGGATCTCTATCTCATCCCTTGATTCAATCCATGTCACTATCATCAACCTAGGGCATTGCCTAGGGAAGAAAGAAGTAATATGCTACAATATGTTGTCGCATGTGACAGTGCTCAACGCTCGTGTCAGCCATGCGGCCTATTTCGCCCCTCAATCAGAACATCTCTCATACCACCAAGGTAACAAATCTTGTTTAGGCGGAAGGGGCTTGCCTTTGAACATGGAACATCTTGTTAATTCAAAAGCTAGTAAACAGTCCAAAGATTCCATGTTATCTTTTCCCAAAACTGGGAAATAAGCATTTCCATTGTTGGTTATAAAAAATCAAAATCTATGTAAAATTCACCCCCTTAAGAGCAGTAAATCTAGGTAACTAAAATGAGCATTCTAGTTCACATCAAGGATTTTGACTTCAAAGAAAAAGGTGTCAATATTAATCTCCGTTAAGAAAAACTCGAAAAGAAAAAATATGCCTTCACAAGGGCAATTCTATGAAAGTAGCAAGTTTGATATGATGACACACCCCAATAGATCTAAAGGTCTATCCATCATAATCAACACAATACATGATGCATTGCATAAAAGGAAACTTGGAACCATATGAAACGCGTTCATGCAAAAGAAAGCTTTTGTGAGAGATATTGCATTATTCTACATTCCAATCTGATAAAGAACCCTGAGTTAAAGCAGATACAACCAGAAAACCACTTTTAATGCCTTAAATATAACTCTTGTCTAACATATCTAATCCATGAGCTTTACTTGTAGCCTAAAACCGGAAAGTGATCATAAAAATATTGCTAATCTGTAGTGGACGTCTAACATGTGGGTAATTTTTCAGAACCATCTGACTGAGATCACTGAGAGCTTACCAGAAAATGCCTTCCAAGACTTTGCTACATCAAAGTGCTGGATCCGGAAGAATTGGATGCCTATGGATGTCCTTAGTAGTAACAAGAATAAATCATAACCAAAAAGAGGTGCATCTTCAATAGGAGATATATTCTAGTGTATTAACAATTATGAGGCCAGTTCTAGTTTAAACAATCTCAACCAGCTATAGTTAAATTTCTTAAAGAGTAGGCAACCGGAATTAGAATGCTGGCTTGTTTGGTTCCATATGTACCAGCTGAAGCAAGAGAAACCTCAGACATACATAAGTGGGAGGACATCTCCACAAGTTACTCATGAAAAAATACTTCGAGTTAATTTCTCACTTCAAAGGTCTCCTTCCACAATGGGTCGAGCAACACCATCTGCCACAAAAACTTTGTGGAAGGGTAAACAACAGTGATCTGCATTTTCTACTTTAAAGTGCCGCTCTAATGGTTGTATCAAGGCATTTCCTTACTTCATCTAACTCTTTTTCTTTCTATGATAACTCGCATCTGGATACATGTGTCTCCTGCATAACTCATAAGATCACATTTTCACTCATGCATCAGCATGTCCCTACAAGGGATAATGCTGAGATTTAGTTTTACTATCTTAATCCATAACAGAATTCTTTGTGATTATTTTCTTCACTTTGAGTTTATCTAACATAGAAAGCCAGCAGCAACTTAAAAGCAGAATAAACCACCAGTTTAATTGCAAAGACCGAACCTGAGTCCCAGCAAAAATTGTATTCAGGTGTGGTGGATGTGCCTGAATAAGTGCTTTATAGACCTTGCTTCTTGCTTCTGCAGTCTGCAAGAAGAAAGATTCTTTTCAGAGAATCTCACTTGTGATCCAAAATGCACAGTTACTCATGCATTGAAAAACAAAAGACCATGTAATCTGTTATCAACTGGTACAATATGTCAAAAATAAAGAAAAGATTGCTAAGGAATCATGCACTATATAAAGGTCATATCAAAACGAAGCTGTAACAAACCAATATAGCATAAAAAACTTAGAAAGGTGCACATGATTACCCCAAAAGTAAAAAAGGCATTGGAACGATCAACCATAAACAACTCCAAAGCACTTTTGCGAAGAAGATACCTGTAACAAGAGATGTTCAGTGCACAGGTTTAGGGCTCTCTCTCTCTCTCTCTCTCTCTCTCTCTCTCTCTCTCTCTCTCGCTGCTGCTGGCTGCTGCTGCCTCGCGATGGTGATGGCTGCTGCTGCTGCCCTGTCCTAGCTCGCCCTACCCTGGACTACCCCCCTCGCTCTCCCCCCTCTCTTCTCTCGCCCTCCTCTCCCACCTCCATGGCTCGTAGAACCAGGGGGAGCCCTTGCTCCCCCGCTCCTCCCCGACACCCCCCATCATCCTCTTCCCCACCCCCATCCACACCTACTGCCGCTCCCCCCTCCTCCGCTCCACCTGTTGCTTTGCTCCCCTCCTCCGCTCCACCTCCCTCCACTCCATCTGCTGCCCACCCATCCTCCGCTCCACCTCCCTCCGCTCCGTCTGATGCCCACCAACACCATCCTCTGTCCACTGTCCACCAGCTGCCCTCCTCAGCTCCACCCGCTACCCTGCCCTCCCCTTCTTTTGCTCCACCTGTTGCCCACTCGCCCTCCTCTGATCTACCTAATGCCCTGCCCTACCCATCTGTTGCTCCACCCTCCTCCTCCGCCCCACCTGCTGCCCTGTCCTGCCCACCTGCTGCCCCTTCTCTCCACTCCCCCTCCACATGCCATCCTGCTACTGAGCAACAGGTCCCTCCTGCTGCGCAACAGACACCTGCCCCCACTGCTACGCAACAGCAATCCCACTCGAACCCTCCCTCATCCCCTGTCCCTTCGACTCCCATCTCTACCAACGCTGCTCCAGACACCCCCTTCTTGTCTCATGCCGACTACACCTCCTCCAAATCCTTCGAGAATTTCCTAGCCTACCAACTGAAAGAATTGAAGACAGATGTGCAAACTCTGAAACTGGAAATCATCCACCTACACACAGAGAACCAACAGCTCCGAACAGAAATGGAAAATAAATATGCTTCCCAGCCAGAAGAAGAGACAAAGATGAAGATTCAAGATCTGGAACAACGACTGAACCAACACAAAGAATCGACGAACACATGGGCTTCTATCATCACCAAGAACAAAGCTACCAGTCCACCTTGGACAGCCGATGACGGAAGTAAGTCTCCCCCTTTTTCATCATTCATTTCCGCTACTCTTACGGAAGAGAAACTTCGAGATTCCAAGGCTCTCAATATTAGGGTACGAGGCATCGTGGACACCCAAAATGCCGTTGACGAAGCAAAAAGATTTTTATGCACTACCCTAGGACACAACGCAGATGGTTTGGATACAGCATGGCGTACTAGGAAAGACACCACTACCTTGGTCCTCCGCTTCACGTCACATACATATCGTAAGGCAACCTTGCGGAAAAGAACCAAATTGAGAGACACCAAAATCTTCATGGATGATGACCTTACCTATATCCAAGTTGAAGAGAGACGCCAAGCACTCCAAACCGCCAAAGCGACCGGAAGATGAGCAATCTATCGTGATGGAGTTGTTCAATACCTCGATGGTCCTGCATTCGGAAACAACCTATAGGAAATTGGGGTCCTCGGGCATGGGAGCATCCCGGGACCCCCTCCACACTACCTACATCTTGGAATATGGAACTGTAATGGCATACACTCACCATCCACGGCTAGAGATCTTACCGACTTCATCACAGACAGAAATATATTATTTTTTATGGAGACACATGAGAGCCCAGAGAGAGGACTACCCACATTTGCAGGTTACAGATGGGAGTCAGTTTATAGGACAGAGACTCAATCAGCGAGTGGCAGAGGTTCGGGTGGAGTTGCATGTCTTTATCGAGAGTCACTACAACCAGTTATAGAGTTCCGACATGATGCACAAGCACGATACATATGGGCTCATATCACTGGGCGAGCTATCAGTTTGGATAGGGATCTCTTCATTGCTGCCTGCTACTTCCCTCCAGAGTCCTCCTCCTTTGCAGACGGCTCTGGCTCTCCTTATACTGATCTCTCCGCTGACATTGTCAGATTTACAGATCGGGGTTATGTCCTTCTCACTGGCGACTTTAATGCCAGGACTGCTACCAGACAGGTGGATTTCCACGACACTGATGACATATTACGTACACGAGCTATTTATTGGAAGGACATTGGCATCACTAGGAGCTCAGAGAATATGATGGGCCCTATCACGAGTTATGGAGAGTACCTTCTACAGATGGGTGAGGCTCACGAGTTGGCCATTTACAATGGCTTGGCTTGCTGGCCACATTCTAGCAGATTCACTTGCCATCCACATAGCGGAGGACACAGTGTTATCGACTATCTCATGGGGTCACCAGCTTTTATCCCACTTATATCTGATTTCCACATTCTTCCCACTACCCTTTCCAATCACTCCTTCCTATCTTTCAGTATGGGCTCCATCCCGACTTCCCAACCACTCATTATTCCACCCATCTCTCGTGCACCCAAATACACCTTTGATCGCTCTCACATCAAGACATACCAGGACGCCGTCAGTTCATCTCTTTGTCATTTTCCCCACCACACATCGTTGGAGACACAAGCTATCTTCCTTACCACGTCACTACATACCGTTGCAGCATTTTCCTTTCCCTCCAAACCACATCGACGCCCACCCACTCCGTCACACCCTATCCGATCTCCCTGGTTTGACGTCGAGTGTCGTATCCTCCATCTCCAAGTTACCCAAGCTAGATTGCATAATACACACCTTCTTCCTGCAACTCGTCGATCTTTCCATTATGCCCTCCGACGGAAGAAACGGACGTATGAAACTCAAAAAGGGAAAAACTTAGTCGATTCCCTTTGCAGTTCCTCATCTGGTGCCTTCTAGAGAGAATCCATCCCCCGTGCCCCACCTCCTCCCCTCACTGACCTCCATACCTGAACTACATATGCCACTACCTTATATACTGTACCCACGGACACACCCATCTCCATTTCTCCCCGACCGACTAGTTTCACTTTCTTCACCCGGGACATGGTCTTGACCGCCATCAAAAAACTGAAAACTTGTCGCACCCGTGATATTGACGACCTTGAATCCGAACTATTAATCCATGTTGCAGATATACTTTCACCGATCCTAGCCACTTTGCTTAATCAAGCAGTTGTCTCCGGCTTCCCTTCCTCCTGGTGCACCAACATCATCCACCCCATTCATAAAACTAGTGACCCCATGGACCCTGGAAACTATCGCACCATTATGATTGGACACATCATTGCTAAGCTATATGGCACCATCCTACAGTCAGCAGTCAGTTCTGAGGCAGAGTCTAAGAGATTACATGCATTGGGCCAAGCAGGTTTCAGAGCACACTACTACACCACAGATCATATCTTCACCCTTCGGGCCATTATTGAGGAGGCTAGACAAAGAAGAGAACGGGTCTACTGTTGTTTTGTTGACTTCAGGAAAGCCTTCGACTCTGTTCCACGATCCCTTCTCATTCAGCGTCTACGTGATCTTGGTTTTTCTACTGACATGATCTTGGCAGTGATGGCACTATATGAGAGAGTCCTTGGATGTTTTCGGAGTGATACCGGCATCTCAGACCACATCTGGAGCACTATTGGCGTGAAACAGGATTGTTCTCTATCCCCAACCCTGTTTGGACTATATATTGACAAGCTTGAGAGAGTTATTGAGGGATGCGGTGGCACAGGTTGCAGGCTTGGGAGCATCTTGATTGCTATACTTTTATATGCAGATGATGTGGTCCTCCTATCTTCTTCCAGAGAGGGATTACAGCGATAGCTGGAGAGGCTCAAAAGTAAAACCGACTGAGGGTTATCAAGATAGATAGAAGATGATCAAATACAAAAATAGTAGATGGGGATTGGGGGTTAACATATTGAAAACCAAAGTTATGGTTTTCAACACATCGAGAGCTTTTATGCAGTGCTAGGAACTCATCTTTGATAGGCAACCCTTGGAGGTCGTATCTTCTTACACTTACCTTGGCGTGCTTTTTACAGGTCCTATCTTTGGCATGCGACAGGCAGCCTCCGCCAGACTTGGTAAGGGTCACGCCTCCCTTGTCCAGTTAGAGCGCTTCTGTTTCAGACGGTTTATTCGGGATGCCCCGAGTAAATGTCAGCTTTTTGATACTCTCGTTACTCCCACAGCCCTATATGCAGCAGAGGTATGGTGTGCAGGTCTTACATCTTCGGATTGGGCCAGTATTTCACGACTGCAGGTTCTCATGCTATCTCGTATGATACGGGCTAAGCCATCTGTCCCGCATCAGATTATCCTGACAGAGTTCGCGGTCCCTCACATTCAGCTATCTGCCATCTTCCAGCTTATTCTATATATTTAGCGTATTATGACGTTACCCACAGATGAGCAGAGATACACACAGACGGCACTTGCCTCCTCGCGAGACCTTTATGATCAGGGGCATCGACTATCATGGTTCTCTCAGGCCTCCCGGATACTGGATACACTTGGGATTTCTATCACAGACCTTTCATCGGGCACCCATGAGTATATCAGACGGTTTCTCTATAGAGCATACCTGAGCCGGACATGGCAGGGACAGCTCGGGGTCAAACCCGACTATTACAGGACACACTTTCTGGAGCTAGACACAGTTGGATTTCCAGTTTTACCACACTATCTCACCTCAGGGCTATCTCATGGGCTCCGATTTATTCTGGGCCAGTTCCGAGTGTCCTCACACCAGTTGGCGATTGAGACTGGACGCTTCCAGGGTACCCCACGTGAGGAGCGTTTTTGTCAGTTATGTTCATTATCTATGGTTGAGACAGAGGGGCATTTCCTTTTCACATGTCCAACTTACTATGAGATTAGAGGACGATATCATTGCCTTTTTCGTCAGACACCAGTTACATTACGATCCCTCATCTCATATGAGGACCCTAGATGTGTGGCACTTATGATACGTGTCCCTCCTGCGTCAGGACCTATGTCAGACAACTCAGCACACCTATCCAGACTCACAGTCTCACATTACATCCTTCTTCTCTCGTCGGAGATCACGTTCTGATGCAGACATGACTGACAGCGATTGCGACGACATTCCCAGACCTAGGATGCAGAGACAACGCATCACCCAGCCTCAGGCGGTCACGAGAATTACACGCCCTACCAGACCTCTTACACAGAGACACACTATACATGCTCCTGTTCACAGGCGACGTCAGCGGGCTCCTGCACTTCCTCATGCTACAGCTCTCGTTACATCCTTCTATAGCGCCAGTACAAACCTAGCATCTTGACATGGACACATTTGACTACCATGCACAGAGATGATCATCTATGTAGTTATCTTAACTTGTACTAGATGTTTCCTTTTTTCTTTATTATGGTTTTTGGAGGCGTTTATACGCTCCACGGTTACCACATACTTGACATGTATTTCCTTAGTCTTATATGCCTTTTGGCATGGAAAAGACATAAATAAAGCTTCTTCTTCTTCTCTCTCTGCAGATGAAGTTTATAGCCAGACTCTCATCACACTCTTCTTACAGAAGAGGGACAGAGAGGAGCTATCAGAGGATGAGATTGATATCCCGAAACGACAGAAGGCTGTGAAGACTCAGCGATCATGTACCAAACCGATACCTGCAACCCGTTCATGATTGTCAACTACAGCCTCACAGGGACCTTCAGCATCTCACCGAGCCGCCAATCAGCCTCCAGGGCACACCTCACAGCCTATCACTCGTTTTTTCAGATCAGTCACTTAGTGTTTTTGGCTTTTCCTTACTGGTTTGCCTCAGCAAAGCGGGTGGTTAAGCTCTTGCCTTTGTACCTCAGCAGAGCGGGAGGTTAAGCTCTTGCATCTCCTTCTCGATATCATTCCCTTTTTTGTTAGACACCAGTTACACTACGGTCCCTTATCTCACATGAGGACCCCCGATGTGTGGCACTTATGATACGTGAGATGTCCCTCTTGCGTCAGGACCTATGTCAGACAGCTCAGCATACCTATCAGGCGACCATGACAGTTACACGCCACACCAAACCTCCTACACAGAGACGCACTATACATGCTCATGCTCACAGACGACATCAGCGGGCTCCAGCGCTTCTTCATGTTACAGCTCACATTACATCCTTCTACAGCGTCAGCATAGACCTGACATCTTGACATGGATACATATGACTATTACGCACAATCATTCTCATTTATGTATTTATCTTAGTTTGTACTAGATGTTTTCTTTATTACAGCTTTGGAGATGTTTTAGACGTTCTCATGGTTACCACATACTTGACATGTACTTCTTTTGTCTTATATGCCTTTTGGCATGGAAAAGACATTAATACAGCTTTTATCTTTCTTCTCTCTCTCTCTCTCTCTCTCTCTCTCTCTCTCTCTCTCTCTCTCTCTCTCTCTCTCTCTCTCTCTCTCTCTCTAGACGAAGATCTTACTTTCATCCAAGTCCAAGAACGTAAGAAGGCAAGACAAGAAGCTCTGCAACTGGCAAACGGCTTATCTATCGTGACGGCATTATCAGATTTGTGGATCGTAAGCCTATAGTTAATGAGAGTCTTAATTTTGAGATACAGTCTGAGTTAGAGAAATGAAGAGATGTCCAGTTGAGCATGTAAGTGGTACACGTACCATATAATCCTGCGTATATCACTCTCTTCTTAGTTGGTTTGGTTTTTAGTTAGATTGTTTTGACGGCACTGATCCGTCTTGTTTCCATCTTTTCTGATGTACTTGTTCGTCTTATACGCCTTTCGGCATGGAAAAGATGTTTATAAAGCTTTCTTTCTTTCTTTCTTCTCTCAGCTGAACTCATGTTTGGAAAATAAATGACTTCTTAAGTTGGGAGAGAGGATTTATTTGTATGTGTGCATTAATTGGACACAACCCCTCTTGTTTTGATCATGTACATTTTCACTCTCATCTTCTCTAAAGGTGTCATTTAAAGCAGTATCAACACTGAGCAATAGAAGAACTAAGACCTATAATCATCTCTATAACATGAAGGAAAATCTGGCATCAGGTAGGCCACAGGAGCAGATGCCAACCTCCGACTATGAACTTCCACAAGACCAGAAAGGGGCCAAGTTTTTTGCTTGAACATCTCTTTGTGGGGATTGATTTCTGCCAATTCTCCGTCTGAGACTTCAATTAAAACTTGGTCATCACGAATAAAGCGCAACCGCTTCGATGTAACCTGAAAGTACCAACAAAATCTTCTCAGAGACTAACTAATTTTCATGTATAAGTTACCTTTCAAAAGACGGAACTACTTCTGCGATTGAGAGGTTGTTATTCCTAGGCATGACTTACCAACAACATAAAGTCCACTTTGTCAAACATAAATGTACCATACAATTGAGTATGTTCACTGTAGAACATTAAGAAGCTGTAGCTTGAATCTATTTTCCATACACCTGTGAAATGGCATCAGAAGATCTCGTCCTCTAAACGTTGACTCTGTGCAATTAACATGGCACTAGATAAAAAGAAAATGCTACCAACTGTAAATGAGGCTTACTCAGTAG
Source organism: Diphasiastrum complanatum (assembly GCA_029204225.1). Lineage (NCBI taxonomy): Eukaryota > Viridiplantae > Streptophyta > Lycopodiopsida > Lycopodiales > Lycopodiaceae > Diphasiastrum > Diphasiastrum complanatum. Next base: position 10,207,369 of record CM055110.1, read on the forward strand.
TGCAGCACAATTTGACTAGATATAGAAGTGGCAAAAGTTATTTTCATGAAAAACTGTTGCTAGAAACATACAAAAAAATGAAGGCACAGCACAGATACATACATTTTCAGCATGAAAATATACTCAATGAAAGTACTCCAGATTATTCTTTGCTATATAATTCACACATATTCTATGACATTCCAGATGGCTCTCCTATTTTGGGAGCATGAGGTTATGCCTGATCATTCAGTGTGAAACTAGTACTGTTTTGATGGAATAACAAAGTGTTGGAGTGGAGCATGGACATAATGAGAAGAGCACTCTTCACAGGTCTTATTTTGTCCATACAGCTTGCCAACGTCTCTCTACCATTATACGCTTGGCCTCATTGTTTGATATGCAAAGGCCTCCCCCCACCATCTACTGTAATGGTTACACCCCGATTCGAACTGGCCGATTCTTTCCGCTTCGAACCGGCAGGCCAAGTTTGAATCGGAAAACGGTTCGAACCGAAAAAAAAAAAATTTCAAAACGTTTTTTTTTTACTTTTTTTTCTAGCCCTAAATCCGGTTCGAACCGAATTCCGGTTCAAACCGGGTCCGCATGGTTCGAAGGTTTGAACCGCGGTTCGATGCAACTATGGTAATGAACATGCCTTTATCAAAGCCTACTCTCTATAAGTCTTCGAAAGCCTTCCTTCAAATAAGGGAGTTTTAAAGACCCAATTGTAAACTAGACAAAAAGTTTCTGTCAAGCATTTGCAAACTTTTCAAGCTAAAATAATACCCTGATTGATGTTACATTTACATGAGCCTTGTGCTGTGAGCAATTCAGAAGTCAACTTTGCAATGAGTTATTTTTATGCGCAGAACTTTCATAAATACTGTTTCCACTTTCAATCCAGTCTTTAAGACTCATAATCACACTAGGAAGAACTCTCGACTCCAACTATAATGAGGTGTAAAAAATTACTACTAAGATTTATTAATTGCATTCTAAGACATCAAGGAGATGTACAACATTCACATCACAAGAAAGATTGTTGCAACCTCACCTAATTGCCAATGGAGAATCAAGGAATTGCGAGCATCAGTAATTTGGGCATCAGCATTATTTTCATATATGCTTATTATGTAGTGGGTCCTTGCAGTTAAATGGATAAGACTGAGCCAGGGGAAGACTAACAGGGTGCACCTCCATTGGAGTTTGTCCCATGTTGCTTGTTGGCCTTATTCTGGAAGTCTCCTTAAGGGCGTACAAGAATCGATAAGTAGCGTAGCCTGCAATCAGTCTCCAATTCAGTTCTCTGACCTCTTGAGTTCTTTGTAGGAGACACCCATGCAGTTAATTTGAGGGGAGGATCAGCAAGTTACTTCATGAGAATAATGACCGATTGTACCCTGATCTTACTTGAAGATATTATATGACTTTTCACTTTAACACCTACATATCTGTTCTTCGATGCTCCATGTGATGAATTGTTCTCAAATTGGTAACAGATCATTCTTGAAGACCAGGGGAGGATAAATCATCTTCTTTGCTGTCAAGGAGTTCTAGCAACTCTTCATTAGAGGGAAGGATAGCTTCATCGCTGCAAAATTAACTTCAAGCACGTCTGGCAATAGCAGCAACAATGATGGATTTCAACACAACAAATTTGATAGCTTCTTGTCTTAGGCTTCATCAACCCCTCCCCCAACTTGTTGTGGCAGCAAACTTCCACCCAATTATTCGCATGAATAAACCTTTGCTCCTTTATGAGAGCTATGTTAGCGGAATCCAACACCTCCCAAGAAGCTACACAACCTACTTTTCTTCCTCCCCACCCTCTCTTGCTTACAAATGACCATGCCCCCTCCCCCCCGCCAAAAAAAGAGCTATTCTATCAGTATCTTTGTCTTCAACTCTGAGAAGATCCAGGCCAGCAGCTATCAAGCAAGTCCATCATTTACAATTACCGGCTGATTTTGGCTAGCAATCACTTGGATTGAGCTGCTACATAGTTATGCTACAGTGACCAGATAAGGTCATCTCTATGGGAGCCTGTAGGCCCCTTCTATGGCCTTATTAGCTGCAGCCAGCCGACTATATCCAAGGACACTGCAGAAAAAAAAATTCAGAAGATTTCCTACCTTTTACTACACTCGTTACGGTGGTACACATAATTTCCTTGGTCTTTGCTGGTTCTGTGTGGCAGCCACTATTTCCTTTTCAAACAACCACAAAATTGGTGACAAGAGATATTCTTTCATGAGCTCCTCCTCAGTACTTAGAGCTAAATGTCCAATTTTTGTAAATAACTCCTACTTCTAGCCAGTTTTCAACTTTTTATGGTGATCACAAGTTTTTAGAAACTATTTCTGCACATTGAGCTCAGTATTATCCATCTTTGTCAACATATTGGTAGCAGCTTCATACTTTTCGTGGCATAGGCAGTGTCTTCATATATTGTTGAGATCTGAGACCATCTTTATATCATCTCACATTGTGCAAACTACATGAATTCTGTTACTACCCAATCTTGCTTCCAGGATAAATGGTTGAGGAAAAGATGCGGAAACTGTAAAATTTTATGGACCACTTACGCCATACAATCCAGGAGACAATCCTCCATGCATGCCTCTTGTAGTAACTATAAAAACCATTTCAGCAGCAGAGGCCACAGTTTATGATGGCTTTATGGTTCCCACCACCAGCTCCTATTGCAGTGGATACTAGCTCTATTTTTACTGTACATTCCTGTGGTGCATGCTTCGAACCTTGACATACAATCTTAAGATACAAAAGGCTTTTCTTATTCATAAATGTTCAGCATGTTGTTTATTTTGGTATTTCTTATGGGACGCTGGTAGATCTTTGGATTTCTAAGCCTGAAACTTAGTGAATGTCATCACACAAGATCCAGCATTCTAAATTACATATGTATAGATGAGCTTCCACTTGGTAGAGGACCTTTCAGCATCAGCATAGGGCTGATGGAAAAAATTTAAGAGGATCTCCAACGTGCAGCAGCAAGATACCCTTTGTAGTTTAAGTAGAAAGCTACTGTTCAAAAGTACACAAACATGTCTTCAAAGTGATCTATCAATGGATGAGGTTATCTCTAGTTATACAATTAGTTTGATGCTTACATTGGACTAAAGCATTTCATTTTTCTACCAGATACCTCAATTCATGATAGGTCACCTTTCTACCATGTTATAGTAAAAATATGTGGATTCTATTGTTCCTTATGCTTCATCATCGGGGACTTCTTATCGCCCTTTATCACCACAGTATACAACGATAAAGATGATTAAGATCTTTTCAAAAACATTGATCCAACAGCTACGGACTATACATAGCTTTCTAGTGCTATAGTAGCTCTTCACATATTATTGAGTCTCACCATTTACCTAAGTTATGAGATGTTAACCACCCTATTGACCTAGTTCCTGGTGCCCCTCATGTTTCCAACCTCCTTATTATGTGTTTCAATTTGAGAAGGATGAGGTCTGATGATAATATCAATGAACTTAAGACTATCTGTAGATGGTATACCAGGTAGAAGCTAAGGTGGACAATATAAGCTTACTTGTAATCGACCTTTCATAATTCTCAAAGGCTGAATCATTGCAGCAGGAATTTCCAGAAATATCCTCTCTGTTGCATCGATTATGATCGCTGTTGTTACAGTTGATTTATTTGAAAAGCTCACCCGAGTTCCCTCATAACCTGTGCCACTGCATTCTGTGGCAAGGAAGTTACGAGGAGACTGGGCCTTTGTTGCAAAAGGAGAGCCTTTTAGGTCTGTTCTATCTTCTAACTCGCCGTATTCACTTCGAGATGTTTCTTCTTCTGCCAAATCTTCAACACCCGCATGCTCTGGTGCAAGCTTAGGTGCTCCTGCTGGAAGGGGTACATCTGACTGGGAAATGTCACTAGCCCTCTCTGTGGTACCAGATGTAAACTCCTCATTCTCATCTTTTGCATCTCTGTGGTCCGCTGCAGCTCCATAATGATCTGTACCTTTGTAATTTCTCTTTAATCTTCGTCTCATGCGAATAGAGTTTTCAATAAAATCAAGTTTCCAAAAAACCTGCAGACATGTTAGCCAGTAAGATACTTGGAAAGAGGTTTCACATGCAAATATACCTTCAGCTTGTGAGAGATGTCTTAATCGAAAAGGAGGATAACATTCAAGAAAGCTGCATCAGAACATTGTTTTTAGAAAACATCAAGTTTATAATAGCAAATACTTCACCATTTTTTTTAAAAATACAAGAGAGACCAATAGCAAGATATGTAGCATCACAAATTGTAACAAAATTTCTTGCATGAAAGCAACTTCTGTAAATCGAACTCATACTTGGGAAGAGCTCAGCTGCCTTTCCATTTCACCAAACAAGGCCTCAACCTCCAGCAAGCGACGAATTAATGAGCACCAGGTACGCGCCCCTAATGCTGAGTGAAATTCATCAGCAGCTGCTGCAACTGTGCGTCTATCCAGCTGTCGATTAGTATCAACATTAAGTTAGTACAACTGCTACACCTTGACAAGCGCCTGAACATACTTCTGAAAGCGTGCAGCAAAGAGCAAATGAAAGACAAACAGCAGGCGTACCTCATCTGAAAGCCTTCTCCGTGCAGATTCCGCCATAGTTGACAGGCATAAAACTGACTTACTTCCTAGCTCAGATATCTCCTTTTCTAGAGCCTCAGTCCTCAAATTTTCTTTTGAAGAAAATATTTCAACCCAGACCATGTTCATTGCTTCTGAGATGTTCCAACGCTTTGCTCTCTCTCTATCCGTAATAGCCCTTCTCTGAGCAGAGCTGGCCATAGCCACAGCTCCAAGGCCACGACCTGACCCAATTTTAGCTACTCTTTCCTGCTCTCTAGCTGCAGCTAAAGCTGCAGCTTTTGCAGCTGCTTTGTCCTTTGGTACTGGTGAAGACTTTGGAGGCGGATCAGAATATTTCAAAAAATTGGAAAAGCTACGAAGACTCAAAGCCTTGCGTTCCACATTTGGAGCTTCTCGTTTTCCATTCGAACCCTTTGAGGCAGGCATTTCCCCCCCACCCACTCCAGCAGCAGCCATGGCCAGAGCCATCGCAGCTGGAGGAGATGCAAATGCAGCTGCCCAAGCTGGTGATGTCATGGCCAGAGCCACCTGCTCTTCAAATAACGGTGAGATTAATTATCATGATGTAGAACGTACATATACGAACAACACCTGAAAATTATAAACAAATTCATTTGAACAACGGTGCTCTAATTAGGTACGTGATGCTACTTATTGTGTCCGAGCTTCCAAAACTTAAAATTGCAACCAATATAACTGAAAGTCAATATTTATCAGCATTTCCTACAGTCATCACCAATGACAATAACATGGGGAAGAGCAACTTAAGGCCTTTGAAAACGTAAATTCTTGGTAAGAGTGACAGCAAAATAATAGTGTGACAATGTGTTGACAGATCTGGTGCAAGTCTGGAAAGTAGTGAGCCACGTGCTCATCATTTTATACCCAATAATGAATACCAGCGTGGGGCACCTCTATTCTAATGACATATGTCTACCACACTCTATTGAAAGTACAAATAATGATCTATTCATTAAATTTTGGCATTTCAGAGAGTTATGCTCAGATGACTTGCCTCTCATATTTGATAATCTTGACACTAATAGATTACATCATACATCAGAAGTTTGCAGAATATGAAAGTATTTTGTAAGCACGAATATAATCTCATGTTCTAGCAAAGACAGGCCCCTCGTGCATTATCAACTACATCGAGAGTGCCAGCGCGTAAAATAACCACCCCAATCTGCTATTCTATTTATGATATAGAATCATCTGGTATTCTCAGCGTAAACCTTAAACAGACTATGAGACAATGTCAACAATGTGCTATGCCCCAAGCTTATACAACAAGTTTGTCAATGATTTTATTGCATAGTATACCAGAGAGTGCATATTGCGAATGCTGTTTCATGTATTTTTAAGCATCTCGAGTGCATTCACATGTATAAGTTATTTCAGTGAATCTTTCTATATGACTACATTTAGCTTCATCATAGCATACCTCTGAAGGAAATGCATCAGTTGCAAGCGCACGATCTTCGACAGCAAGAGGGCTTTGACCATCTGCATCCGTCAGCTCATGCATTCCTGAAAGAAGGGGTCTCCAACGTCTTAGAAGGGCAGTAAAAGGAGGAATTATTGTTTCCACATGCTGTTTACGTACAATTTTCCTGTCGGCGGTTACAGCATTCCACACCTGCAAAGAAATGAAGATGATAAGCTATGCAAATTCCGGAAAAAGAAAGGTCAAAGACTGTGAAGATGAATGTGTCTACGTAATGATCAAGACAGCATGAACATCATATCCACAGGGTTGATCAAACGTAAGTAGAGCATCGTTGCCACACGACATTGCACCCAAAAAATTTTCCATTGGATAGACTTTGCTTACTAGTGAATCAAAGACGGAAACAACTATCTAAAGGGAGAAGAATTGTGTTGCATTAGGCGACAATAATAAACTCAATTTAGCATGCTATTGAAACAAACTCCAGAATATGAAGTTACAAATAAAAAATCCAACTACAAAACTACACTTGCTCATAAACCATGAGTTCTTAACTTACATGATAGAGAAAAATAAATAACAAACATCAAACATATTAACTGTTCGTCTTTTCTGATCAGTAGATTCTCACATATTAACTGTTCGTCTTTCTGATCAGTAGACTCTGAGATCAAGAATTGCTTTCAATGTATCTAGTAGCCTCTCTAAAGAAGTCAAAGCTTTTAGCCTATCAATAATCAAGAGCAAATATGCAAGTAAGGAGCATCTTGTTAATAAAGCAGCACTTCTCACAGGAACTCTCACATGAAGACTCTAACTAGCAGGTCATTCACCTTCCCTTATAGATTGCCTTCCATTGGCATATCCAAGATGTGAAAGCTAGGTGTCTAGAAGCTTCTATGTTAGGGTTCCTATTGGCCATGGATAGGGCCTAGAGACATTTGTTTCTTAGATAGTGGATTAGGTAGCAGAACTCTTGCTAATGCTTGTAGTGCCTTAGCCTAAGAATTTGTAATAAATTTCAGCTTTCTCCTTCATTTGTGATCATCTAGGCTTCATTTGATATCAAGAACTGTCGATTGTGTTCATAACTTGGTAATGAAGCACATTCTTGAGCAAATCTCATAAGCCCATTCACTTTTTGGAGGCAAGTGCCTTACTTTGCAGGTTTTCTTTTTGGAATTAAGCGTGTTGTTCACTACTATTGGGTAGCTTCTCTTCCTATTTCAAGCCCTATCTGGTAAGAATTTTGGCAGATCTTTCATCGCTGGATTTTCACTACTATTGGGCAGCCTCTCTTCCTAATTCAAGTCATAACTGGTGGGAGTTCAGGCAGATCTCTCATAGCCTATCACTTGCTAGATTCTTCACTACTGTTGGGCAGCTTCTCTTCCTACTTGGCGCCCTATTTGATGGACGTTTTGGTGGACCTTCATCACCTATTGCTTGTTGGAATTTTGTATACTACTATTGGGCAGTTTCTTTGGCACCCTATTTGGTGGAACTCTTAGAAAAAATTTCATCACCTATCACTTGTTGGATTTTCATTACAATTGGGCAGCTCTTATCCCCATCTAGCGCCCTACTTAGAGGTGATTTCCATCAATGTTTTAATTTTCAACCCCCATTGCTAGCTAGTTTATGCTACTCATTGGACAAATATTACCTCTTTCTGGCACCTTACGTGGAGGCGATTTCCATCACTTTTTCTACACGTATTGTTGATATGTTCTTTGCTACATATTGGGTCACTTTCTACATTTTTGGTACCCTAGCAGGTTTTGCATTTTTTTTTTCTCAAACCTATTTAGCTCTCACATTTTTCTCAACCTAATAGTGTAGATTGTGGTACCTTGAACATAGTTGAGGTGACAACAAGAGTCCGCTCCCTCATGTATTAGTTCATTTTACACACTTTTTGACTACTAGTGCTTAATGATGGAGAGCAAACTTTGCACTGCTAGTCCTAGCAAGGAGCTTCAGCCCACTCTTTAGTAGACGATATTGTAGGCCCTCCCACATTGCTTTCGGACCTATTATGTGCGTGTCACAAATCTTACAAAGATATCTACCTCCATTCGCAATGAATTACGGAATATTTCGTTGTATCTTACATCCCTTTAGTCTCAGGTTGACTCTATGCTACCTATGCAAGGTCCGAGTAAGGTACTGATCATTTCAAAGAGCTTCTTATATGTTCACCAACCTACAAACAACAAAGCTTGTCTCACATTATATTGTTGGCTTACGTGGTTCTCTGAATATGATGTTATCTATTTTTGCATTATCTCCTTGTTTGATGTTATGGCCCTTGTCGGCCACAACACAAGTATCCTAAGCCCTTCAGCAATCACTCATCCCTCACTACCAATGGATATCTTCATGGACTATGCTCTATATAAGAATCGTCTGACATATTGATGAGTATCCAAAGGGATAGAAACATCAATTGACTCGAGAAATCACGACAACCACTAACCCTGATCATGAAGCTGTTGAGATGAGATGAGTGCTATCTATGTATATCTTTGCTCTGAATCTAGAAGCACCTTCATATAAGTGATAAGCTAGAAAATAGCACCGAGTTGCTATACTCTCGAGATACTATCCCAATCTAAGGAGGAAAGACCTATACACCGTGCCTCTGCTGCATACTCAGGGCATCTCGAATGGACTTCCGGGAACAAAATCTCTCCACCTGAACAAGGGGAGCATGGCCCTTCCCAAGTCAAGCAGTAGCTGCCTTTCTCATGCTAAAGAGAGGACTAGTGAAGAGGAGAGAGAGAGAGAGAGAGAGAGAGAGAGAGAGAGAGAGAGAGAGAGCTTGTTGAATTTCTTTTCAGTGCCAAAAGGCATAGTTGTTGTTGTTGCGTAGCAGCAGCAAGAAGAAGAGGAAGAGGCCCTTCCTCCTGTTGTGCAGCAGGAGGAAGGGCATTGATGAAGTTTGAGGCAGCAGGGGGGACAGCGAGGGGGGCAGGAGGGATGGAGGGGACAGTAGGAGGCAAATCAGTGAGGGCTGGAGGGGAGCGAGCAGGGGGGGCAGCGAGGGGGGTCAGAGGGACAGCGAGGGCTGGAGGGAAGCCCGGGGAGAGGGCACGGTGATGGAGCGAGGGCTGGCCCGTGGAGAGATGGAGCGAGGGCTGGCCTTCTTGCGTGGAGGCGACATCCCCGAGAAAAAGCTTTATTAATGTCTTTTCCATGCCAACAGGTAAGACTAATGAAGTACATGTCAAGTATGTGGCAACAATGGGAGCGCATCAAACGTCTCCGAAGCTGTAATAAGAAAACATCTAGTACAAACTAAGATAGATGCATAAATGAGAGTGCGTGTGCATAATAATCATATGTATCCATGTCAGGATGTCATGTATGTGCTGATGCTATAGAAAGATGTAATGCGAGCTGCAACATGAGGAAGCGTTGGAGCCCGCTGGCATCGTCTGTGAGCATGAGCATGTGTAGTGCGTCTCTGTATAGGAGGTCTGGTGATCCTGGCAGTAAAGTGATGGTGGGAAGTACACTGTCTCTGATCTCTGTGAGCGTGTAAGCGGCTATTATCCTCGTCGTCGTCATAATCACCATCATCCTCAAACACTGAGTCACGTGATCTCCACCTAGTAAAGAAAGAAGAAATCAATGGCTGAGAGGTAAAATGTTGGGATGTCCCGTATAGATCTCACCGCATTATGAACATCTCTCGTACCATAGAGTGACGTATGAGAGAGCGTAGAGTGGTAGGCATATCTCGAAACAAACAATGATATCTCCCTCTGATCGCATAGTATACAAGGCATCTAAAGATAGAATGTTCCTCAGACTCCACCTCACCTAGAGAGCATAATTGGAAAATCCGCTCCTCTCTAGAAATACCATGGAACCTCCCAATCTCAATAGCTAGCAGGTGAGAAGACACCCTAAGCTGTCCCACTGTGAATATGAGGCAATGTGATAGTCCTAAATCCAAGTAGCGTGGCATGACTGGGATCCCTGATGCATCTAGCTCCAAAAATGGGTCCGATAGAAAGCTGGCTTAACCCCTAACTGGCGACCCCAAGTCCACTCCAGATATGCTCGATAGAGAAATCGTCTGATATAGTGTGAGTGCCTGAGAGAAGCTCTGTAATGGAGATACCAAATGACTCAAGTAGGAGGTGAGATGCCTGAGAGAACCATGATAATCTATAGCCCTGACCATGAAGATGATGTGAGGAGGATAGTGCAATCTGTATGTATCGTCTGTCTATCTCTGGCAATGCCTGTACCCTCTGAATATAGGTAATGAGCTGAAGAGCTGCCTCGATCTGTATAGGTGGAACTGCAAACTCAGCCAGGAGAATCTCATGTGGAACAGAAGACTTTGCTCGAATCAACCGAGCTAACATGGTAGTCTGTAATCGTGAAAGACTAGCCCAATGTGAAGAGGGAAGACTTGTTGATGCCTCTGCCGCATATAGAGTGTGGGAGTGACAATGGTATCAAAGAGGCGACACTTACTGCGAGCATCCTGGATGGACTTCTGAAAACAAAATCACTCTAGCTGAACAAGGGAGGCATGTCCCTTCCCCAGTCGAGTGGTAGTAGCCTGTCTCATAAGTAGGACCCGAGAAAAGGATCCCTAGGTATGTATAAGAAGGGACCACCTCTAGAATCTGTCCATCAAAAGTAAGCCCTTGTTGCTGCATGAATGCTCGATAAATGTTGAAGACCATAACCTTGGTCTTCCCAACGTTCACCCCTAGGCCCCATTTGGTATAGAACTCCTGTAAGCAATCCAACTGTCGCTGTAGATCCTCTCTGGTGGGTGAGACTAGTACCACATCATCGGCATAAAGAAGGATAGCAATAAAGATGTCCCCAAGCCTACCAGAGAGAGAGAGAGAGAGAGAGAGAGAGAGAGAGAGAGAGAGAGAGAGAGAGAGAGAGAGAGAGAGAGAGAGAATTAGAATTAGAATTATATTAATGTCTGTCAAGTACCCGAGGGCACATAAGACAAGTAGAAAGTACATCAAAAAAGAAGGAGCATTGTCCACGTAGGACTTATTCCTAAAAGCTAAACCAGCACTAGATACAGAGAGAAAAACAAAGCTTAACCTCTAGCTCTATCGAGGGTACAATATCAGTAGCTTAACCACCAGCTACACAGAGGGAAAGAGAAAAATGAAATAAGTTAGCTAACTGGCTAAGTGGATATAAAAAACTGCGTGATATGGTGACAAGCAGGTGTTGGCCTCCGGTGAAGAGCCCTGGGCCTGGAGGAGCGAAGAGGATGTTGGAGCTTCGGTCGTCGTACTGGAATGTCTATCTCACTGTCAGAAGTCTCATCTCTATCCCTCTTTAGAAAAAGTGCGTAATGTGGGATTGGCTATGATCCACATCAGAAACATCCAATAAAAAGGAAGATCTCAGAGTAAACATCTCTCGCAATAATAAACCAACACATCTCGCATCTGAGAAGGCAAGGAAAGAAGCAAGTGTAAGTGGAGTATCTTTGTATAAGCAATGGTATCTGCCTCTGATCTCATAGTAGGCTGGACATCGAAAAATGAAATGGAACTCATCCTCAAACTCTTGTAAAGAGCAGCACTGACAAATCCGTGGCGGTCGAGGTGTGTCTGTGTATCTGCCTGTCTCAATAGCAAGCTGGTGAGAAGAGACCCTAAATTGACCAAGATGGTAACGCAGGCTGAAAGATAACGTCTGAAACAAATAACCCGGCCGAATGGGAAGCCCGGAAACATCAAGCTGAAGAAGATGAGTGTGATAAAAATGAAGCTTGACCCGTGCTGGATCTGGGTGAGACCACACTGTGCTGATGTAAGCTCTGTAACTCTGCTGGCGGATATATGCGTGTGTCCCATTCGGGGGATCAGATATAGATAAACCCCACCTACTCAAAAGGTCAGAAACACACTGAAACCATGAGGACTTAGCCTGCTGACTAGCTAGAGTGTGAGAAGATGTGAAAGCTGCAGCAACATATCTAGATGAATCAAGCTCCGAGACTCTATGAATGAGTGTGATAATCCGAAATATAGCCTCGACAATCAATGGTGGTGAGGCAAACTCTGCCAGTATGATATCATGGGGAACTGACTACTTCGCACGGATCATCAAGCTAAGCATAAGGATCTGCAAACGTGAAATATCACTCCAACTATCTCTGGACAAGCCAGGACACCATGTCTCTGCTGAATATAGAGCCACCGGAGAGACAGTGGCAGAAAAAAGGCGAAAGCGCGTATCAGGATCATGTACATAGTAAATAGAGAGAGAGAGAGAGAGCTTTATTAATGTCTTTTCCATGCCAAAAGGCATATAAGACAAATAAGTACATATCAAGTATGTGGACCATTTGGGAGCGTATGAAAAATGTCTCCAAAACTGAAAGAGAAGACAGAGAGAGAGAGAGAGAGAGAGAGAGAGAAAGCTTTATTAATGTCCTTGAATACCCTAAGGTACATAGGACTCAGAAAAGGTACATGTCAAGTGTGCACATAGATTAAGAGCTTAAAGCTCAATCATCTATAAAACAATAATTGCAAATACAATTCTGCAGAATCAAATTGCACCGCATGCATGGATATTACTAGGTGCCGTACAAATTGACAGCTTTGCATATACCAGCACTTGGGTAGCTTCCAAGCAATCATCAATTGTCTGAAAGGTGAGCATTTCTCTTTAAACTTCTATCATATGCAGTATGACTGTCTCATCAGCGAGTACAGAGTTACTTCATTAGAGAGATGTTAAAAAACTGTTTAAGCATAAAAATGACACAGGAGGATGCACTAACCTCTGAGTACAGTATACAAGCAGCCACCAGGACTCGTTGCCTCCTTGACTCTGAGATGGGCATCGTAAGTAGAGGTGCAAGGATGCTGCAGGTCAGAGATGATCATTTCAACATGTCACCCACACTTTCCTGATATTTTTCTTTCTGGTAGATCCCTAATACAAAATATGAAAAAAATTTATCCACAGGCAGAAGCTTCATACACTTTCTGCTTTCACATGTTCATTATTCAAACTTTGTTGCTGAAAGCCTAAATTGTTTCAAACTTTCAGCAGCTTCAAACAGAGAAACCCACTTGGCATCATTGCTATTAGCACGGAATGTAAATGAAACTAAGCACTTGTGGAGCTTGGCTTTATGTGATTTGCTAGATGATCATTTAAAATTGAGGCAGGGAGACCAAAAATCTGGCAGATTTTGTGTGTTCAAAACAATGTGCATAGACAACTGTAATAGCATCTTACAAAACAACAAACTTATTCATCGCTGCCAGATTATTCAACACTATCAAGATTCTATATCTTGTTATTATTGATCCAGAATAGCTATATCAGTGTCAGAGCATCAAGTCTCCATCACATACAGTGTGCCTGCTTGTTAAGTTTGTGTTTTTCCTTGTTTAAATACTCCCTCACACAGACACATGGATGGAAAACTATACGGCCAATTTTCATTATGTGGCTAACAAAGTCCTAAGCACTATCAGCCAATTATTGCATCAGTGCTAGAGCGTCAAGTCACCATCACATAAAATATGCCTGCCTGATATACTTGCATTAAGTCCTTGTTATACAGGTTCTCATCTTTGAAGGTTTGTCATGCTTCAGTGCAAGACGTTATCTTATTTATAGTAGAGCTTTCTTCCATACAATATGCAATGCAATGCTAGTATAAATCATATTTATGTCTTATGTATAAAACATAAATATGGTTCATAGCTTCATAAGGTCAAAAAACAGCAGTTGCAACCAAAGTGATTGAGATTATACAGAATGCATTACCACCAAAGGAGAGCTGAGTGTGTCCTAGCAGCCAACCCTTTTGCATCATTTGGCATCTTAGGTTGTGACCATAGTTTTCCAATATTGTCTGAAGAAAGTGATCTCCAATGCATGCCTTTGAGACTTAATGTGCTATGTTCTGAGCCATCAACTTGACTATCTCCTTGATCTTCTTCTCTTGAAGCAAGTAGCACCATTCTAAGCATTGCAAAAAATGGCTGGTCACTATCAAGAAGCTGCTGCAAAGCCTGCAGACCACTTTCACCAGTTCCTGCTCCTCCACCAAATCCCATGCCTCCACCTCCACCAGGACCTGAATCATCCAAAAGTAAAGCTTGCAACATGGCTACAGACTTTTTTACCAAGGGAAGGTCCACCCAGTCACCATTGTCTCCTTCCTCAACCACAGATTTCCAAGATTCCCAGCCACCACCACCTCCAGCCAACATGCTTCCTTCTGATGGAAGCCCAACGCCATGCCACATACGACTTCTACGTTTCCAACCTTCAGCAAGGTCTACACCAGAACTACCATAAGACGCAAAAGCACATCGAACAGACTCATATGGCTCAGCAGCTGCAGAAGCAGAAAGACGTTCAATTGAAGCTGCTGAAAGTTGCCCATTAACATCTGCCATTGATGAGAGAACCTGTTTAAATAATTCACAAAGACATCCAGACTCTGAGATAAATCTGCGAGGCATAATTACTTGATACAATCAATTCTGCACACAATATCTACCTGTGTATAAGAAAAGGTCACTAAATTCATCATTGCACGCGTCATACTTTTGCCTATAGAAATAGCAAATAATGTCCTCTGCTTTGAGACACATCTTTTCAAACAAGTATTTCCATGTCATTGAACTACAAACCATGATTTTACTGTGAAAGCTTTATCATGAAACAGAAGTCTGGATTTCATCTAGGTTTTCCTCAATAAATTTATTTGGCAACCACTACAACAAGGATATACAACCAGATGTTAACGAAAAGTGAGGAGAATGATCTTAAGCTAGCCTAACTTGGTAGCTGTCCCTTCATCCATAATTGGGTAAAACATTCTAACATAAGCCATAAGGGTGAACTCTAAATAAACACAGCAGGTCCACATAGCTGAAAAAGTTCAAAGAATCCCTCAAAAAACTTACGCATCACAACATGCCAAATTTCGCCCCTCAAAGTTTCCAATATGGTCAATGTAGTTCAAGGATTTGCCTTACTCCAATATGGTCAATGTAGTTCAAGGATTTGCCTTACTCCAAAAAACAACTACAGTTTCATTGTCTGCTCGTCAAAAGTGTGCCTGGTAAAACAGCCTTACTTTTAACTAACAACTTGCAAGACATGGTGTCAACCATAACAAAGAACATGCCTTATACGCATGGATAAGAAGTAAACTTTTTCCTTGCTCACTTAGATCAATGAATGCAAGAAAGGCAAGCATAAGTTCTCAAAATAGTACATAGTAAAACTACCTGTGTAAGGCACCGAGATATTCCGGTATACTTGCATGATTTTAAGATAAAAATTTATGTAGCTGATCAACTCAAATAGTTTCCTTGAAATAGCCAGAGATTTAAGTCTAGATTCAGGGACTAGCAAAAAGAGTACATAAACTTAGATGATCCACGGCCCTAAACACGCACGCACATGCAGACGAACACAGCGACATCATATTTGAATCATATCCACACTGCTGCATTTCAGAATTCAATTGCAACCGAATGTGTCAAGGTGTTATGATAGTCCCAACACCTGATGGAGCTGGTAAGATCCAAATGAATGGCTAATAGGCACAGCTAGATCTTGGTGACACACATATAGCCAACATTCTCCCTCCTTGTTTGGTTCAAGCACTTTTCAAAAGGACCTTTGTGCTGCTATGCTTACTGCCAAAGAGCAACTGATTGTACATAGGAGGCACAGACATGTGCTGGGATCATGGATGTGGCACAAATGTGCAGATGAGCCCCACATAGAGGATGTTGAACACTTCACTGGCTGGATACTCCAAATGAGACAGGATTATCTAGACGATTCCCACGAGTTTCCAGATCCAGATTATCCTTTACAAGCATGACTTTATGAGACAAATATGATATGATCTAGGTTATCACGATGCTTTATGTAGGTCTATTTCTGCTCCTATCTCTTCTATGTATGTGAAGCCAGTTCTTGACGGTGGTGATTCACATTCATGGGCCATATAAATCGCTTAGGACCCCCATATCCACTTGTTCATGTCAAAGACTGGCTCGGGATGCAGTTATATCATGCAGTTATTGGTATCATACGTTCTTGGTCTTAACAGATAGCTTGGGGAATGTGTACATTTTCAACTCCGAAAAGTATCAAAAAGGTAAATTCAAAGATGTGCACACCTCAAGAGAGAGACCACTGGTTTCCATTGTATTACTGAACCTTCGTGAGGCAAAGCTTTCTCCCCCGTCCACGCTTCTCCTTCCCAAACTTGAGCCACTAGGTGTCAACGCACTGGCAGGTGACATGGACCCAACGCTTACAGCAGCAGAAGACAGACACGAGTTATGCGATTGGCTCTGCAACCTCAAATGATCTTCAACGAGCATTAAAAGCACAAGGGCATTTTCAGATAAAGACATAGACATATGAGCTGCCGCCTCTGCTTCAGCTTTTGCTGCCTTTGGTGATAGATTTTCTGCAGCGACACCTGCTGCCACAGCTGCAACAACCTCGCTCTGCATCCGACACAGCTTCAAGTGATTACTAGCACTTGGCCAAGCTTAAAACAAAGCCACTGTGTGTAGAAATTTATTGTCCAGTACTTTAACCTACTAATAAGAACTATAGCCGTGAAGGAAGTCAGTACATGAGATGGCATTTCTGGCCAGCTACCTTTCTAAATAAATCCAAACCATGAAAGTGTTCGAATCGTCCCACTGCTCTTTACCCTAAACCCTAAACCCATAAATTCCACATGAAATTCAACTGCAAGCAGTATGAACATGGAACTTATGGACAGTTACTTGCAAGAAGAGATTGATACATCTATTGTGTAAAATATCTTGTGAAAGTGTACATATCTATATCCAACATATATTTATCACAGTGTTTGCAAGAAAAAAGAACTCCTTATGATGTTATCGAATGTGACCAACTTCATCTGAATGCTTTGCAAAGAAGACTCTAACAAGCTTCCATGTGTATTCAAAAGCTACATGTGACCAACTTCATCTGAATGCTTTGCAAAGAAAACTCTAACAAGCTTCCATGTGTATTCAAAAGCTACAAGCATCAAAGTGCACTTGCCTGCTTTTGCAATTCTCCAGCTGCAAAGTCCAGAAGACTTCCCAACAACCTCCTTTTTATCGCCGGCAAGGATTCTTCACGTCTGTTAGTCACCCATGCAAGCAACATTATGCTCATAACATACATCAATGCAATTGTATAAGACTTCCATGGTTCCCAGCAATTTAGTGAAGCACCAAGTAAGCCATCCCTATTTTACAGTGCGATGTAGAGGTCAAATTCAGGCTGACTAGTCTCTATTGTTGCTATCAAATTGCAATCAAGATACAATATGGTCAGGCCTTTCAATGATCTGCTTTGTTATCTACTTGAAAATTCTTAGTACTCCAAACAAAATAAGATGAATCAAAATCGCTACTTAGATCTAATTGTTGTGGCAAATAGGTCATAAAGTTTGCTGCCACAATATAAAGGGCACAATAATGCAATATTGTAATGCTTCATAAGATTTATTTAGTCCATGCATGGGTCATTGGAATGACAACTCTTCATGACATAGATAAAACGAGAATGGAAAGCCTCTTAGATAACCATGCTCACTGAAGCTTCCCACAAGTACAATCTAATTAAACTAGCAACTAAATATAGTTGAAAACACCTGGTGCAGTTCATAATATTCAACTCATCACAGAGGTACAAATAAGATCCTGATGTGCAGGTGATTGACTAGGACTGTAAATCAAAACTTGCAGAGTTCCAAGACTCCTTAGAAATGTCTTCAATCCTGATATATGCTTTGGTTGCAAATATAGCTTTTGAAGTTAAGATAAAATATTCAGGGCTTGAACTGCCTAAATAACATCACAATAGTATGCTCCATTTGATAAAAGTCATAAGCAAGAAACTACAGAAGGAGAAAAGCTTGAATGTATAAAGAACTAAGGATAAAAGGCTATCAGAAACACTAGTCAGGCTGAAGACACAAAGTATGCATAATGCTTTCACCTCATCCTTTGCTCCCCAATACTCGATCCTCCCAATATTGCCAACCATTCAGCACAATGGATCGCTGCCTCCACATCCTGCAAATCAAAACAGTTCACCAGGTTACAATTCCCAGTGGAAGAAAGAAAATTTCAAGACCTCAATGAACAAACTGGATTCCAAAGACCAGACAAAATGATGGCAACTTACACTAGGCCAAGGGCAATGCAAGAATAGAATCTACTAATTTATCCAACCAGATGTAGTCCTCATTGTATCTAATAATTGAAACTGGTTTTTTTAATAGTCACAAAGAATCCAAACTTGAAAGTTGTCTGTTTGTCATTAATCGATCACTCAATAGACAACCAAGAATTAAAAAGAGGTATTTGCAATTTAGATTGTACGTCCCATGGTCTTTGCTTCATAGGAAGGCTAACTTTTGGCAATCTAGAAAGAAGGCAGATGTATACCATTTCCTGGACAAATATCTATACAAACACAAAGAATCTTAAAGAAGAATCTCACTCTTGTGATGTTCAATGACGACGTTAACATATTCTATATTGAAAGCCTTCTTGATTCCTTAAATCTTATCTCCTTGAGGAATCCAATGAGCCGATCCGCAGTACATACTATGACTTGATAGCATCATTCAAAACCCAAGCTCTTAAGAGGGGTTTTGGGTAAATCATTATCACTAACAAGACTTCACAGATTCTAACAAATATAGCTCAAGTTATCTACGATGGCATTCAAGCACATGAAACAGAAAATATAAAAGCAAGACACACACTATGACTACATAATGGCACCAGAATTGCACTCCCTTCATGTGTTTAAATTTCAAATAGAAGAAAAAGCTAAACCAGACAATCTTTAAGCCCCCCAATTCCAAATTGATGCTCAATCACCTTACCATATCCAGAGCTAAACCTCCCAAGAACAATGTACCGTGCCGTATCAGGCAGTAATTTCGTCTTACTGGGATGAAGAGCAAGGACCTAAACATGAGTCTCAAATTTTCATACTGGATAATGTAAACAGATGTGTGAATACTGTTAGAAGCAGGAGCAATAATTTGTAAACGACAAAGTTAATGCACAAAAGTCCAACATTACGATGTTTGATCACATTGACCACACAACTAACCTTGCAAACAAAGCCACAATTCTGCACAGAAAGCTCAAGTTGAACTCTCCAAAATGACAAATCTTTCTACCCATTTCAACTATAAAGCCAGAATTTTATTCAGAGCACTACTCATATGATAGAAACTAGTGTAGGTATGACAAAACACAACTGTAACCAGAATATACCTTCCATCCATCCTTCATTCTCATGGAGTGCTCGAGCATTATAGTCAGAAAACTGTATACAAGGTCTTCAATATCTTGAAAGCCTGCAAAGCCTCCAGGTAACTTGCTTGAGCCCGCCTACATGTGTGCACTAGATCAGTGACATTAGCACATCAGCAAACTAGGAAACATGATGAAGTAAACTCTGGATTCTCAAAAAGCTTATGCACATCAGTGACATTTTGGATCAGAACATAGGAAATTATCACAAAGTCTGCCATATCTAGGTTGTCAAATGTATGTGACGAAGGAAGATTAACTTGTTAATAGCAGTAACGTGTATACAGGCAGGCCGCAGTTATTTTATATTGCTAATGAAAGAACTACCCACTACCATTGACATTGCGTGTGATAAGGACATAGACATAAGCATCTTAACTTCTTGGAGAACTACCAGAACAACAAAACGTGCACTTAGGCACTTTCAACCTACTAAGTATGCATACATTACTAGGTATTTCCATATTGCTACTGGATGAAAATGTGTATGAGTACAGTTCTCAGAATAAATAATCACAACATCCTTACTATACATATGATGTCAAGGAGAGGCTACCTCATAGTTAGAAATAAGGATCTCCAGAAGCCATTCAGGCCATTCCGTCATTGCAGTCAGTGTAGTGCGATTTTCAGGATTCATGCTCGCAAGTAAAAGGATATCCTGACATCAAAAAGAGGAAAGCAGTTTGCAAATGGTAGATAGTCCAGACAAGAATGCCATTGATTAACCCTGATATGCCATTCAGAAATGTTAATCTACTTCAAAAGTCTTGTACACCAGTCTGAGGTCCAAGGGAAAGTTATGCCTGTGAGAAAGTAAGGCAGATTGAAGATTTGACTGAACAATTTGTTGTAAATAGTTTATAATTGGACCTTCCAATGGGAACTCAATAAAACATCTGACAGTTCATTATTATTACTGTTCACATATCAAGCATGCACTCATCAAGATCGATTGGGTAATTCGGGACTCAAGCTAGACTTCTAATGGACCTACTTTTGGAGGTGGAAATCTGATCCTATCTGGACTAGGGATTATCACATAGCATTAGGTTAACCTTGTCACAACATAGAATTTCCTCTCATCAGCTACAGATGGAGAAAGATCATTTCCAAGGAATCTCCAAGATTGATGGGAATTGTCACTTGTGCACTACACTCTACGGGTGATTGCGACGGAGGATCATTAGTCTTCTAATGCCCTATTTAATGTGAGATGAAAGGGAGGTATCACTAACTTTTTTGTCATCAGCCACTCATGCTCCGCTCATTGATATCCTATGCCGACTAGAGATGTGTGGCATTGATGACACATGAGATGTTTCAGCACAGGGCACTTGCTCTAGCCCGATAGACACTCAACCTCGTATCACCACCTTTCACTCTCGGCATTGCCCTCATGTCGATACAGGCCAAGTCAGAGAATCAGAGAATTATTCCCTTCAGACACAGAGACTAAAGACAAGGTCATTAGCCTCTCGGATATACGAACTCACAAGTCAAACATCATCAACACAGCTCCATGAACATGTGTATATTTAGTATTTAATGACAGCACCATCATCATCACATTATGCAAATCAATGCAAAATTCAAAACACATACACTTCCTCTCAAACACACACAAACACACACACATACACTATCCTAAATAATTCTAACAATCTATTATAAACACTATCCTAAATCATTCTAAATCAATGCAAAATTCAAAAACTCTCTCTCTCCCTTCTCTCTCTCTCTCTCTCTCTCTCTCTCTCTCTCTCTCTCTCTCTCTCTCTCTCTCTCTCTCACACACACACACACACACAAAGCCAGATTGCGCTGTGTGTGTGTGTGTGTTTCTCTCTCTCTCTCTCTCTCTCTCTCTCTCTCTCTCTCTCTCTCTCTCTCTCTCTCATGGAGAAAACAAGCCAGCACTCCTTCATCAGTGCTCAGGTTCATCAGCGCTCTCCATCAGCTGTCCACCAGCGTTCCTTCAGCAAGGCTCTCCATCAGCTGTCCCCACCAGCACTCTTCTCTGTCCACCAGTAGCTCTTCATTGGCTCATCAACAATTCTCCATCAATGCTAGGATGCCACGTTAAGGAGAAGACAAGTCAGTTACTCCACAGTTGACAATGCTACTCCTAGGGTACAAAAGAAGATTGCCAGACAATTAGACTGCTGGCGTGGACATCCACCTGCTAACTGCTGCTAACTGCCGACCTGTCCATTGGGGGATTGTCAGATGACACTGGCTGGACATCACCACCTGCACACCATGGTACGCAAAACCAAAGGAAGCCCACGCTCCCCGTCTCCACGCCCCGCCCGGTTGGCCAGGACTCCTCCATCGCACCTGCAAACATAGTTGGACAAGAAGGAGGCAGCTCCACACCATTTCCGGCAGTTGTTTCAGATCGTCTATTTCACGATTATACTCCTTCACAACCTATGGAAGGATTCTTTGTCTATGAACTAGGCTGGCAAATACGGGAACTAAGGGAACTTCAACTACATGTAAGCTATTTGGAAGAAGAAAACGGAAAGATCAAAATGCAAGTAGGGGACCTGCAGGCTGAAAATTTGGGATTGAAGACAGAGGTCATAGAGGCGAGTGCAAAACTGAAAAAGGAAATGGACGAATTGCAATGTGAATTTAGAGCCCAACCCATTCTTGCCACACCGGAATCCTCAAACCTTCTCAAAGAATTGGAAGATAAAATTGAGCAACATAAGGCAGAAACCATGTCCATCTCATCACATATATACAGCGCCTCCAGCTGCTTCCTACTGGTGCACAAAGATATGCACAGGTGGCACTCATATCATCTCAGCACCTCCACAGTCTGGGCTATCACTTATCATGGTTCTCACAGGCAGCACGCCTATTGGAAACATTTGGCATATCTATCACGGAACTCCCAGCGGGTACACATGATTATATCAGACAGTTCCTCTACAAAGCATACCTTCACCGCACATGGCAGGGCTACTTAGGGGTTAAACCCGACTATTACAGGACTCGTTTCTTGGAGCTGGATGTTGTGGGGATCCCAGTTCGACCGCGATATCTAGATTCTGGACTATCCCATGGCCTGAGATTCACATTGGGTCAACTACGTGTCTGATCAGCTCGAGATTGAGATTGGTCGTTTCCATAGTATCCCACGTGAGGAGCAGATCTGCCAGTTATGTTCACTGTCTGAGGTGGAGTCAGAGGAGCACTTTTTGTTCAGATGCCCAGTCTATTATGAGATCAAAGGGAGATACCATTGCCTCTTCAGAGAGACCCCTGTCACACTGAGGTCCCTTATAGCATATGATGACCCGAGATGTGTCGCACTTATGATTAGAGAGATGTTTTTACTGCAACAGGACCTACACCAGCCATCTGTCCACCTTGATACACAGCTCCAAATCACATCGTACTTCTCCCGCCGAAGATCACGACCGGATGATGATAGTCTCTTCTCTCTCTCTCTCTCTCTCTCTCTCTCTCTCTCTCTCTCTCTCTCTCTCTCTCTCTCTCTCTCTCTCTCTCTCTCTCTCTCTCTCTCTCTCCAATCCTTGGGACAAAAACTTGTTGATGCTATTGCCTCCCCATCCTCCCATTTCTTTTGGCGGATGTTCTCTAAAAACCCTTATAAACCCGCTCCTATTGCTATTGAATCATGGATAAATTATGCTACTGAGCTTTATACAGTTGACTCTCTTTCCATTTCTCTTTCCCCACGCCCTTCAGAATTCACCCTCTTTACCCCGTCCATGGTTGAAAACGCCATCCAAAATGGTCAAACCCAAAAAGCCACTGATGTTGACCTCCTAAGTATGGACTTCCTAAAACCAGTAGCTCACATTATTGCCCCATACATTTCCCATATCTTTAACCAATCTGTCATCTTCGGTCTCCCCACATCGTGGTGCACCAACCTTTTACACCCTATCCTCAAAGCCGGGGATCCTTTGATTGTCGAAAACTACCTCATCATCAGTCATACTATGGCCAAGCTATATGGATCCGTTTTACAGTCTACTGTCAGCTCACGGGCAGAGACGGAGGGGTTACATGCTATGGGACAGGCAGGTTTTCGCGCTAGCTACTCCACGGCTGACCAGATATTCATCTTGAGATGCATTATTGAGGAGGCTAAGTTCAGGAAGCAAAGGGTTTATTGTTGCTTTGTGGATTTCCGCAAAGCCTTTGATTCTGTTCCGAGACACCTTTTACTCCAACGCTTAGAATCGCTTGGCTTTTCTCAAGAGATCATTGCTACTATCATCACATTGTATGAGAGAGTACTGGCCTGTTTTCGAGATGGTGATGGATGGTCCTCTTACATTCATAGTACAGTGGGAGTTAAGCAAGGGTGTCCTTTGTCCCCTACTCTCTTTGCTCTATATATTGATGATCTTGAGCGGATTATTAGGGAGGAGGGTGGAGATGGTTGTTCGTAGTAGATATGATTATCCCTATTCTACTGTATGCGGATGACGTGATACTTCTATCGAGATCTGCATTTGGGCTTCAATGCTTTATATACTTTCTGCCAGACATGGGGTTTGATGGTGAACATTGGTAAGACTAAGGTCATGGTGTTCAACACCAATCGACAGCATATGAGAGACACAGTGTTCTACTATGATGGGCTTCCACTGGAGATAGTAGCCTCTTATACTTACTTAGGTGTCCTTTTTACTGGTCCATTGATCACTTTTAGACCAGCTGCACTGTCTAGGCTCCGCAAGGGGCACTCTGCTCTTGTCCAGATGGAGAGGTTTTCTTCTATTTACTATGTACATGATCCTGATACGCGTTGTCGCCTTTTTTCTGCCACTGTCTCCCCGGTGGCTCTATATTCAGCAGAGACATGGTGTCCTGGCTTGTCCAGAGATACTTGGAGTGATATTTCACGTTTGCAGATCCTTATGCTTAGCCGGATGATCCGTGCGAAGCAGTCAGTTCCCCGTGATATCATACTGGCAGAGTTTGCCTCACCACCACTGATTGTCGATGCTATATTTCAGATTATCACATTCATTCATAGAGTCTCGGAGCTTGATTCATCCAGATATGTTGCTATAGCTTTCACATCCTCTCACACTCTAGCTAGTCAGCAGGCTAAGTCCTCATGGTTTTAGTGTGTTTCTAACCTTTTGAGTAGGTGGGGTTTATCTATGTCTGATCTCCCGAATGGGACACACGCATATATCCGCCAGCAGATTTACAGAGCTTACATCAGCACAGTGTGGTCTCACCTAGATCCAGCACGGGTCAAGCTTCATTTTTATCACACTCATCTTCTTCAGCTTGATGTTTCCAGGCTTCCCATTCGGCCAAGTTATTTGTTTCAGACGTTATCTTTCAGCCTGCGTTACTGTCTTGGTCAATTTAGGGTCTCTTCTCACCAGCTTGCTATTGAGACAAGCAGATACACAGACACACCTCGACCGCTACGGATTTGTCAGTGCTGCTCTTTACAAGAGATTGAGGATGAGTTCCATTTCATTTTCCGATGTCCAGCCTACTATGAGATCAGAGGCAGATACAATTGCTTATACAGAGATACTCCACTTACACTTGATTCTTTCCTTGCCTTCTCAGATGCGAGATGTGTTGGTTTATTATTGCGAGAGATGTTTACTCAAAGATCTTCCTTTTTATTGGATGTTTCTGATGTGGATCATAGCCAGTCCCACATTACGCACTTTTTCCAGAAGAGGGATAGAGATGAGACTTCTGAAAGTGAGATAGACATTCCAGTACGACGACCGAAGCTCCAGCATCCTCTTCGCTCCTCCAGGACCAGGGCTCTTCACCGGAAGCCAACACTTGCTTCTCACCATATCACGCAGTTTTTTATATCCACTTAGCCAGTTAGCTAACTTATTTCAGTTTTCTCTTTCCCTCTGTGTAGCTGGTGGTTAAGCTACTGATATTGTACCCTCGACAGAGCTGGAGGTTAAGCTTTGTTTTTCTCTCTGTTTTCTAGTGTTGGTTAAGCTGTTAGGAATAAGTCCTACGTGGACAATGCTCCTTTTTTGATGTATTTTCTACTTGTCTTATGTGCCCTCGGGTACTTGACAGACATTAATATAATAATTCATATTCTCTCTCTCTCTCTCTCTCTCTCTCTCTCTCTCTCTCTCTCTCTCTCTCTCTCTCTCTCTCTCTCTCTCTCTCTCTCTCTCTCTCTCTCTCTCTCTCTCTGCCCTACCTTTATACATCGAATGAATGACTTTAGTGCACCAAAAAGAAGAGAAATTAAAGACTGCAACAGCATTGAGAAGGAAGGCAAGCACGGAGTGATGAAATATAATGCCTGTTATACCGCTAGTGGCAATTAGGTACTTCAAGATCTTCCAGGCTCTGGTTGAAACTCAGCAAGCATATCAACAATATGAAACAAGAGTTCAGTCTCTAAGTCATTGATATCCCATGCTCAACGAAATTACAACTTCTCAATGGGCAAAGCAATCATATCTAAGGTGAAAAAGGAGCAGATGGAGGAACGGCGAGATATCACGAAGGGATGGATATGTGGGAAAGATGTAGAGAGAGAGAGAGAGGGTAGAATAAAATAGAATGGAATGCTTTTATTAATATCATCTAAGATCAACAGTCCATAGGACCAAATAAGAGTCTAAATAACAACAATAGATGCTATAGCAATAGATATAGCTAATCACTATGTCAGTTCAATTATAATTAGCTCATGAGATTTCTATTAAAGGACTAAAACAGAACTTTTCTATGCATGTGAGCTTTAACAATGAGCTTATGAGCGTTCCTATAGTCTTGAGCTATAGAATGTTGTAGAAGGATTATCTAATTGCTGAAATAACTCCTCGAAGTCCTCTCACAGCATGTGCAAGCTTCGTACATGTCCTGTGATCATGTGTTTCAATTTCCACTTTCTCTTCATTACAAAGTCAACAAAAATGATCCTCACATTTCAACGTCGGCAAAGCCCTTCCCACTTCCGATCTCAATTAATGTAACTAGGTTTGTATCCTTGAAATAGCATGCTTCTTTCACATAAAAATGTCCAATGTGAATCGTGATATAACATTGTATTGGACCTCCTAGTGTTCAATAACGAGTTTACTCATTGCTTGTTATCATAGTTGCCCGTTCCGGAATGGAACGTGTTCTGGAACAGGACCCCCAAAAAAAAACACGTATTTTTTTCAAAGAAAAGAATAACCTGCTTTGTGAAGTTCCTTCTTCTTTTTCATAGTTGCTTTGATGCACATGTATTTCAGTTGTGGTCCAATTTCTTGCCCCTATCTAAGTCTCTAAGTACGAGAGCAATAAGAAACTCCACCTTTAGGTTTAACACAGCCTTTTTCACATGTGGCCTCAGGTGCTCTTCAAGACACATTTTAAGCCTCAAATGTAGAGACACTAATAGAACTTTGATATTGTTAAATCAAGATTCTTTCCTTAAAGAAGAGCGATTCCCTTTTGAAAAGTTTGGATCTATCTCAAACATTGAAGAATCGAACCCATTTGCTTATGGACCCGGTTAGTCACAAGTGGGGTATTTCCACCCTACCATGTTGTTGTTCTACCCTATTTAACTCTATGGTGGAAAATGGATCAAGGTCATATTTAAGTTTGAATCTCGGCTATAATGTTAGCGGGATGCAGTTCAAATCATGTCTATATTTAACTTTGGATTATAGTTATATTTGAGTTTGAATTTGTCAAACGTAGTCAATTATTGTGTGCACTTGTAAGTCATCACTTGCAAGTGAATATTCTATATTATCTAAGTATTACACTGTACTAAGAAGTAAATCATGTTAAATACAGGATAAATCACTATTTTTGTGCCCGTTTTTTAGGTCAAGCCACCACCACTAGTAAGTCTTTGAGGAAACTAACAAATTTGCATTGGTACTTTTGAGAACTGTACAAATTGCATATTTTTTGGACGTGCAAGGTAGCAAATCACTTTTAGCATTCCAATGGCTTCCAAAAGGAATAGATCAGTTTCAGCCCAGAGAACGGGATAAGGTGTCAAATGTAAGCAGTCAAAGAAATTCTTGGACATGTTCGATTTTCTCCCACCCCACATCCAGAAGAAACAAATCTTATGCAATCTATCGAATTGAAACATAAGAAATCCACCCCTTGATAATCCTTTTGCCTGAGCAAGCACTCCAATGGAGGTTTTCTGAGAGAGTTTGATGCCCCAATACTTTTACCCTTGCTTGACTGCAACGTCAACTTCATCATATGCAATGCAGGGATCAAATACTTTCACTGCACTAAAAACTACAATCTTCGTCTGTTTCAAGTTCACCAAAAGACCCCACTGATTGCCAAACCTCCTGAGTGCATCTAGATTTTATCACAGGTTATATGCGAAATGTTGGCAGACTCGAGTACCACATCATCCACATGTTGTGAAAGTATCATGACATGATGCATTAGCTCAGGTCATCCAGCCCCTTTTGAAAGTTTTATTAGTTTAGAGAGAGATATTCATATATTTTAGAGCAGGCATGAGCACCCAAAGAAAAGGCATGAAAGATGAAAGCTTGTAGGCTTACTTGTAAAGCACGTAGTTGCATTGTCCTGGACGCATAAGGAAGAGAGCGCAACAGTGCCAATAACAGCTGGCAATGTTCAAGTCGATGCCCTGAAGCAAAAAAGGCCAGCCTATCTTCTGATGAAAGGGTACCACCCTACAAGAAAACAATGAATAAATCGTTCATACTGGATCTCAGGGGACAAAAAGAAAGCTCTAAGAAATCTGTAAAATAACAGAATGGTAAAGATCTGAATTCTCGTTTACTGAAACCCTAAACAAGCTTTCCTGGTTCACAAACAACATGTGCACTCATTAGAGCAAATTTTGAATTTGCAGTAGTATAAACATTTAAAAGGCATTATCTTTCAACAGCATGTCAAATTATAATGCGAAATAATAATAAAAAAAACATTCCATTGATATCCTCAAACTGAAAAAATAGCAAACTGATTTCAGAGAAAAGGATAGGTTTTGATGGTAGGACTCAACATACCTCTGATCTTGTAACTGCTGCCAAAAGAGCTGTGTAGACATTGTCAGTCAGTAGTCTATTTGGAGCAGCTTGGAAGGCCTTTTGCAAAGCGTAAAGGATCCATGCTCCTATGCTTGACCCAGGATTAAGCTCTCCAATTGTAGTTGTTGAAGAAGCCCCAAACTGAGGGATTATGGAAGAAGCAAGTGTTGAGAGCTTCACATGCCCTCCAGCTACCAAAGCTCCTAGCAAACTCACAACCCCAACCATGATCCCATCTCCACTGTCGATGTTTCGAAAGTTGTTTCTTGCACTGTCCGCGCTAATTGAAAGAGAAATACCACCAATCTTCCTGTCTGCATATAATCTTCCAGCGGACGATCTCACAGAAGAGACCAATTTCGTGAATGACCTGATTGAGCTCTCTTCGACAGTATGTTCTCCTCCTATCATCTTCGAGGTCAATGAAACTGATTTCTGCTGTGACTCTTCCTTCCCATTGCAGTTAGCTACAACAGGATTCTCCTCACCATGAGCAATAGTGTTCAGTTCCCCTGAATTTGAACTGGCTGTACTTATACTAGGTTCATCCTTGTCATCTTGTCCTCTTTCCAGCTTTGATTCAGTTGTAAATGACTGGACCGAAGCAATTGAATCAACCATTTGAGATTCTCTTTGTAGCAAAGCAAGAAGCATTTCCAAACCCCCATTAGTAACAAGCAGCTCTGCAAACATGGAAGATCGAGATGCATTTGGCTGCACCACTAGCCTGTAGAGCAGATGCAAGACCCGGGCAACCTGCAAAAGAATAGTGATTTACTTAAAAAAACAACTATCTATCATCAAAGGACTTGTCAAAAAGCCTCAAAAGCTCATTGAGTGACCTTGCTTAAATTATGAACCGTATCAATTAAGCACTGAACTGTAGGGGTGGTCCCAAAGAACCCCGTCATAAGCCATCAAAGAGTCAACACGAACTTTACTTTCAAAATAATTTTAAGACTATACAAGGTGATGAATGAAAGTGTACTGTATATCATTGTCATCTTTGAACTTCATAGTGTTCACTGAAATTACAGACCAAGAACTATGGACAGGGACATATACATAGACCAGGGTCCATACTTTAATGGAATGTCATTTGAAGTTTGGATGCTTAGGACCCTCATTCATTCTCTAGCATATCTTAAAGACATGAATAAGCTCATTAGCCTCATACTCTTGAGAGACTACCTCGGATCAATTTAGCATTGCTTCAATGTAGAGGCTGTCAATCATTCACCCACAAGATTGCACAAGCAGAATCCACGAGGGAGCTAGGCATATACATCACCACCCAACCAAATAACCACGCAGCTCTAGTGCTATCGGGGACAAGGACCCTATTGGGGAGGAAGAGGAAATGGAAACCTCAAAGGACGAGAAATACATTGAGGAGGAAGAGGAGGATGACAATGATGATAAGCGGGAGCCTATGCTTGCACAAAGCTTTCGAGGAGGGCTAAGAGGCTACTACTATAAGATCATGGATGATAGACATGGATAGTAGTATTTAGAATCTAGAAATTAGTGTCATCATTTATGATTCATCAGACATCTGGATCTTAGATTTTAAGTTCTAACACTAGAGTCCTTACATTTATGTTTCCCTCCTCGAGACTACAACATTATGCATTCAGTGATAGACTACAGTATTATAATTTACCCTTTATGGAAGTGGGGAGTTTGCACCCATGTTTAAGCTTGGATTTTGGCATTATACAATGTACACTATACACTTATGATGGTGTGCTTAGCGCTTATGATTTTGACATTTTCATTTTACGTCTAACATCACATGAAATATCAAACCTAGTGATGGTGGCATAGATTAGAATCCCAACAAGTCACAAAATAAACTAGCATCTACTTTGCCTTGATCCAAGGAACTTGAAACCTTAAAGTTAGCCTCAGCAGGAGTATCAATAGATTTGCAATCCAACATGTACTTTTCTAAAAGCTTGTAATATACTTGCCTCCAAACCTCAATGCCTAAGCAATAATGTAATTGCCTTAACTCCTTCATTTCAAATTCTAGAAAGCTGGAGACCTACTTCTAGAGAAAGTTGTCACCCTAACTTTCAGAAGCGCTTTCGCTTAACAACACCTCAAGACGGCTCCAGCTTATGAACTCTCTTGGGCTGTTGACTTCAATTACGGGGGTCTCTTGGGCTGTTGACTTCACTTATGGGGGTCTATTTTGCTAGCATCTGTTTCTACAATAGCTACGGTTGGTGGACAGCCTTTCTTGCATTCAAGCGCCCACTTTTGGCAATCTAGTCAGTGATTTTTCTTCCCCTATTGCTTGCTAATTTTCAAAACAGTATTCGACAGCAATCATTGATACTTGGTGCCCATTTTTTAAGTAACTTTCGTGGTAAAATATTCCTCTACATCTTACTGATTTTTACAACAGTAGGGGACATTACCAAATATGTAAAAGAAACAAATCTTGATCTGACTGACATGTCTTTGCTGCATAAAAGAAGCGTGGATGCTAGATTGAGACAATGTTTTGAATTACCTTTGAAAAGATATGTTGTAAAACCAATTTATGGCAATAAATCCTTTATCTTTTGGGAGACTTTTTAAGCCCATTGAAAGTACAAATTGAGAAGCACAGAACACTAAAATTGCTCAGAACGGATTAAGTCTTTTTTCTGCACTGGCACTTTTTGGCCTCATGCAGATAATGCAGACAACAGCTCAGATCAGGTTCACCCCAAATCACTGAAAATTTGCATGACAGGC
The DNA here is from genome assembly GCA_029204225.1 of Diphasiastrum complanatum. Lineage (NCBI taxonomy): Eukaryota > Viridiplantae > Streptophyta > Lycopodiopsida > Lycopodiales > Lycopodiaceae > Diphasiastrum > Diphasiastrum complanatum. The sequence goes on from CM055110.1 coordinate 10,238,578, forward strand.
ATGTAATTGATAAAGTTGTTAATTGTTGTCAAATTTGCACCTAATTTCAAGACTCGGCTAATCCCTTTACGTATAATAAATAAATTAGAAGGAAAATAAAAAAAAATTGCTGGAATAACTGAAAATCAGACTCAATTTCTTATGTGTTCTTACTCTCAAGATTTCTACCAAGCTGTGCAAATCATCACAAGACCTATTAACAATTGACAATGGCACAGATCATTCAACAGAAAGGACAGTACCCTTGAGAGATTTTGGACAGATGGCAATGAGTGTGATCATCTCCTGCATTTTCATGCCCTATCTAGTTCATGAAGTGAAGTCCATTTATCTAGCTAAACTAGCCTTCCTGATAAGCAAACTCCTCTTCACACAGATTGTTCCATTGACAAAATTTTACACATATTTTTACCTGGTTTGGTTGAGGGCAGTCCAAGACAAATTGCACGAGACAAGACACATCAGCAGCAGCAGTTGTGTCATGGGCAGAACCCATCATCAGTTCTATGATTATCAGAAGCTCATCCACTAAAGCATTAATCTCCCCAATATGTCTGGAGGATCTGTCACCAGGGAACATGTGTATAGAATGAGCTTCAGGTATCACCCAATAGCATCGTCGGCAGCCATCAAGTAGTAATTGGACAGCATTCAAAGCTCTCATTGTTAGCTCTTCGGTAAAAACCATGTCTGAAAGTGATGAGAGAAGCTTTTTCTGCAATCCATAAGCGCAGCGACACCAAAGCTTTAGGTCCAAAAGGAGGCAGCTATAAAGTTGTACTTTCAGAGCAGCGTTGTGTTTTGGAGCCTGACAAAGGGAAACAACAGCAGCAACGAGCTCTTCGTCTCTCTCCTCAATCCTCAATTTACCAGAGCTAGTTCTCTCAAGAACACCTGAAGAGGGAGCGCACACAATCTTTCCAAGCAAATGTGCAAGTAGCTGAGGTGCACTATAGCGCAGCATCTCTTCTGCATTTCCATGATGTTGAAGAGCCAAAGAAAGTATGCGAAAAGTGGCAGCAGACAGAGAAGAAGCTGCAGAAGGGATGTTAGGGTCCTCCAAAACAGGTTGCAATGAGTTTCTATCAACATTATCAACAATCAATGGGAGAAGAGCCAAGGGCCCTCCATCTGCCATTGCCCAGAGTGCATCTGTTGGATGTGTCCGGGCTGCAACATGGACATGCCCAAGAACTTCCGCGTGTCTTCTATGGACCCCTGCAACCCCAAAAGAGAGTTAGAAGTAGCCAAAAGCATTTGGATAACAGTGCCTTCCAAAAATTTTGCACACCGATGCAGAAAGCAAATGACTTTTACTGATTATTCATTAAACAAAAACTTCAAGTCTTAGAGCTCATGCCTGCACCAAATACAAAATATTTTCCATCTCTACTGAGACTACCATCTCTAGAACAAGCTCAAGGTAAATAAATAAATCTTCACACAGATCTCAGGAGAAGAAACACAGCTCCTTGGGTTACCCTCAACTATCCAGGAAGGTTCCAAGCCACGTACTTTGTTGTAAAAAGCAGAGGACATGCCTCACTGGATACTGACTGCAGCTTTGAACTGGGAGACATACAGTAGAAAAGATCTTGCAGCAAGGGTCAATTTTAATAGCTCAGAAGACCAAACATTGTCTCAACCTTTGGGTTAACCGTTTGAGATGTGAATCTCATCCGTCCCAGAAATAGTTCTGCCTATCAAATGGCAGCATAGATATATTCCCAAGGAGACTGTTTCAAAAAGGTCTGCTCTAAGATTAAGGTTAAACATCATCTTCTTGACCAATCTCTGTTGTGTAGGTATTGACTTGCCTCTTTAACTGAAAATTTGAAATGGAAAATCTCTTCGGTAAATAAGTGATCCATGTGCTTCAAATCTTAGGGATGAAAAAAGGCAAGATACCTGGAGTTCGTAGTAGGCAGTCGTACCCCTCTAACTTTGCAGCACACCAGGTAAGTTAAGGACATTACTTACATGCCAAAATTTCTAGGCGTATTACTGTTCCACGAGTCAACACCCTATTAATGGCCCCAAAAATTAAGTATCAGGCCCTTAGTACACATTACATTGCATGTTGGTGGCTTTGTAAAACAGGTGTAATACATGGCAAGCTAGGCAATCGCAAGAGTTGAGAACTACATGAAGTGGAAATCAAAGTGCCCAAGGCCTGCCAATGGAAAGAGATGTCTAACATGATTAGTTTGCATAATGGACTAACAAAGACAGAAAAATAGGAAATGTGAAGCATGGGTAATTAGTCAGAACTTATTTCCTAGTCCACAGAATAGCCAGTTGCCATGGTTTGGGAAATTACATTGCTACAAGGCTTAAATCGAGGAAAAATTTATGGAGACACCTCTTGAGCTAATTGGATAACCAAGATAAGCTGCATAATAAGCTGTACTAGCATCTCCACGAGCTAGTTATCAAGCGACGCCGATCCCTCTACACGGAGTTTGACAGCAGTGTTGCATTTTCTCTCTCTACAATCCCGACAATGTCGCCTGTCAAAAAATTACAAGTAAACTTACACTGTCACCTATGGCAGTTTTAGTTCATTTATGCAGAAAACTGTTTATGGCAATTGTCACTGCCTATCATCAATTATTTCTGAGAAGGAACTGGATGAATGCCAACGGACTCCAGCCAACTGGCAGTCGCATTTGAAAACCTAAACACTTAGTATAAATCAGCTGTTCATACATCTCATTATTAATCTGAAAATGTTATTGTGAATTGTGAAGGAGTTGAGTGTTATTACACGACACTTCCTGCGCTCTCATCAAGCAGATCGTTCACAATCAGAAAGTATTGTTGTTAGCTCTCTATCAAGCATTCAAGCTTGAACTCTCTTGAGCATTTTAGCTCAGTCTTTTAGAGATTTATTTTAGAGTTGCTATTGCGCTACTGCTTATCAGCAGAGCTGCTTATTATCAGACTTATTCTCAGTTACTCAGAGACAGCTTAGAGTGCGCGGTTTCTATCCGCTATTGTTTTGCGCTCATTAGCATCTGATTTTGTTTTTTATGAATCGATACTATTTCTTATTGTGTTCAGTATATGTCCGAATGCATGCATCTCTGTATTGCAATTTGCCTTTGTAACTGATAGAAATTGTCTGAGAATTCAATACTTTATGTTTGGCTACGTAATCACTTAGTATCTAGCGATCTCAAAGTTAGTTGCTAAAGATTGGACGTGATTTTCATCACTACTGTTTTGTTCAATTTTTGATAGGCGTAGTCATGCATTGGAAGTAGGAAGTTTCCACATTCTATTATCTACCCTATTTCCGACACTATGTAGATAAATGTTTTACCCCCATGTCTTATGCACAACTTACAAGTTACAAGTATACAAGCCTTAAGGGGCAAAATAGGCATTTATTTCAACACCCCCCCTCAATGGCTATTTTGTTCATACCAACACCTAGCATGCTACGAAACTTTTCAAATTTTTCTCTACTAAGTGCCTTAGTAAAGATATTTGCTGCTTAATCGTTGGTATCACAGTACTCGAGCTGAATTTCTCCACTTTGTATCTTCTCTCGTAAGAAGTGTTGGTCCACCTCAATATGCTTCGTACGAGCATGGTACACAGGATTTTTGGCAAGCTGGATGCAACTTGGCTATCACAATAAAGAATAATAGGACCATCCTGTGGAATCCGCACCTCCCCAAGAAGTCTCCTAAGCAATATTGCCTTGCAGGTAGCTTTTGCCGCTGCCCTGTACTCAGCCTCTATTGATGACAAGGTAGCAGTGGGCTATTCCTTGCTGCACCAAGAAATGGCCCCAAAACCAAGGTTGAAAGTGTAACCTGTGGTCGACTTCCGATCATCCCTATCACCTGCCCGATCCAAATCGGTAAAGCCTCCAAGCTGAAGCTGCACGTCATATGTGTACTCAATCCCATAGCAGGTTGTCCCTTTGACATACCTCAAAACCCTCTTAGCTGCTTTCCAATGGGCATCAGTTGGAGAACTCATGAACTGGCTTGCTACACCAACCGCATAGCAAATGTCTAGTCTTGTAGTGGTGAGATAAATTAGGCTACCCACAAGCTGCCTATAAAGATTCTCGTCCACAAAAGGAGTTCCACATCTCTAGATGGCTTACTGCTAGTATCAATGGGTGTGAATACGGGTTTGCAATCCTGCATGTTGAACTTGTTCCAAGACTTCACATGCATAGTTAGCTTGGGAAATAAACACGCAGTTTTGCTTTTTCCAAACCTCCAAGCCAAGACAATAGTGGATTAGACCCAGATCCTTCATCTCGAACTCATTTGATAGATGAGCCTTCACCTGTTCAATAAGCTGCCCATTGTTACCCGTGATGACCAAGTCATCCACATAGAGAACTATCAAAACAATGTTCCCATCTTCCTCCTTCACGAACAGGTTGCAATCCGACTGACTCTTTATGAATTGCTCCTTGGCAAAATAGTTGTCAATATGACTATACCAGGCCCTGGGTGCCTGCTTCAAACCATATAAGGCCTTCTCAAGCCTCCATACCATAGTTTCAACTTTCGTTGCCCTTAGCCTCAAAGCCTTGTGGCTGGTCCATGTAGACTTCTTCAGCCAACTGTCCATTGAGAAAAGCACTCTTCACGTCCATTTGATGGACCTCCCAACCAAAACCAACCTGATAGACGTCATCTTAGCTACAGGTGCAAATGTCTCATCATAGTCCAAGCCCTCCTGCTGTGCATAGCCTTTAGCAATCAGCCTTGCCTTATGCTTTTTGATGCTCCCATCCGATTTGTATTTGGTCCTGTAGACCCATTTACACCCAGCATGCACCTTGCACACTCCACAATAGTTCGGCTCTTTCTCTCGGCTACGCCGCTTTGCTGAGGGGTATGAGGAGCTGTAAGCTGCATTTTGATGCCATTGGCCTTGCAGTATTCCACAAATTCTGTCTTAATGAACTCTCCACCACCATCTGACCTGAGCATCTTTATCTTCTTTCCTGAATGTTCTTCTACCAAAGCTTTGAAATGCTGAAAGTACTTGAATGCTTCAGATTTTTGCTTCAAGAAATAAATCCAAATCTTGCGTGAGAAGTCATCAATAAAGGTCATAAAGTAAAATCCCCCCCCCTGCAGACCTGGTTTGGGTTGGCCCCCACAAATCTGAATGTACCAAGTCAAGTATACCTGCTGCCCTACTCTCCTTGGGAAACTTTTATCTTTGTTGTTTTCCCATAACGCAAGTCTCACAAACTGAAGAGCTTGGCTTAACAACTGGAAGCCCCTCCACCATATGATGTTGGTTCAACACCTACATACTTTGGTAGCCAAGATGTCCATATATCTCATGCCACAACCTATCCACATCAGTAGACTAAGTTTTAAGTATGGACAGTCGAAGCTCATACCAAATGTATTGTATGTCCTGAACCTGACGACAAAAAAATTGCGGTCAGTCGAATTACTGATTTAGGACATAAGGTACAGTTTGAGACAGATTCATGTAGGATTCTTGATAAATGTAAGAGAGTCTTTGCACTCGAAAAGAGGCAATGATATCTCTATAGGGTTACTCATTGTTACTCTGTGACTGATCGTGCTTTTAGCAGTTCAGTATCAATGAATAAAGAGTTGACACAAAACAAAAGGCTCCTCTATCTTAAGTTATCTAAAGAGCAATGCCCTCAAACTAGTGAGGAGAAGGACGAAATGAAGGGGTATCCATATCGATCAATTATTGGATCCCTAATGTATGCAATGATCTCTACCAGGCTTGATCTTGCATACGCCGTCAGCTCTTTAAGCCAATATATGGCTAACCCTAGTATGATCCACTGGAAAGCTTTTCAGATATGTACAAGCTTACCATCGACCTATGCATCTACTATGGAGAGATTGATCCATTCAATACCCACACACTGCATGGATACATAGATGCAAATTGAGCAGGCGATATCGACACAAGAAAATTCACCTCTGGATTTGTCTTCCTTCTCAATAATGGTCCAATATCCTGGAACAGCCGAAAACAGACCTCCATTGCAATGTTTTCCGAAGAGTCAAAATATATTGCAGCCTCTGAAGCTACTAAAGAGGCAATTTGGTTGAGAAACTTATTGTCTGACATTGGTCTCAGACAATATGCTCCAACAATCATTCAGTGCGACAATCAGAGTGCCATTGCATTACTATTCATCCTAGATTTCACTCTAGGACCAAGCATATCGAGATTAAGTACCACTATATTAGGAGCAAAATACTCAACAAGGAGGTGAGTCTAAAATTTTGCAGAACACAGTACATGGCGGCTGATATCGTTACGAAAGGATTAAGTCAAGAAGCACACAAGAATTTTTGTGTTATCTTGAAGTTAAAAATTAAGGCATTCAAGGATCCAGATTAAGGAGGGGTGTTGGATTTCTATTCTCTCCATCCCTTAGTCTCATAGCTAATCTAGATCCATTCATTTACTATGTACAAAGTGCCTTAATCCTATTTGTAAAGTGTACATGGCCGCACGTTGAAGTCTACACAAAGTTAAGCGTTCATTTCGCATTCTTCGCATTTTGCAAAAAATGCGAAAAATGAAAAATGTTGCCTATTGAGCCGAAAAGGGTCTCTCTCTCTCCTCTTACGCTTAACGACTATGTCCGCCGCCAAACCAGCCACCGAGCAACAGTGACAAACAGCTGCCCAGATATTCAAAGGCTATTTAGCTACACATTATTTCACGATTCAATAATCATTCAAACAGGAACAATCAGATACATTCAGTATCACTTTAGAGAGCATATTCGACCTCTCTCTGTTACTAAAGAGTATTGTTTCAGAAAGGTCGCGACTCTGATAGCATTCAGACTTGTGTACAGTTACAGCTAATTGTCTTGATTCTAGTAATCTAAGGTGTATTGTATCATGTGGAATGCTTGTATTCTGTTACGTCTGATTCATAGCATGCATATAAGATGATTTGTAGATTGAATTGTTCTTGTGACCTGTAGCTTATGTCGATTGTAACGTTCCACTTCTCTGACTTGCTTACACTTCCGCAAATTTAATTTGTGCATGTCTATGGAATCGACTATTTCTATCTCCGCAACTTTACAGCTAGGATCAAGTAAGGCGACATTTGAATTATCAAAGGTGGCCAGAATCCGAGAGACATAGATTCATGCACCGAGGATCATCGGCCAATCCCAACTTTCCCAACAGCTAGCACTACAGGACTACTGCATTTATGCCATGATATCAACCATAGAGGTCCAAAAGCAGTTTTATTACTATCTTTCGACATAGTATTCCTATTATGGGTCTCAAAGGTATATATCATATAAATTACAGTTTTGGTTACCCGCTCTTCAAAATATTTTTCGCCTCCTACATGATATGGTATTTTCTATAATAGCAGAGCTAGCAATTCAATACACTCATTGATTGTTAGGAGGGACACTAGGTGTTTCCCACTGGCTATCACCAAGTGACATTGATTTTCTTTAAGAAGTTTATATTAAACTCCTAAATTTACATTTCTAAAACTTAGATTCGGTTTCTAAAAGCACACAAACTATAGTCTACAGGCAATGTAGACAGACTTTAGATTGTCCATGGGCCATTCAAAACTTTCTCTGTACGGTTTTTTTCATCCCTAACAGCTATCCGCAAGCCACCTCATCAGATCATTTTTAGGAAATGTTTCATTCTAGAACTGTGGGGAAGTCCGCAACCAATTCCATGGTGCTGCATTCCAGAACAGTGACATTGCAACTCTTCAGAATGAAGTTAACAATTCGCTTACCACCAGCAATAACCTGCAGTATTGAGAGCTTCACAATGCAACTCTTTGTGTTGACTTTAACAATTTGCTTCAAGCCAGAAATAACTTGCAGAATCAAAAACTTAAACTAGGGTGGATACAAGACGGCAATGCTGCTTTGTCATGCTAAAATAGAAAGCTTACTCAAAGATATATGTGGAATGTTTTAGAGAGTGGTGATAAAAAATTTGTTATCGTGATGTCCCTTTACACATTGAACCATGTTTTGGCATGTAATTCGTGAGTTTAAAGTTGAAGTGAGAGCAAGAAAATGTGAAATTCAAAACTTCGAATATGTGTTTATTACTGACGTCCAAGGATTCTTCGTTGAATATTAAAGTCCAAAAATACAGTCTATTATGTAGTGGTTCTTCAAAATTTGCCACAAAAAAACTAAAAGCCTCAAAAAAGTTTTTTCGATTTAACTTAAAAGTAGCAACTTGAAGTCCCCAGTCTGCTACTCTGCAAACTCTTTTGTGTTCCTTCACAACCTTGCAGCAACATTTGTTAATAAAATCTAATTCCTCAAGTCCAAGTGACATATATAGCTGCAAATAAAACTAGCATTGGTTATTCCTGTCAATTCATTAGACAATGTCATGAGCAGACAACATGAGAATACTATACAACACATAAAGCTTTCTCATATTCAATAATATATTTACGAAAACTGCATGCCTGAAATACTAGTCAAGAATAGCAACATCACATTACCCATCTGACTAGTTACAAAATTCAAAAGGTTACTTAATACCTGATGCACCCAAAGGTGATGCATCCATGCATGAACGCCCCACAAGAAGCTTGGGATGGTAGAGCAGGTGCAACTGAGGGCCTATTTCTGAATCCAATGCAACACCTTCCTCCGCAAATAGCATAGCCTGATCATTTGCAGCAAGCCCAGGGATTCCTGCTCCAGCACCAAATGTGGGCAGGAAATTACCTCCACGTGTTGCTAATCGAGCCATTTTATCTTGCCCAATAGGTTCTCTGAATATGTATATGGGCCCCATTTCTGCAAAAAGAGGGCACTGACGACGTCTTCTCTGCAAACCAGCCATTGTTGGAGGTGGATTGGTGCCAATACAACAGAATGCTAAGCCCTTGGATACCCGAGGGAATTCCAGAGGACGAGTCTCATATAGATGACCATCCACATACAATCTAAACTCACTTTCTGCCTTACCTATAAGGGTTTGCTTGAAAGTATGTTCCAATCCCACAAAATACCATCTCCGTGGCTTGAAGGCATGAGTGAAATGCAATGATGCCTTCTTTCCCTTCCCACTTGCACTCTCAACCACCAAAAACTGGCCATGAAAATACGCCTCAACTCCGTGATTATCTGCAGACAAGAAACTAAAGAGTCTAGGCATGTGAGCTGTTCCCTCTCCTGCAAGGGCACTAGCAGCTGCAGCTGCTGAAATGGCTGAGGATCTTCCACTCTTTGCAGCAGCAGCTGCAACAACTGCGGCTGCTGCTGCTGCTGTATGAAGCGTGTCTGCAAAGCTCTCAATGTATAACCAAGTTGCAAAAGCATAGCCACTCACAAAAGGCCATTTACTCTCACCAGGACCAAGCAAACCTGAGCTTTCTCCATCGAACTCAAAGGTGTAAGTTGGACCTCTTGTTTCTTCCCCTGACATTGCTCTTTCCAGAGAAAGAATGAGATCCATTGACTTCCCTGCGGCGTCCGAGTCTGAGATTGCATTCAGCCATTCCCGGAGATCCAAAACACTCAGGCAATGTGAACTTAAGGACTCGATGGCATCTAACAGAGGATTGAAATCCCAGGCCTCCAATTTGACAGCACCTTCCATCTTCCTAGAAAGGATAATCCGAACTGCCTGAAGCAGCACTTGAAGGAGACCTGCCGCAGAACACATTGCTCTATTCCTTGTGCAAGCTTGCAAGATCAAAGTCAAGCACTTAGCCATCTTTGTCCTTGGAGATATCTCACTTTCTGAATCACCTTTACTTGGAAGCCAAGGAATAAGATCTCCTGCTACAACCGCAGAACCCGCACCAAGCATCATACGTGGGGTTGAGGTTTCTGTACGTTCGTCAAGACCATCCACCCCTCCCATTTTTGCAACCAATATATCGACCACGAGCATAGCCACGTCCTCCCAATCTTCAATGTCTCCCGCTTCCTGTTGTAGAGTTTCCTCCCCAGCGACAACTTTCCTTAGTCTTTGCAAGCTAGAAGGATCTGCCCCTTGAATGGCGGAATCAATCAGGTGCATAAGGATTGGTGGTGCATTTGGCATCAACGGCTCCCTCCTTTGATACAAAGGAGAGTCCAGTGGAGAAGCAAACGAGCTTCCACCGTCGAATGAAGAGAAAGATAATCTGCGAGAAGAAGCGCTTTTAGGGCTAATATTAGCAGAATGTTGGAAAGGAGAGCTACCAATTGAATCCCGTGAAACCCTTACTCTCGGTGGGTGGCCTAAAATTCGTGGAGGATCGTGCAAAGAAACCTCAACAAAATGTCCTTCGGCTTCAATGTCAGTAGGAGGAAGGTTTTGCCATTGCTCATTCTCCCAGATATCATTTCTATGAGAAGGACTATGCTCATCAAACGCAGAATCTGCCTCTTGAACCACAACAGGGTTCACGTGTGAGCCAATAACTGGCTGTCCTTCTGGCCTTTGCTTGTCTCGTGAAATTAGAGCATCAGATAAATCATCCAGATTTTCGAACAACTTTCGTGACCTTACTTTCGTCAGCTTCGGACTCGAATTGGTTGTCTCTGACTCAGTAACAAAGGTGATACTTGAATCAAAAGGCCCAGCTCCAGCTTCTGATTCTAAAATACCAATATTCTTTCCTTCCGGTTCATCGGATGATGATGAGAAATCGTGACAAGAGGAATCAGCATCTTTCTCCAGCTCATCCTCTTGTTTCGGCTGAGTAGTTCCCTGATTTTCACCAGAAAAATTGGCATTGCGAGAGGCATCGTTTACGGAGAAAATCTTCATACTTGGAATGTGCAAATTAGGTTCTGGTTCAGATCTGACATGTGTATCAGAAGCCATGGCGATTTCATGATCAAAACCAGCTCTATTTGAACTATCACTTGCCTCGCTTAAAATAATGGTCTCACCAATAATAAACTCTTTCGCCTGAGTCTCCAAAGGCTCCTCGATCTTGGAAATAGGTTTATAATCATCTTGTCTAGGTCCATCTGCAATAATCTCAGGTTCCTTTTCAGTAGACATAGTCTGCACCTAGTCCGTGAGCATCTTCACATCTTGAAGATTCTTATTTGCCATGGTATGAAATGTTCCCGAGTAATCATTTACAAAATAAATCCTCATTCCGGTTCTTCAACCCTCCTACCACCAGGATTCAGTCAGTTCTGCTTCCGTCTGTAATGACAAATTACGTCGATAATAAATTGTGGTGTGAGGAATGCAAAACTATCCAGGGTAATATACAATTTGTTATAGCCAGAAATCTGAATGGATTGACCTTATCCCGCATAAGTTTACACCTGTGCAATAATTGAAGGCCATTATCAGTCGCACTTGGTGTTTGCACATACAATTGATGGTTGTGAGCAGCCAGTCCCCACAAATTCAGATCTAATCAAAATCTATAAACATAAGAAGAATTATCAAATTAGAAATAATAATTATCAATTGCTGAACAATGAACTGACTATAGATGATATCTATGAGAATCGATACGCAGATCTGGACAAATTGGATTCACAATGCATGATAAGAGCCATTACTTACGCCTTAACACACGTACATACCACAAGAAGCAGATCCTAGATGCGAAATCAGTACAAAATTCTTGCAAAAAACAACTTAGCTCAATTTCTTCAAATTTCACCATCCGCACCTCAAGTTCCTCGATCAAGAAACGCCAAGCTTATCGCAGAAAACAGCAACGGCACCACACCTTCCGCTCTCGTCTAGAGTAACAATGCACCACGCGAAAATACGCTCCCAGCCGTAATAACACACCACAATTAACCAGACCAAACAAAGATCCAGAATACGATCCCCGCCACGATAATCTAGCAAAATCAAACAGACGAAACAAAGATCCAGAATACAATACCTGCCATAATGTTACATGAGAAATCAGACAGGGAAAATAAGGATCCAAAATGCGATGCCCGCCATGATATTGATAATATCTGAAACTGTAACAGAGAAAAGAAAGATCCAGATATCAGTGTCTGAATCTTATTGTTCCTGGACATCAAAAGGCCAAAACAGAAACAGTGCGATAAGCTCGATGACACAATCGGCGCTGCAAAGCCAAAGAAAGAGAGACTGCGAGCGAGAATATGCGAAGGCAGAAGACAAGCTCACACAAAATCTTGAACCCTCTGTATGAATGCTAAGACAATGGACTGGCACGCTAAAATCTATTATCCACCACCGTTCGATCCCATCATAAACGTTCATCTCTTGCCACGTCTCAATTAACCAAACCGTTGATGTATATCCACGTGTAATTGTACTACATGGCAAAGATTTAAGTGGTGGAGTGCTGAATCTGTCGTAACATTTAAGTCTGATGGAAAGAACCGGTAGAGGAGCGAGGAGGACCAGGTCCGGGCAACGTTCCAGTCCCTTTCCACACGTTTACTGGAGAATCAGATCCGGCTTTCGTAGGTCTGCCTCATCACCGTTGGATCTAATCACAATCGTTCAGAGCTTGCCACGTATCGGTAATCGACCCTTCCACGTGGCATTACGCGACGTGAAGCAATCGAGTGGTCAGATATAAGTATGTCGTTCCAGTAAGACATATCGCCAGGCCACCGGTGCGACCGGTAAAAGTAGCAAACACGGGCAAAACCCTGCTGCTGTGCAACGGAATGGGAGACGATATTACCGGGAAAACCGGTCAGAGACGTGCTGTGTAAATTTTTGCTTGCATTTATTTTTGTAGGGTTGGAGCGCACCCACTGTATATCTTTTCAGCTTTTTGGTCAAGGGATATATGATGAGGGTACTTTAGGGCTGGGTTCATAAAGCCACCATGATGGAAAATGTAACAAAACATTTTTTTACTACAATGAGTTCCATATTGGGTTTTGAGTACGTTGACTTCTATAATCCGACATCTATTTCTGTGCCATCTAAAGCACCACAGAAGGACCTTTGCCTCGAAGAGCCACGGAAGGGCCACAAGAGGGCCTTTGCCTCTAGGAAATCAGGCCCCATCGTTTTTTGTTTTGAACATATTCCATTTCATAGCTTGCACAGTACACAACCTTCTTCCTGCATGGTAGAAATGTTGCGTACAAGAGTAGCTTATATTTATTGGTGCAACAATGGTAGCCAACAAACCCTCTTGAGGTCTTCTAACAAAACAAGGACTACTTACAAGTATAGTAGACCCCTTTACAAGGTTCGAAACCTTGAACCTTATTTTTATAGTGCATTTGCTATTCATGTTAAGATCATTTTTTGAATTGTAAAAAAATTTGTCCTCCACAATAGGTTGCATTGGGTAGGAATGTCTAATAGGCCACATAAGCGTGGGCTCAAACCTTTGCAATTGCATCATAGACATGTAAGGGCCATGTGCTCCAAATATGTTACATTGGTAAGTGTCTCTAACATGC